>CM066325.1:41975228-42547300 GCA_033807775.1 Saussurea involucrata | reverse complement strand
AAGGCCTATACAAGTTTGTAGAAGGGGGGGGGGGGTTGAATACAAACACACTATTTTACTTTTCTAAATTGTTTATTGATAAATCATTAACAATTTACAGCTTGTTGCGGAAACAAGATTAAGGATAAACCTAAATCTAAACAAGTTGGAACACTAAGGTTTCTTGCACTAAGAAAGATAAGGAGATTACTAATAAAATCCTATCTTAAGAGAGATTTGAACTTGTCCAGAGTTAGCAAGTTACTTCAAATGAAGTGAGTTCATCTCTTTATATACTGCATGCATTTAATGCAATTCAGTATACACTTTACACGTGTCATCAGCGGATTGGTTGCATGTCATTGACCTTTGTTGACAACCTTAGTAGCCGCATGAATGAACAGTGTAGTATCAGAGTGGTTGTACGATTTCAGATTTTCGGAGGTTCTTTTCTGACATTTCGTACGGTGGCGTGCAAGGGAGGTTAAGACAAAAGTACTTTGTACGGAGGACTTCATGATCAGCTTTCGTTGATTCAGCGATTATCATTTACTATTCAGCGAATGATAAAGTTCAGCGATAGCTGAAGTCTTGTACTTGATACTTCACGTTGAGTGGACAAATCTGAGTCTTCGCTGATCCGCATCAGTTCATTAGGAGACTTGTCGCTGGTTCTTGAGCTTAATCTTCGACTTCAGCGTAGAACCTTTGTTGACGTGAATCTTGTCTTCAGGGATCATAAGTAAACAACTAACTTATCAGCGATCACCATAAGGACTGAACAGACTCAGCGATATGGTGAACAGTGTTCGCTGAATGTTTAATCTAAAAGAGCGAGAGTTCCTATCAGCAGTACTGTAAGATCTTAGTACTTATCAGCGATAGTGAAACTCTGATACATATTGTTTACTTACAATTTTCACTAAGTATTTAAGATAGGGTCATTATCAAATCACTGAGGGTTTGGATCAACAGCACTAACTCTTTCTGAGCCGGGCAAGCCACATTTCTGATTTATCACAACTCTTTGGTGATAATCATTGAAACAGGCAGTGAGCCCATGCCAACTCTTGACTCAACCCCACCAACTCTTGACTCAACCCCACCAACTCTTGATAATCATTGAAACAGACATGGAAGAAGGTGAGATAACCTTCAGGGTTGGCGGCGAAAAGGTTATTTTCAAGATGTTCGAGAGTAGAAGGTGTAAGGAGGCCGATGGTTATGGAAAGCCAGATGAGGGAGAATCCGCGAAGAACCGCAAGTGTGGGCGATTCGATTCCGCGGATACTGAGCCAAGTTGAGATCCACATAGTCGTGCCACGACTTTAACTACGGCGATGGGTGGGAGGCAAACCACCGAGGTTAGTTTTCTTTTTAATTTCCAGTTTTTGAGTGTGTTCTTAGTTACGAAAAACAATAAAAATGAAAAAAGTGAAAAATCAAAAAAATAGCTGAAACAGAGGCTTACGCGACTTATGCCGCGGCATACAAGCCGCGTGCCAAGTCGCGGGGGTCTCTGGATGGTTTTCCAAACAGAGACTTACGCGGCTTGCGCCGCGGTTTCCAAACCGCGCGCCAGGCCGCACGGCTCCCCTGTTTTTGTTTTCGTGCTGTGTTTTCTTTTCCTGCTTTGTATGTTTCGTTGTTTTGCTTTCTGTCGTTTTTTGTTTTGTTTTTTTTATGTCTACCCTCTCTCGCTCCTTTTTCTCCGATATCTCTCGTCCGAAGTCGCTCCAATCTTTTAAGAGAATTTTCTCCGTCCGGGCAAAGAGGTATGTTCTAAACTCTGTAGAACGAGTGGTGTATGATGTTTTGTGTTCCTATTAGTTAACGAGATGCAACAAACCTAAGTTTCACTTAGGTTTAGGGTGCCTCATCTTTTCAAACATCTACACACTCACTTTTATCCCTGTGCAAACCTCGGTTTCACCGAGGTTTGGGGTTGGCTTTGTTTGACAAACCTAGGCCACAAACTAGGTTTGGGGTGGCCATGTTTTTGAAAATGCTAGAATAGCTCTTTGTTGCTTCATGTTATACTATGCCTTGCCTGTCTAATATCTGTAATAACCGCACAACGATACTTGTTTTAGTATCGCCTACGCCGACACTTGCACATTGGGGACAATGTGTGGGTAAGGTTTGGGGTTGCCCAATCGGGCCCACGTTATGCACGTAGATTTCCTGCACTTTTGAGTACCTAGATCACTCTAGCTAAAATTTTTGTTTTGAATGATTGAGACCAACCATTGTAGGAAGAATCTTGTGATAGTAACGTGACCATTAGGGAAGGACTGGGAAACGACACGACTAGGGACATTAGTGGAGACCACCCAATAGCGAGTTTTGAACCTAAAAGACGTCTTCCATTTCGAGGGATTCATACACGAAAATCGTATACACTTTTTCGAGTTCCTTGTCGTGAATATTGAATGATCTCGCTATATTATTGCATTGAGTAGCAAAGACAGCCATCAGGATATTAGGTAAGGGTATAGTAGACCAAATCGTGTGGACCTTAAGAGATGACTCCAGGCATTGTGTGTATGTTTAACCCATGTTTAGCTATCGTACCTTTTCACCCATTATGTGTGTAACCATAAACCCCTTTGTAGCCAAACACTCACCTTGTTCATTTCTAAACCCACCTTTAAACCCGAGCCAAAAGCCTTAGCCAACCTTATCCGAAAGTGTGTCAACTAGAAGCGGTAATGAACTATGAAAGATAGAGCGGAAAGGAAAATAGTACAGGCCAGTTATTGAGAATAAATTGGGTCAATGTAACCCAAGAAATAGAAAAGAGGGCCAATGCAGCCCCAATTTAATAAAGAGGACCAATGAAGTCCCAATATATATATATATATATATATATATATATATATATATATATATATATATATATATATATATATATATATATATATATCCAGTTAGTTTAGACAGCTATCTACAGCTGAAAATAAGTGAGTCAATGCAACTCCAATAGTGACAAAGAGGGCCAAATGATAGAGCATAAAGCTAGGAAGTTCAGAATTGCTAAAGTTTGACACACCAAGGATCTTTGAACCATTTTTCCCCTTCGTTTCGTAAGCCATAACCTTAGTGTAATTCCAGGATTTACTCATACAATCAATACAACAATGTATGAAACAGTAATTGAGAAGTAATATGATCAAGCCCAATTGTATTCAATTAACAACAGAATTACAGATCTTAGAGAGAGAGAATCTCAAAGATTACAAAAAGAGAATACAAATATATTCGGGAAAATCAGTTAGCAATGTAGTGCTAACTACCATATATACTGCAACGGAAATATTAAAGCTACAGTACAAATATGAATGACTAATAGGAACAATACATGTGTCCTAATTAGTTAACTAAACACTAAGGAAAGTATCTAGTTATAAGTTCTGAACAGGTAGTTCAGAACTTCTGAACGTTCTTCTGACAAGGCTTCTCAGAACTTCTGGCTCTACTTCTGACTCTTCTTCTCAGACTTCTGACTCTTCTTCTCAAACTTTCAAAGCGATCCTTCTGAGCCTTCTTAGTCAGAACTCTGACCCTTCATATCAGAACATCTGAGTCTTCTCATCAAGCCTTTAACACTTAGTTTATTGACAAAACTCAGATCTAACAATCTCCCCCTTTTTGTCAAATAAACTGATACTTTGCATCATCCAAATCTTTCAAGGCAGGAGCAATCTTCTGTAAGAGCACATTTCTTTGATTAAGCCTTTTGTCGATCTTGACAATAATTTCTTGAATAGTTTCAATCTGATGAGTCATCATTTCCTGAGTTATGTTGCATTGCTTTATTTTCAACATCTTTTTCTCCAAATTATGCTTAATGAATCTCAAAGTTCCAGAGCAGTATTTTGCAGTCTCCTTTGCTCTGAAGAAGATCTTTTCACTCTTGTTTTTCAAAAAGACTCCCAAATCTGGATATTTAAGAACACTTCCAGTTTTCAACACCTTTTTCTGATCATGATATGTGTTGGGTTTTGCCAGATAAACACATGGCCTTTGCAAATACAGAGCTATTTGAAAATCTGTATAACCATGCCATCTTAGGATGTAAAACATAGCTTCAATTACCACACTTCTTGCCTTTTTTCAGTCTTATCTTTGCTTGATTCCTTGAAGCACAGCATACAATGTAATCTGTAGAAATCCACTACTGACAGCTTTTCAAAATCTGCATCAGTGAAATAGTATACTTTGCTATCTTCTCTCAACACTTCAAAAGAAAAGTATTCCATCTTTCTGAATTGTTTAACTTTTAATTCTCTGATCCCTGTGATTAAGAAGTCTGAATATACAGCCTGTTTTGATTTCCCAAGACACCTTGATTTCTTTGCCAACCAGATCTGAGTCTCCTTTGGTCTATCATAATATACATTCAGAAATTGTATCTCTTTAGGCTTGAAAAACTCAGGTAGATCAAACTCAAGAAAGTATCCATTCAAATCAATTGACATCTCATCTTCTTTTGATTCAGATTGTTCAGCTTGATCAAGACTTGTTATTTGCACATTCTGAGGAGTTGTGTTCTGAACTTCTTCAACTTTATCTAAAAGGATTTCATTCACTTCATACTCAGCAGGAAACACAAAGTCATTGTGCAGCATTCTTTTAGGATTAACCTCTGATAATAACCATTCACCACAGCCTCTGATTTTTCTTCTGAGATTTAATCTTCTTTCCACAGAGTTTACACATTTTTTCTTTAGATTTTCTCTTTCAGTAGCAACATTAACTTTCATTTCAGTTAGTAACCAACTCAAAGTTGCATCACTATACTTCACCAATTCCTTCAGTTTGAATATTTCAAGTCTTCCTTGAACTGGATATGCAAACCCTTCAGTTTCCATTCCTTCATTTATGAATCCCTTCACATATACACCAAACCCTGAAATCATTGCTGGACTTTTCAAGTTGCATTTCTCTTTTCTTCCTTCAATTGCCAATTGAAAATCATACATGTACATATTTCTGACATAAATCCCCAGAATTCTTCTGCACTCAATCTCTATCAAGGTTTCTTCAGTACTGGCAAAGAACTTAACTAGAAAGATCTGATCATCAAGGGTTAATTTGTGAAAATCAAAACTTGACATGGAAACCTTTGTACTTCTTTCTTCCAGCACTTCCAATCTAACAAACATCAGACCATTGAATTCTTCTGGTTTAAACATCAATACTTTCTCAATCTTCTTCTGAATGTGTAGTTTTGAATCAGGAATTCTGAATTTGTTTGAGGCTTCTGTATAAATCATCTGAGATCTGTTATCCATGAAACCATCAATGTTGCTCTCCAATAGCTCATAATCTCCTTCTGTGTGATAGAGATTCTCATATATTTCCTCAGGAAAAATGTCATCATGAAATTGTCTAGCAAGTGGTACATCACTCAACTCCAGGATAAAATCTCATACAGGCTCCTCCAAAATTTGCAAGTTCATCTTAGGAATCTCAATTGGTTTTCTGAATATATACTCAGAAGGCATAAAGTAATCTTCTACTCTCTCATATTTATCTTCTGTATTCATCTCATCAGCATAGTTAAATCGAAACTCATGTTTAAATTTCCGAGAATAATCAACAGTTCTATCTTCTTCTCCCAATAAATCAATAGGTCTTATCAGTTTTACACTTTGTTGAATATTTTGGACATTAAGTGCTCTGACTAACTCATTTTGCATCCTTCTGATCAAATTCTCATTTAATCTTCTTTCTTCTGATTCAGAATCCATCACACTACCTTTATCATAAAGAACAATATCTGTACAAGTGTTGTCAACAATTAAACTTTCCACTGTTTCCTCTTACCTCAACACAGGTTCCTCAATTTCTTCAGTTTCATCACAATTGATTTCCATCTCTGTGTCTAAATTCAATTCTTCAGTTTTATCTGAATCACCACCATCTCTGCTTTCCACCTCCATTTCCTCTGTATCTGAACTATCAATCTGAACTATCTGAGTTTCTGTATTCTTTGTACTGACTAAGTGCATATCTGCTATTTCAAAATCCTCTATGCAAATGTCATCATCAGAACTTAACCTTTGCCTTTTCTCCCCCTTTTGATGATCATGAGGTTCATTATCATCAAACTTTCTTTTAGAGTTCTGACCAGAAACACCTTCAGGTTCAGCTTCTGCAAGTGGAACAAGATCAAGAGGTTTTGAAGTAGAAGCCATAGATACACTCAGTGCTTTCAATACAGATTCTTGCATACTCTGCATTTGTTTCAACAGATCTTTTTGAAATTCAGACATTATATCCTTGATCTCCTTTTCATGAGATTCCAAGGATGCCTTCACAGTATCTATTTTAGTTTCAACAGATTTCAATTTACCCTCCAACATATCTTTTAATCCTGTCACCTCAGCATTCAAATCATCCACCTTTTTCTCCAATTTTTCAACCTTTTCCCCCATCACCTTGTTTTGATTCTGAATCTTTTCAAATTCAGAATGGTCTAACTGTGAACCTGAACCAACAGATGGTCCAGTTTTCATGTGCCCAGAGGGCTCATGGCCTGTAGATAACACAAAGTCATCTTGTACAACAGATGCACGTTTGAATGAGGCTTTTGTAATGTTCACCTCACCAGGACTTCCATCCAATCCTCGACACCCAATATTAGGTATGTCTATGAATGTTGTGTCAGGAATACGAAATTCCTTATTTGTGCGAGTGTTAGAAGGAATTTCAGGCTCAAATTGAATAAGACTGTGATATTCAGACTCAATGTGTTGAAAAATAGGTTGGGATTTATCACCTCCCTCCAAATGAGTTCGGGATGGTTCCCCTGAGTTATGTGAAATAGTAGCATGTTGAAATGCTTCTGAGTGGGTATGGATGGGTTGTTCAATATCCACCACTAGGTCCATGGTGTTTGTTTCAATGTTGGACACCAAGAAATGTGAACCAACAGCAGTTGTGGTTGCCTGGTTAAGATTAGCTGGTTCAGAGGCATCTCTTTCTGTTTGAACCTCTGTTGACAATATCTCATCCTCACCACCCTCATTCTGTTTTTCCTCACTTGTTCTAACCAAGCTCTCAGAATTTTGCCCCTCATTTCTCTCAGAATGTTCACCCATTTGAACATCCTCCCCCTCTCTTACTGGACTAGACCCCTCACCTCTCTTCTCTGGTTGGTCCTCATGGGTAGGGATTTGAGGTATTTCAATTCCCATTGAGGTGCAATATGCTTTTAAAATCTCACTCTCCCTTGGTATGTAATTCCTAAGTGATTTTGGTAACAGTTTATGATTAGGATAATTCTCAAGTTTGGTAACAGAAGACATCTTACCCAAATAGAAAGTAGGACCATGCTGTTCATTTGATCTTCTTGAAATGGTTCTGTTTTCTTGCATTGCATACCAAATTACAATCTGCCAATACCTTATGTAAGGTATATATGCCAGAGGAGTATCCTTTGTCTTCTTTTGAATAGCTTTCTGATTTTTCTCAAAAGTATTCTTCATGTCTTCCCAAAGTATAGCAGTATAATCATAATGCCTATTCCTCACTAAACCCTGAAAGATCTGAAGAATTTGTTTTAAACCTTGATCTGCTGAGCTATTTTTCCCTGACAAACACTTATTCACCACATGAAAGAAACAAGCCCAAATAGGTGGCAATTTGTTCCTTCTGAACAAACTAAGGGTTCTCAATCCTTCATTATATCCTAATCTCATAAACTCTGCAATTAACTCCTCTATTAATGGTGAGTCTTCAAAATCTGTCCTTCTTTGTACATCATCTTTCTCTGGAAGATTCAGTATTTCTCTTAGTGCACCGATTGATAAGGTAATTGTGACTCCTCCAATTTCAGATACAAACTTGTTGTCTTCTAACCTAAGATGTTTCCACCATTGTTGAATATACTGAACAGGAACTGTTTTGTTTCTTGTAAACCACTTTCTGTAAGGATGATATTTGAATAAATCCATGATAATTCTGTGTTCAGGCTTAAATCTACTTTCCTCAAATAACAAAACACAATTGTTTTCTGATAATTTCAACCATTCTCCTTCAGGAACAACCCTTTCCACTAAGATTGGTCTATTCGACATAATCAACACTGCAGCACTCTGTTCATGTTCAACATTTATATTTACCTCATCTGCATTTCCTTCTGATTCAGCCATTTGTTCATCTTCTTCATTTATTTCATCATCCCTTATTGCTTCTTCCTCAACAGCTCTATTTTGTACTTCATCATTATCCGAATCAGATGAATCCATCAAAGACTTAGTAGAATGTTGAGAAATTTGACCACTTCTTCGAAATCCAGACATGATTTAAGAAGAAAACAAACTCAAAGAACTCTGGAATTTGAAAGAATTGGAAATAGGAATTTTAAGACCTATTTAAAATTCGCGAAGCTGAAAGGTTTGACGGAAAAGCGAAATCAATGTTATAACGGAGTCAACACATTTGAAATGCCACAGAGGATTTAAATGAAATGTGTGGCATAATCAACCAAATATGAAGCTGACACGTGTTATTGGATAGAATATTGACTCAAGTCAAAGATCTGAATAACACGCTCAGAAGATTTGACTTTCCTTTATCAGATATCTGATTGTTCTACTCAGAGTTCTGATCCCATTATTCAGAAGAATTTTACCTTGTAACAAATTTATTTAAAATCAACTTCTGACAGATGTAAAACTTTTGGTTATTCAGAAGAGGTTTGAACAAATAGAAACACATTTTATCATCAGAATTCTGTTCATAGACTGATGATTTAAAAAATATTTAAACTCTTATATCTGAATATGAAAATGTTTGAAATTCAGATATAGTTTGAACAAGATAAAAATTTTATCATTAAAAGCGTGTTCTTCTTAGAATGATTAGAGATAAGAAATGACAACAAACCTTTTTTTTAAACATCATGAAATAATTTCCAGAAGATATTGATGCCCCTCCTTGACTTTAGCGTGTATTTGACCAAATATGATACATAAAGATGAGATAAAAAGATAATAGAAAAGACATAATCCGCACATTTGAAGTATTTGTTTTTCTCAAAAAGAAATTCTTGAAAGTTAGATTTCTGAAGTATTGACTCAGAATCTCTGACCTTAAGACTCAGAAGGTCTGAACTCTAGACTCAGAATTTCTAAACTCAAGATTCAGAAGTTCTGAACTTAAGACTCAGAAGTTCTGATCTCAAGACTCAGAAGTTCTGATCTCAAGATTCAGAAGTTCTGATCTCAAGACTCAGAAGTTCTGAACTTAAGAGTCAGAGTTTCTGAACATAAGACTCAGAGTTCTGAATACACTACTCAGACAATTTTACTTAGAAACATTTATCATTTTTCAGAAACACAAATATTTTCAATTGGTCAGATTAAGCATTCCTATTTTACATATGAGAAAAGAGAACCTTTTGTGATCAAGTGGCTTTGTGAACAAGTCAGCCAATTGATACTTTGTATGCACAAAGTGCATCTCTATAGTTCCTTTTTCCACATAGTCTTTTATAAAATGATACCTCACATCTATGTGTTTAGTATTTGAATGTTGAACAGGATTCTGAGTAATAGCAATTGCACTTTCTGAGTCACAATAGATGGGAATTTTGTTGAGCTGATATCCATAATCCATGAGTTGTGTTCTCATCCACAAAGTTTGAGAGCATGAAGCAGCAGCAGCAACATATTCTGCCTCAGCAGTTGAAGTAGACACACAATTCTGTTTCTTTGATGCCCAACTCACTATCTTATCCCCCAAAAAATGACAAGCACCAGAAATACTTTTTCTGTCCAACCTACTTCCTGCATGATCAGCATCAGTGAAAGCAGTTAATTTGAAATCAGTTTCTTTTGGATACCATAAACCTAGATCAGGTGATCCTTTGAGATATCTTAAAATCCTTTTGACAGCCAACATATGTGATTCTTTTGGGTTAGATTGAAATCTAGCACAGAAACAAGTAGAAAACATAATATCTGGTCTACTTGCAGTCAGCTAAAGTAATGATCCAATCATGCCTCTATAGAGTTTGGTATCTACTGAAACTCCATTGAGATCAACATCTAATTTTATGTTTGTTGCCATTGGAGTTCTCATAGATGCACAATCAGACATTTTGAACTTTTTCAGAATATCTCTGACATATTTTCCTTGATTTATAAAAATACCCTTTGGTAATTGTTTGACTTGAAGACCAAGGAAAAAATTTAGCTCACCCATCATGCTCATTTCAAATTCAGATGACATTATTTTAGAAAAATTATCACATAATTCTGGACTGGTAGAACCAAATATTATGTCATCAACATAAATCTGAATAAGAATTAAATCATCACCTTGTTTCTTTAAAAACAAAGTTGTGTCAATCTTACCTTTCTTGAAACCTGAAGCTAACAAGTGTTGAGTAAGAGTGTCATACCAGGCTCTTGGTGCTTGTTTTAGACCATATAAAGCTTTGTCTAAAATATAAACATGATCAGGAAATTCTGGATCAACAAAACCTTCAGGTTGATGAACATACACCTCTTCATTAAGTTTGCCATTTAAAAAGGCTGATTTGACATCCATTTGATACACCTTGAAATTTTTGTGTGCAGCATAGGCCAAAAATATTCTGATTGCCTCTTTTCTTGCTACTGGTGCAAATGTCTCATCATAATCAATTCCCTCTTGTTCGCGGTATCCCTTAGCAACCAATCTTGCCTTGTTTCTGATAACAACACCTGACTCATCCTTTTTGTTTCTGAATATCCATTTAGTTCCAATAATAGATTTACCTTCAGGCTTTGGAATGAGTCTCCAAACTTTATTTCTTTCAAATTGGAGCAATTCCTCTTGCATTGCTGAAATCCAATCTGGATCCTCTAGGGCTTCATTAGCTTTCTTTGGTTCAATCACACTTAAGAAACCAACAAACATTGCTTCATTTGCTGTAGCTGATCTGGTCTTTACTCCTGCTGATGGATCACCTATTACTTGATGAATAGGATGATTTTTAGTCCATTTTTTTGCACTGGGAAGCACATCAATCTCTGAAAAGTTATTGTTTGTATCATTCTCATCAATAATTGCATGTAATTCTGAGCTGTCCCCTTGTTCTGATACATGTATAGAAGATGTATCCAAGTTTGGATTCTTAGCAGTGAAGTCAGAATTCTGAGTGGCTTGTTCAGAGTTCTGAACACAAGGATCAGAATTCTGAGTACAAGGTTCAGAATTTTCACCACTTGTATTTATCAGATTTGGACATTCTTCAGATGGACCTTTATCAGAAATTACAGTTGATTGAACTATTTCTGGAGTTCTATTTTTCATCTCGTTTACCATCTTTGGGTTTTCATATTCTGCATAAGAATCAGAAATTAGTTCTAGAAAAGCATCCTTAAACAATAAATTGAGTTCTGAACAAATAGGATTAGAGTTTGTATCAGAAGTCATATTTGTCTTGTTCTGCATGAGTTCTGAACTGTCTTGTTCAGAAATCTTCATTCTGGCTTCATCAAATGTTACATTGATGCTTTCCATCATTCTCTTGGTTCTTTTATTGTAGATTCTGAATGCTTTGGAAGTTAGTGAATAACCAACAAAGTATCCTTCATCTGCCTTTTTATCAAATTTGGCAAGATTTTCTCTGTCTTTAAGAACATAGCATCTGCAACCAAAAACATGAAAGAATTTGATTAATGGTTTTCTTTTATTTATCAGTTCATAAGCAGTCTTATTTAATCTTTTATTGATTAAAGTTCTGTTATGTGTAAAGCAAGCAGTTGCAATTGCTTCAGCCCATAGGAAGGTTGGAAGATTTGAGTAAGCCAGCATGGTTCTTGCAGCTCCAACTAGAGTTCTGTTTTTCCTTTCAACAACACCATTTTGTTGAGGGGTTCTGACAGCAGAGAAATTATGAGAAATCCCAGAACTTTCTAAAAAATTCTGTAGTGTCTCATTTCTGAACTCTTTTCCATTATCACTTCTGATTTTCTGAACAGGAATTTGTAAGAGAACTTGAATTCTTTTGATAAAGTTTATCAATGTAGTAGCAGCTTCTGACTTAGCTCTTAAGAACTCAACCCATGTGTATCTGGAATATTCATCAACAATTACAAGCATGTATTTCTTTCCTCCCATAGATTGAACTGAAATTGGACCACAAAGATCAGTATGAATAATTTCTAATGGTGCTTTGCAAGATGAGTCCATTTTTAATTTATGAGAACTCTTTTTCATCTTGCCCATTTCACAAGCTGAGCATAATGATTCTTTTTCAAATTTAATCTTTGGTAGACCTTTAACCAGATGTTTTGCCACAAGATTATTGAGATCTTTGAAATTTAGATGAGAACATCTTATGTGCCATAGCCAGCATTCATTTGTAGATGAATTTGATAAAAGATAAACAGGATTTAATGTTTGTAATTTTGAAAAGTTAACCACAAATAAAACCACATGTCTTTTGGCCCAGAAGACTTTAACATCCTTTTCAGTTAAAATCATGCAACCTGTTATTTGGAACTTGATTTGACAAAGACTGTCTAAAAACTGACTTATGCTGAAAAGATTATGTTGTAATCCTTCAACATAAAAAACTTTTTGAATTGTCAGATCTCCTTTTGTTAAATCCCCATAACCTTTAACTTGACCTTTGCTGTTATTTCCAAATTTTACTGCTCCTCCAGCCTTTGATGTGAAGTTTGATAGAAAAGACTTCTGACCTGTCATGTGTCTTGAAGCTCCTGAATCTAAAAACCACACATGACAGCCCTGCAACAACAGTCAGTTAGTTTTAGGTACCCATTTTGGAATGGGTCCTTCTTTGTTAGCTTTATCATTTGATTTAACAAAAGTGCCTTTTACTTTCCATTCAAAATCTTTCTTTAAACACCATTTGCCTTGCACTTTTATGAAGTCAGAACATTTTCTGTTCACAAATTTATTCAATTTTTTCTTGAAAGGTGTGACTTTTGATTTTTCAATGTTTTCAACTTTCTTTTCTTTCACATTTCTCACTTTCTCATACTTTGTTTTGACTTTAACTTGATGATTCACTTCTTTTATCTTTTCTTTTCTCTGAGTTTGAGGAACAGAATCATTCTTCTTTTCTGTATTCTGAATATCTTTTCTTATGAATGAAACAGATGTTATTGTTATTGGACATTTATGAGAATATTGAAAAGAATCACTTTTACATTGAACACAGGTCAGATTTTTCTGTGCAAGTAACAACAAGTCTGTACCATAAGTCCTTTCATTTTTATTTCTATTTTTCAAAGTACATGTACATTTATTACAGAAACTATGAGCTTTTGGTACAAAATCAGAATTCAATTCAGTCTTCTCAGGAACTCTTTTCAGATCATCTTTCCTTTTGCTTTCCTCTTTTTCTGGAAAATTCAACTTATGTTTGTTAGAAAATGAATTAGATGATTCACCTTTTTCATATGTATTTGATTCATTAAAGAATTTATCATTTTCTTTTAGAGCATTAATCTTGAAACAGATCATATTCAACTTTCAGTTTTTCAAGCTCTGTTATTTTCTGAATAAAAATATTCTTTTCTTTTAAATCATTTTTAAGATCAAAATCCAAATCACATAAGTCATTTTCAAGTTCATCATAAGCTTTCCTTAAGTCCTCAAGTTCTTGACTTACAAGATTAAATCTCTTTTCAAGTTCTAGAAAGTCTTCTGACTTTGTTTCAGAATTTTCAGTTGACTCAAAATTCTGACTCTTTAAATCAGAATTCTGATTAATAGACTCAGATTTCTGACCTTCAGAATCAGAAAACTGATTAGAACCATCAGAATTCTGATTAGAAGACTCAGATTTCTGACTTTCTATTTCAGAAACCTTACTAGTATCAAATATACTTTCTATGTCAGAATAAGAAAAACTTTGTTGTTTATTTTTGTAGATGACATTTAAAGAGTCATATTTGAATTTGGTATCATTGTATTTTGGTTTCTCTTCTTTTGGTTTAGAAATTTCTTTCTTAACTTTTTCTTCTGAAACATCTGATTTTTCTGTTTTTAACTCAGAAACTATCTCTTTAGGCTTTTTAGAACTTGATTTCTGTAAGTTGTCAGAACTTGTGATGGAACTTGCAGGTCTTATAAAGACTTCAACAACTTCTGGAGTTTTTGGTTTGGGAACATGAAGCTTATCAAAATCATACAAGTTTACTGGAGCTCTTTTTAAAACAACATTTTCTTCCAATCCCAATCCCTTCTTTGGATTATAAAATCTTGTATCTTTTACATTGCTTGTAAGAAGATTTAATGTTTGCTGAGTCTGACCTCTTTTCAAGTTAAGATCTTCTAATTCTTTGATTTTGGTGTATAAATTCTTTCTTTCCTCAAATAGCATATTAAACTTTATTTGTAAATCACCCTTTTCATCCTTAACTTTTGAAAACTCAATTTTTAATTCAGAAAGCTTTTTCATCAACTCAGAATTTTCAGTTTTAATTTTCTGTTTCTCAATCTCAGATTCCTCAAATTGTTCTTTTATTACTTCTTTTTCAATTCTGAATTTGTTAACTAAATTTCTTTCTCCTTTAATTTGTTTTCTTAGTTTAACAAATTCAGTTTTCATTTCACCAATCTGTGTCATTAAGTCTATTTCAAGTGCAGAATGTACCTCAGTAGATGACTCAGAATCAGCATCTTCAAAGTCAGAATCATCCTCATTCTTCATCTTTGCCATATAACTCTGCATCTGTGAAAAGTTTATGCAGTCAACTTCATCTGACGTGTAGTACAACCAGTTTTCTTGTTCAGCTAACAATGCCACTTTATCATCTCTTTTCTTCGCCAACTGAGCCTTTTTGGTATAGTACTCATAATCTTTCACAATTTTCACATTGCAATCCTTTGCAAAGTGGCCAGACTTTCCACACTTGAAGCACATATTCTTTTCTTTTCTTTCTTCCTTCTCTTCTCTTCTCTATTTTCTTCCCTTCTTTCTTCCTTCTTTTCATACTTACTTTCTCCTCTCTCTTCTCTTTTCTTGAAATCTGAACTTCCCTGCTCTTTCCTGAACTTGCTCTGATATTTTCCTTTTCCATACCTCTTGTTGAAAGTATTAGTCAACAAGGCCAACTTTTCAGCAATTATTTTGATATCCTCATCTTCTTCTGATCCCTCTTCCTTATCACACTCCTCCAGATTTGGTATCTCAGATAGATACGCTGCCTTCTTGGGTGTTTTCACACTTTTAGACTTTGATAGAAAGGCTAATTGTTCTGCAACATTTTTCTTTTCTTCAACCACAATCTTAACAGAGTCCTCATGCTGATTAAGAACACAAAATAGATCATTTAGATCTTCTTCACACATGTCCTTATTCATTTGTAGACTTATAGCAAATGATGACCATTCAGAGTTTAGACTGTTCAGAAATTTGTAATTAATTTCTGACTTTGTCTTTTTCAGCCCATTCCTTCTCAAATCATTTAGTATAGTACAGAATTTACTA
Organism: Saussurea involucrata; assembly: GCA_033807775.1. Classification (NCBI taxonomy): domain Eukaryota; kingdom Viridiplantae; phylum Streptophyta; class Magnoliopsida; order Asterales; family Asteraceae; genus Saussurea; species Saussurea involucrata. Next base: position 42,531,852 of record CM066325.1, on the reverse strand, counting down.
TATGTCTGAGTTAAGCTTTCAGATTCTTTAGCCTTGAACCTTTCATAAGCATTTATGCTTTGATTTAACTTGGCTTGTATCGATCTGACAGTTCCTAACATTTGTCTTTCCAGTTCATCCCACATTTCCTTGGCTGATGAACCACTATCAATTCTATTAAGAACTTCATTCGGAACTGCAAGTGTCATCAATGTGATTGCTCTTTTGTCTATTGCATGCCTACTTTTCTGTTCTGCTGTGTATTGAGAATAGTTCTTCTTCACCCTTGTTGCCGGAATTTTTGGAGTTGTTTCTGTTTCAGGAGTTGCTTCCACATCAATGTAGACTTCGATAGGACCTTCTCGAATAGATACCATCAAATTCTCATCTATGTTATCCAAGAATTGGATCATTCGTATTTTCCATTGCTGGTACTCTTCAGGAATTAGAACAGGTGGCTTTGTTTCAGATCCCATAGCGAGATATTCTTTAGAAGACATGATTGTAAGAATTTTCAACAGAGAGACAAATTTGAATTTCTTGATCGACAGACAATCAATTAATTCAAGAATTGCAAAGAATTCAAGAATTAGAACTAGCAGCGGAATGGATTTTTGACGAATCAAGAATTCTTCAAGAAATTGATCAATAAACCTTCGCGATCGCGATCTTGAACAAATTTGTTTGTTGAGTAGCTCTGATACCAATTGTAATTCCAGGATTTACTCTTACAATCAATACAACAATGTATGAAACAGTAATTGAGAAGTAATATGATCAAGCCCAATTGTATTCAATTAAGAACAGAATTACAGATCTTAGAGAGAGAGAATCTCAGTTAGCAATGTAGTGCTAACTACCATATATACTGCAACGGAAATATTAAAGCTACAGAACAAATATGAATGACTAATAGGAACAATACACGTGTCCTAATTAGTTAACTAAACACTAAGGAAAGTATCTAGTTATAAGTTCTGAACAGGTAGTTCAGAACTTCTGAACGTTCTTCTGACAAGGCTTCTCAGAACTTCTGGCTCTACTTCTGACTCTTCTTCTCAAACTTTCAAAGCGATCCTTCTGAGCCTTCTTAGTCAGAACTCTGACCCTTCATATCAGAACATCTGAGTCTTCTCATCAGACCTTTAACACTTAGTTTATTGACAAAACTCAGATCTAACACTTAGCCCCATAACAACCCTTGTAAAGACCTGGATGATCTTCTGGAAAAAGTGATTACGGTATGCGACCACCTTTACTGATATTCCCTGTTTTGCTACTTAATTCCTTTCTGAGATCAATTTTGGACATTTATGCGTCTTTCAATAGAGTTGTCATGTGATTTTCGAGTATTCTTGTACATAACTTCCTATACATGACAACATGTGCGACAACCTAGGTTTGAGCGAAACGAGAGTATCCCGTGAGGTAGGGTCGAGGAGAAATGTTTTCCCTAGTATGTCTGGACCTAGAACAACCTTAATGGAAACAGAGCAGTAACGAGTTCAACTTACAATGGAAGGTCATAGATCAAGCGGAATAAGAATGAGGCGAGAGTGAGATAGGCATTCACGGGTATGGGAAATCACAAGTGCATTACGTGGTACCGATTGAGAGTTGTGCAGTTATTATATTTCACTGATATATGCTTGTATTCTATTTTATCACTAATTTGCTTGGGGACAAGCAACGCTCGGTTTGGGGTTGTTGATAACGCCATTTTTTGGCGTTATTTTCGGTTTTCAAACCAATGAGATTGGCTTGTTTTTAAGCAAAGAAGCGGAATTTTATGGTTTATCTAGTGGAATGTGCAGGTTATATAAAAGACATCGTTCCTTGAGAAAAGAAACTGAAAAGAGCCCAAAAAGATCCAAAATGAAGCCCAACGGAAGCCCGAGATCCAAGACTAAGACCCGCGCCCGAACCAGGACCCGAACCGAGAACCAGAAACCGACCCGCGCAGCTCAGAAAAGCGGGCGACTTGCCACGCGACTTGCAAGTCGCGTGACAGGTCGCCTAACCCTCTGTTTCGCAAATTTCAGCCTTTTGTTCCGGATTCTAGGTCATTCTTCGCACATCTCGCACACGACGAACGACAGACGACTTGGGGCGATTTCTGGAGACTTTTCACGTCTTTTGGAGCGACGAGAGAGGATCAATCGAAGAGGAAGTCACGACGCGACGCGTATTAGAGCCGGGAGAAAGGAGTTTATCACTACATCTTTCACATCCACGTTTATCATGTTTACCTACAGTTTTTCATCCCCTTTTCTTGAGTTTTTGTCCCCCAACATCATGAACTAATCTTTAGATGTTGGGGGTTAGAATGAATTCGATTTAAGTGTACAAACATGTGATTAGCGACTTTTATCAGTTTTTCATATATTAATGAAGCATGTGATTTGGATTTTAATGCTTTTGTGAATTTGGCCAATTTACAATTGATTTGTTGTTTCTAATGAAGTTCGAGAGAATTAATTGTAACTAGAACTAGGAATCACATGCCTAAGGTGAGAAAGGAGATAGAGATATTCCGAGTAAGCCTTAGTCCCGTTAAAATCTTGAGCTTAATGTGTTTTGAATTCCATAGGTGAGATCGAGAGATAAAACTTGTGCTTTTCAAGATAAAACCCGTAGTTGCTCGAAAGAGAACAACGGTGATTTTTACAAGATTGGGTATTCATTATACGGAATAACTGGTAATTGTTTCGAGTCAAGTGTTTGTATGTGAAAGTCTTAGGATTTCCAACCCTCAACTGTTTTCTCTATCAGAAGTTCTTAAGTTGTTTCTGTCTCGTTTGTGATTTATTTCGTTTGCAATCAATTAGTTATAAACCAACCAATCCAATTTCAATAGTTCAGTGAATAGAGTTTATAGTAATTGTGATACATAGTTCCTAGTTCCCCGTGATTCGATACTCGTACTTTCTAGTACTATTACTTGACTTCGACCCGTACACTTGCGGTAAGAATTAGGGGGGGTGATTACCCGCCTATCAGAAGTCAATGGATTTATGATGATAATTGGTGATCCTCCCCTTTTTCTTTCGTTTGGGCTTCCTAACACTTTACTCAAACTCCTTAAGTTGACCCCTCAGTTTTATTATTATTATTTTTTTGGGCAAACCCTTTTATGACTGATTTACTGGGTTTGCGGGGGTTTTTTTTTTAACTGAGGGGGTACAACGGGTTTTATTTAGGTACTTGGAGTTATGACTGTTGGGGGATTCTGGGAATATCGTGGGAGAGAAACTGAGTGAAGATTATAATAACTTGGATAAACGACAGAGATCACGTGAGAGCTCACTTTCCGTAAGAGATATTTCGACCCTATTCTGCCAGGGTATCACGAAATTCTCTCGAGGATAATCTCTATGTTTCGGTGTATCGATTAAGGCAGAAATCGACTCATACTTATACACCTTAGGAATCATAACCTTCACAATATTGATTCAGGAAATAATATCTCATTTAATGAGATTGATTATGGAATTAAAGACGACAGTTACAAAAGTGAAAAACCAGTCCAGACGCCGACACCAGTCTCCGCGCCAGTCAACTGGCGCCACAACTGGCGCAGGTAACATTCCAGTGCTTGGCGCCAGCCAACTGGCGCCACAATCGGCGCGGGCAACATTCCAGTGCTTGGCGCCAGTTTTGGCGCCAGCCAACTGGCACCAGCACTGGCCCCGACTCCCAGCTCATGAAACCACTTTGTAACTTGTCGATTTTAACCGTCCAACAATCCCGGGTTCTAGTTAGCTTACACGAGTGTGCACTCCACACCTCCTAACTCATGTTATAGCTTAGCTAACAACCCCATTATTACCATTGTGAATCCAATTACACAAAATGAACATGATGATTTCACTAAAATCACCAACATTCCTCCCCCATTTTAGTGCCATCCTTGATTCAAAAAATAACAGTTCAATACAGGTAAACAAACTCATGCATAAATGAAAATATCTAAAAGATTGAATTTCCATCTTAGTACATTACACATTTCAAATACTCAAAAATCCGGGTGTCCTAAGGATTGAACCCGTCAACCCATTTCAGTACCAGAAAATAACATACACATGAATTTAAATGATTCTCTAAAGTATAAACTTGACACTATACAGGCCATGTGTCCTTATCCATTCGTGAGTGCATCAAAGCCAAGTCCAAGCTTCTTGAAGCGGCCACACTTCACACTCATATAGGTAGTTCTTTTCTTCATGCACCTGCTCATGCATTTTTGCAAAAGAACAATTACCTCCTTCACTTGCAGTACCGAGCACATACCGTGGGATGATAATCTTGTGCTTCAATCCCTTAGAGTGAGCTTTCCCATTGAATTCAACTTCTAACGTTGTATTAGAAGGGAATTGGGTATCTCACTGTTAGAGATTTAGATGGACTTTAATCCCATCCCTATCACCGACTTGTGAACCAAGTCCCTAGCTAACCCCTTCGTCAAGTGGTCTGCTAGATTTTGTTGCGACCGAACAAATTAAACCGAAATCACCCCATTCGTGATTAGCTCACGAATCATGCTATGTCTAACACCTAAGTGTCTAGACTTGCCATTATATACTTGACTATATGCTTTAGCCAAAGTAGCCTCACTATCACAACGGATAGAAATGGGTGATATTGGTTTCGGCCATAATGGAATTTCATGGACCAAATTCCTTAGCCATTCCGCCTCTTTACCGGCAGCGGCTAATGCCACAAATTCTGACTCCATAGTCGAACTCGTGATGCAAGTTTGCTTCTTGGAAGCCCATGAGATGGCACCTCCCCCAAGCAAGTATACCCAACCACTCGTAGAAGAGTGATCTTCCAAATTGGTAATCCAACTTGCATCAGAATATCCCTCCAAAATCGAAGGAAATCCGACATATGACAAACCATAATCAATGGTTTTCTTTAAGTATTTGAATACTCGTCTTATCGCTTGCCAATGATGAATACTAGGATTACTAGTATACCTACTCAACTTTCCTATGGCAAAAGCGATATCCGGCCTAGTGCTTGTCATGGCATACATCAAGCATCCAATAGCCTTTGAGTACTCGAGTTGTGACACCGCTTCACCTGAGTTGGGCATAAGCTTCACACTCGGACCCCATGGAGTACTCACCGGAGAACAATCAAAGCAATTAAATTTCTTTAATACTTTCTCAATGTAATGAGATTGCGTAATTGCAATACCTTTGTTCTCACGCTTGATCCTTATACCAAGGATCACCTCCGCCTCTCCCATATCTTTCATGGAGAAACTCAACGACAAAACTCTTTGGTTTTTCCAACTTGATTTTGGTCGGTGCCAAAGATCAACATGTCGTAAATCCTTGGATTACTAATCGGGCTTTGAACTTGTCGATTGATCCATCCGCTTTCATCTTCCTTTTGAAGATCCACTTGCATCCCAGAGGTTTGCAACCAGGTGGCAAGTCCGATAATACCCAAGTATTATTCCCCATGATGGAGTCCATCTCATCATGTATTGCTTCTTTCCAGAAAGCAACATCTTGAGACTTTATAGCCTCATCAAATGATTTTGGATCCTCCTCAACACTATAACAGTAAAGGAATTGGGATCCAATCTCATCTCTTGATCCCTCTACTAAGTATACTTGGAAATCGGGACCAAAGGATTTTCCAATCCTTCCTCTTTTGCTCATTCGAAGCATCGGAGATTCGGTTGGAACAATTGCTTGTTCTTCAACCTCACTAGTTTCACTAGTACTTGGAACTATGTCCTTTGGCCTAGACATTGAAGAGAATCTAGTCTCATCAAAATTACATCTCTCGATCTATAACGGTGTGAATCGCTATAGAATCATTAGGTTCAATAACATAGAACCTATAAGCTTTGGAATGCTCGGCATATCCAACAAAGATGCATCACCCAAAGTCTTCCTTTTGGGTTCGGGTAACCGAACAACCGCTCGACAGCCCCAAACTTGAATAAAACTCAAGTTAGGCCTTTGAACCAAAGTTCATACGGGGTAATCTTGTTCCTTTTATTGGGAACTCGATCCAGCCAAAAACCAAGCCTAGCATGGCTTCACCCCAAAATCCATCAAGCAGTTACATTTGCAACATAAATCAATTTATAACATAAAGCAATTCATAAAGCAGCATAAACAGAATTTTAAACAAAAATTCATATGCAACATAAACAGAATTTTAAACAAAAATTCATATGCAACATAAACAGAATTTTAACCAAAATTCATATGCAACATAAACAGAATTTTAAACAAAATTTATTTGCAAGATAAACAGAATTTTAAACAAAAATTCATATGCAACATAAACATAATTTTAAACAAAATTCATTTGCAACATAAACAGAATTTTAAAACAGAATTTTAAACAAAACTCTTTTTATTCAAGTTTAACTTAGACATGTTATTCAACATAAAACCAAATCCTACAAAAGAGCCACCATTTGACAAGATAAACTTGTCCAACTCATAAACTTGCCTATATCCTAACTTATTCAAGATGCTACCGGAAACCAAATTTTTTCGAATTCGTGGTACATACAAAACATCAAAAAATTCAACTATTTTGGCAGAACTAAATTCTAGCCTAACTAAGCCACGTCCAAGAATGGTAGCACTCGACTCGTTCCCCATGTGTAGCATTGATCCGTCTTCAACTGGTTCCATAGAGGCGAACCAACGGCGATCTTTGCACACATGACTTGTAGCACCCGAGTCGATCCACCAAGCAACATCATCATCCTGCACATAAAAGACCTTGCCGTGGGTTTTGATCCTTGGATCCTTGCCCACCACCACTAGTGCTTGCTCCATTCTTATTCTTGACAACCCGACAATCCCGCTTGAGATGGTCGGTCATCCCACAGGCCCAACAGGTTAATTTAACCTTTTTATTGGGCCCTTTCTTGGCTTCATTGAACTTAGGTTTTCCCTTGAAGTTGTTAGTCTTTCCCTCCTCCACCATGTTCACCGAACGTGCAGAAACCTCCTTTATCTTAGGTTTCTCAGCCTCTTGCGCCCGGAGAGATTGCTCTATGCGCAAGTGACTACCGAGTTGTACAAGAGACAACTCTTCCTTCTTGTGTTTCAACATATGTTTAAAGTCTTTCCAAGAGGGGGGCAGTTTATCAATAATACTCGATACGGAGATGGATTCGTCCATCTTCATATCATGTTGAGCATATTAGACGAGAATGCGAAGGAGCTCATTGTATTGCTCCATCACCGGCCTTGAGTCCACCATCTTGTAATTATTAAAATTACTAACCAGGAACTTCTTACTAGAAGCATCCTTCGCCATGTATTTAGACTCGAGAGAGTCCCATAGTTCTTTGGCAGATTCAACGTTTTGATAGATATCGAAGAGGGAGTCACACATACCGTTTAAGATGTGGCCACGACAGATGTAGTCGTCATTCTCCCATTTGCCGCGACGCCGAGTCACCTCCAATGTCTCGTTTTCCATCAGCTCCGGTATCGGGGTGCTAAGCACGTACACGACCTTCAATGTCGTCAGCAAGAAATGCATCTTCTTCTGCCATCTACGGAAATCAACGCCTTCAAATTTCTCAAGTTTTGTGAACTTGGAAGTCATGTCTCTCACGGATTGATCACCCGCCATCTCTCTTCACGAAGACAAATATCTCTTACGATTGTTGGGGGATTCGGGGAATATCGTGGGAGAGAAACTGAGTGAAGATTATAATAACTTGGATAAACGACAGAGATCGCGTGAGAGCTCGCTTTCCGTAAGAGATATTTCGACCATATTCTGCCAGCGTATCAAGAAATTCTCTCGAGGATAATCTCTATGTTTCGGTGTATCGATTAAGGCAGAAATCGACTCATACTTATACACCTTAGGAATCGTAACCCTCACCATATTGATTCAGGAAATAATATCTCATTTAATGAGATTGATTGTGGAATTAAAGACGGCAGTTACAAACGTGAAAAACCAGTCCAGACGCTCGCACCAGTCTCTGCGCCAGTCAACTGGCGCCACAACTGGCGCGGGTAACATTCCAGTGCTTGGCTCCAGTCTTGGCGCCAGCCAACTGGCGCCACAATCGGCGCGGGCAACATTCCAGTGCTTGGCGCCAGCACTGGCCCCGACTCCCAGCTCATGAAACCACTTTGTAACTTGTCGATTTTAACCGTCCAACAATCCCGGGTTCTAGTTAGCTTACACGAGTGTGCACTCCACACCTCCTAACTCATGTTATAGCTTAGCTAACAACCTCATTATTACCTTTGTGAATCCAATTACACAAAATGAACATGATGATTTCACTAAAATCACCAACAATGACAAGCAGTGGGATTAGCAGCAACCAAAAACTTGATGATTCCACACATGGTTTGTTCACAAAGATAGGCAAAACCTTCACTCCTATTCCTATGGATGTCTTTGATAACGGATGCAAGTTATAGTGAGATCAGCTACAACAACGACCAAAAGATTAAATGAGAAGTGTATCGAGTAATGTGTAGTCTCTCGGAATCGAAGTTAGCACGTGTATGGCTCAACAAACTCACGAGTGGTCTCCACTAATGTCTCTAATGTGTGCAGTCGTCTAAGTCCACCCTTGTGCTATATTATCCAACGAAATCCTAAAGAAAACAAAAAAATAACAAAACGGTTCATCAACAAATCATCAAAACTAAAAACAAATTACCCTATCACGCAAACGCCTCCTGACCGACTGGTTGGTGCCCCTTATTGACGCCTTCTTCTCCTTGTATTTGATGGGCCCGCTTCATCTTGATTCGAAGTGCTAGGTGCATGTGAGTTCCCATCATCCATCACGTACCTCCTTCCTTCAAGTGCGTCAAACCTCTGACGCATCTCAATCTGCATATGGTACATCTGCTGCGCTAGTCCCGGTATGTCAGATCCAAGCTCCACTCCCTCCATATCAGTTGCTGGATTGTAGTTGGTATCATCAGTATCATCAGCATCCATGTCATCCACTCCTACTGGGACGCGCATACGATGTCTCTCTCTATTAGCATCTTCCTTTCGATCGAACCGATTCGCCGCAGTGAGCTACGCTCTGTAGGTAAGTCGATCGAAAGGTGGTAGTGGTGGTGTCGTAACAGCGACGTCACATTCGGCTTCCCTGCAAAATCGAGTCATTAAACAAGGAAATGGTAAAATGCCAACATTGTTAGTATTTGATGCAGCGTCTATCAGTTGAAGCTGGATTATATGGCCTCTGTCCATCGGGAGGTTGAACTGGATGTGGTAGAGGATTCTGGCGAAATAAGCATCGACTGTATTGTCATGCGAAGATGGTGCCAGGCTGCACTTCAAAAATTTCATCCACAGTGTAATATCTGGGCGCAGCTCATACTTTTTTATGTCATGCTGGTGGGGGACCCAGATTTCCTTGCCACTCCTCCTTAAAGCTGAGGACAGAACCGTGCTGAGATGGGTATCGTTTCGGACACCTGGAATCAGAATCAAACCAAAAGTGGCACCGAAGTTATTGGGGCGAGGAACCCCATAATGGGCGCAAATAGCCTCCATCGGCATCCGTACTAATCTGTCCCTTACCACCACCGAAGAGAATTCATTAAAAGCGGGTGGTATCATGGCAGCGTAAAAATCGAGGACCAGCTCCTTATCGTACGGCTCCGGATCATTAACATAAGTGGTCCACCCACGCTCCCTAGCTATCTCTCTTGCCCTGTTGTCTGGTATCTCATTTATTCTCAACCCTCTCTCCGACCAGATTGGTAGGTTCCTAAATTGGTGTCTTCTTTGTTCGACCCGGCCGTTCGTGCGTTCGGTCAAGGCTTCTCTCTCTTCCGGTCGCCACGTTTGGTAATGGAAGAAACGTCCAGCTATTGATGGGTTTGTGCGCACCATAGTTCCTGAAAAGGTACATTCGTTAGATATAGCAACTTGACTATGCCACCCCAAACCTAATCTTTGGATTATGTTTGTTTTCACCACAAAGAAGCATAAAGCGATAAATTCCAAGTGAAATTAGGAACCCCAAACCTTGGTGAAACCGAGGTTTGTAATGGAAGTGATGTGTGAATGGTGTTAATTGGACACCCCAAACCAAAGTTTGGTTAGACATTTTAATCAATAAAAACCAAAATTCATGCACACAAAGGTGCAAGCATAATCCGTTAACACAACATCCAAAGCATGCACATTAACATTCACATTGCATCACATTTAGCACAAATACAAACCAACACTTTGCAAATGATATTCCTTTAGCAAAAATTACAAGAACCCCAAACCTTGGTGAAACCTAGGTTTGGTTTATCTTAGACAATATGAGCATTATATCACGAAAAATCAGAAACTTGAACCCAACACCATGATTTTTCTCTCAACAGCAAAATACCCACAACTTTCCCAACAAAAATGGCATTCACTCAAACCAAACAACAAAATCAGTGGAGTTTTTTCACATCATTAACACATAAACACATGTACACTTGAAGAATTTCAGCAAGTAACTCATAAATGGAGTGTACCTTGAATGGATGTGCAAAACCCCAACATTTTAGAGAGTAGAGTAAGAATTCATACCTTTGATCTTTAGAAATGGTGGAATGAGAGTAGAATTTGAAGCTTCTTGGTGGAGTGGATGAAAACCGACTCTAGGAGAGTGTTTGAGAGTGAAAAACGGTTGCCAAATGAATTAGGGTTTGCTAAAATGAGAGAGAGGGCCGAAATTGGGATTTTAATACCTACAAGGGAGCATAGCGTATGGAGGCGCGGTTCGAGATGCGCTGAGAGGCGCGCAGCGCACTGGGATAAAATCAATTCAGTAGTCGGCGCGTATGGAGGCGATTATGGTTTAGCGCAGAGAGACGCGCAGAGCTCTGGTTGCTTCTTCGAACAGATCTTTGCGCGGTTGTGGGCGTGGATGGATCAGCGCCGATAGACGCGCAGTGTAAAAAATTGTGAACATTCCAGTGGTCTGCGCGGATGGACCAGCGCCGCCAAACGCGCCAGACACTGTTCTTTGGTTTTCTTTTTCTCTGTTCGCTTTCCGTAAGGTATCATCCCGCACGCTCTCAGGGGTCACAATAACTCTTAAAACACACAAAAAAAGGAACAAATGAAAACAAAAGAAAGCACACAAAAATAAAGAAAAAGAAAACAAAAATAAAAATTGAGAATTAACCTATGGTGGGTTGCCTCCCACCCAGCGCCGTATTTTCTGTCGTGGCACGACTTCTCCAATTACTTACTCTCCCGGCTCGTCTAGATATATGCTTGCAATGCTCGGGATCTCACCTCCTAAGTATGGTTTGATGCGTTGCCCATTTACCTTGAATCTCTGCCCGTCATTTCCTTCTAGCTCCACTGCTCCATACGGAAACACTTCTACCACTTTGAACGGGCCGGACCATCTGGATTTTAACTTACCTGGGAATAAACGTAATTATGAGTTAAACAACAACACATTCATACATGGAGTGATTACCTTCTCCCGAATGTTCCGGTCGTGGAACTTCTTGGTCTTGTGCTTGTAGATCAAGGCATTCTCGAACGCATCGAGCCTGAGTTCCTCTAGTTCTACCATCTGCAATAGTCTCTTTTTGCCGGCTGCATCTAACTCCATGTTTAGCTTCTTTATTGCCCAAAATGCTCTACACTTTAGTTCTACAGGTAAATGGCATGACTTCCCATAGACTAGCCGGTATGGTGTAGTTCTCAAAGGTGTTTTATATGCCGTCCGGTATGCCCAAAGAGCGTCATCAAGCTTCAACGACCAATCTTTACGTGAAGCATTCACCGTTTTCTCTAAAATTTGTTTCAACTCTCTGTTGGAGACTTCGACTAGCCCATTCGCTTGCGGGTGATATGGTGTAGTTACTCGATGTTTGACCGAGTACTTCTTGAGAACCGCATCAAGATACCGGTTGCAGAAATGGCTACCCCCATCATTGATTAAGGCTCGCGAAACCCCAAAGTGTGAAAAGATGTGCTTCCTCAAAAATTTGATCACAACTTTGGAATCATTCGATGGCGTTGCGATTGCTTCAACCCATTTCGAGACATAATCGACCGCAACTAAAATGTACTCGTTCCCGTACGAGTTTGGAAACGGTCCCATGAAGTCTATTCCCCATACGTCAAATAATTCTACCTCCATGAAGATCTTCATGGACATTTCATCCTTCTTCGTTATATTGCCTACCCTTTGGCACCGGTCGCATTTGGAGATGAACTCTCTTGTCTCCTTGAACATCGATGGCCAGAAGAATCCGGATTGTAGAACCTTGGCCACCGTTCTACCAGTACTGAAATGGCCCCCACATTCTAATGTATGACAATGAGTGAGAATGTCGGCCTTCTCTTCATCCGGTACACACTTTCGAATCATCCCATCCGCACACATCTTGTACAAGTGCGGTTCATCCCAATAATATCGCAGGGCCTCAGATAAGAACTTCTTCTTTTGGTGTGAGTTCATGTTGTAGGGCACCACTCCTCCTACCAAGAAGTTAACCAGATCTGCATACCATGGTTTGGAATGACTAACCTTAAATAATTGCTCATCCGGGAACGTATCGTTGATGGTGGTTCTATCTTTCTCTTCTCCTTCATTACCCTCGAGTCTCGACAAGTGATCTGCAACAGTGTTTTCTGTCCCCTTCTTGTCCAAGATTTCCAGGTCAAACTCTTGAAGTAATAACACCCACCTGATGAGCCTCGGCTTGGTATCCTTTTTGGTCATCAAATACTTTAAGGCCGAATGATCCGTGTATATGATTACCTTTGCTCCCACCGGATACGATCTGAACTTCTCACACGCATAAACCACCGCTAATAGTTCCTTCTCGGTTGTGGCATAGTTAACTTCAGCTTCATCTAAGGTCTTGCTGGCATAATAAATTACGTGCATTCTCTTTTCTTTCCTTTGCCCCAAGACCGCTCCGACTGCTGTGTCACTCGCATCGCACATCACTATGAACGGAAGACTCCAATCAGGTGCTGTAAGAATGGGTGCAGAGATCAACTCTTTCTTCAACCTGTCAAATGCCAAAACACAATCATCAGTGAAATCAAACTTGGCATCTTTTAGAAGTAAAGCACATAAAGGTTTAGTGATTTTAGAAAAGTCTTTTATAAACCGCCGGTAGAAACCGGCATGTCCCAAAAAGCTTCGAATCTTTTTGACAGAATTCGGATACGGTAAGTTCTCTATCACCGCCACCTTGGCCTTTTCCACTTCTATTCCCTCTTTTGACACCTTGTGTCCAAGCACTATTCCTTCCGTCACCATAAAATGACATTTCTCCCAATTTAAAACTAAACTCGTTTCTTTGCATCTCTTCAAAACAGCCTCCAGATGAGACAAACAAGAATCAAATGATGGACCAAATACCGAGAAGTCGTCCATAAAGATTTCCATGGTGCGCTCTACCATATCCAAAAAGATCACCATCATACATCTCTGAAACGTTGCGGGAGCGTTACATAACCTAAACGGCATCCTTCTATAAGCAAATGTTACATAGGGACATATAAATGTGGTCTTGTCTTGATCTTCGGGAGCAATCGGTATTTGATTGTATCCCAAATACTCGTCTAAGAAGCAATAATACTCGTGTCCCGCTAGTCTCTCTATCATCATTATCAATGAATGGCAATGGAAAATGGTCCTTCCGGGTGGCGTCGTTCAACCTTCTATAATCAATGCAAACTCTACACCCCGTGACTGTCCGAGAGGGGATGAGTTCATTGTTGTTATTTCGAATGACTGTGACACCTCCTTTCTTTGGCACCATTTGAACTGGACTGACCCATGGACTATCGGGTATGGGATAAATGATTCCAGCATCCAATAATTTAAGGATCTCTTTTTTGACCACCTCCTTCATGATTGGATTGAGTCGGCGTTGAGGTTGGACCACCGGTCGATGTTCTTCTTCAAGATTTATACGGTGCGTGCAGAAAGTTGGACTTAAGCCTTTTAAATCGGCTACTGTCCAACCAATTGCAGTTTGATGCTCACGTAGGACTCTCAGCAACTTCTCTTTATCTTCGGTTTTCAACATGAATGAAATAATGACCGGGAGTGTCTCCTTTTCCCCCAAAACCGCATATTCCAGATGAGATGGTAACTGTTTCAGCTCGAGCTTAGGTGGAGTATGAGATGATGGTTGAGATTTGGGTATTGGCTCACCCAAATCGTCAACATTTGGTCTTCTTGGGCCTCTATGACTTGGCAATGCATTCAATTGCATCACACTTTCGATTTCCGCACCATCTATCGTACCCATGATCACACTTTCCAATTGATCTTGACCAAACCGCATCCAACATGATTCTCTAATCGGAGATTCCAAAATATCTACCCGGTAGCATTCACTATACTGCATTTTCTGCGTTGCTGCTTGAAATACATTGAACACTGCTTTTTCTTCTCACACTCTCAACGTGAGTTTTCCTCCTTTCACATCAATCAACGCCCCTCCCGTGGCCAAAAATGGGCGACCAAGGATGAGTGGGATTTCTTTGTCTTCATCCATATCTAATACCACGAAGTCCACTGGAAGTAAAATTTATCAACTTTGATGAGCACGTCTTCTATGACTCCATAGGGATATTTGATGGATCTATCCGCTAGTTGCAGTATCACGCATGTTGGTTTAACTTCCCCTAGCCCCAATTTCCTGAAAATAGATAAAGGCATCAAGTTAATATTAGCTCCAAGATCACAAAATGCTTTACTAAATTCAGAATGACCAATGTGAACAGGGATAGTAAAACTCCCTGGATCCTTAAGCTTCGGGGGAAGCTTGTGCTGAATGATAACACTTCACTCTTCAGTAAGTGCAACCGTGGCATGCTCCTCGATTTTTCTCTTGTTGGAGAGAATATCCTTCAGAAATTTCACATAGGATGGCATCTGTGCTGAGGCATCTGTAAAAGGAATGTTAATATGCAGTTTTTTAAACACCTCTAAAAATTTAGCAAAGTTTGTATCATCCTTGTAGGCTTTTAGCCTGCTAGGATAAGGTACCGATGGTGTGACTGGTTTAGTAGGCGCTTTCTTGGAAACAGTTGCATTCTCCTTTCTTCTTTCGCTTTCCGTCTTCTCCATCTCCATTTCTTCATCAACCTTTTCTTCCTCTATGTCCTCCGGCTCAACATCACTCACCTTGGTGTCATTCCTTTCCGGCGAAGGATCTCTAGTAGGGTCTATAGTGAGTTGCTTACCACTCCTCAAGCTGATGGCTTTACATTCTTCTCTCCCTTTCTTCTCTGGTTGGCTCAGAAATTGCCCGGGAGGTTGGGTCTGCAAGGCCTCAGAAATCTGCCCCACTTGTCTCTCGAGCATTCGGATTGAAGCGGTATTTTGATCCGTGGTTGATTTCACAGTGTTCACAGTACCCGCCAATCCTTCCACTGCACCTTCCATCTTTGACATGAATTTCATCATCATGTCTTCCAACCCGGTTTCTTTTCTGAAGATTGCCCCTCATCATATTTCCTCTGATTGTAACCTGGGGGGCGATAAACATTGTTAGACTGAAAACAATTTGAAGAGTTAGATTGGTTACCATACTGTTGTTGTTGCTGTTGATGTTGCTGTTGTTGCCCCATTGTTTCCTTGCCTGGGCCTTGTTGAGGTTGACTCCAAGAGAAGTTAGGATGTCGTTTCCATCCCTCGTTATAGGTGTTAGAGAATGGATCATTCCTCAGCCGATTATTTCGGTTCTGAACGAACTGGACTTGTTCCTGCGATTGATAGTCTTGAGGATTCATGAATTGGTCTTGACCACCCATATCATTCTGAACATTCGGTTGAATAGCTGCTCCTCTCAATTGATTAGTCAACGCATTCAATTGTGCTTTTATAGCCTTCAACTCTTCTATTTCTTGCACGCTTGCAACTTTTCTAACAGCGGATCTTGGAGTGGAATAGCTATGTTCTGCTAAATTCTCTATCAATTCGACCGCTTCCTCATAGGACTTGTTCATTAAAGCTCCACCTGCAGCAGCTGTGAGGTCATTCTTAAATTGAGGGTGCAACCCCACATAGAATGTTTGGATGATCATCCACCCTTGTAACCCATGATGTGGACACTTCTTGAGCATCCCTTTGTATCCTTCCCATGCCTCGTACAACGACTCTTGATCCCATTGTGAGAAATGTGTGATGTCGGATAACAGTTGAGCCGTTCGCCCCGGTGGAAAGAACTTGTTGAGAAAAGTCGTTACCATATCGTTCCAAGTTCGAATTGACCCAGGTGGTATTGTGACAACCCAGTCTAAAAATAAAGCATGCAATTCATATAAATGAAACATCCCAAAAACGGGTCCCAAAATTTCATTACATCTGTCTAAATAACTTAGGTTGGCGGAAACAACCTATTACACAACTGAGAATTGATAGGACTAAAAGATAATAGTGTCACTGGTTCTACTGCTTCTATCTTCTAACTGCCCTGTTCACCTGCTAGAGCCTTTCGCTACCTGTTTCCTGAAAAGGGTTTTAATTTGAAAAGAGCGAGGGTTAGACCATGAGGTCTAGTGAGTCCCTCCTGACAGTTCTCAAAATCATTTAAAAAAACTTTTCATAACTTTCAAATGTATACAAGACTTTCAATAATAAACTTTCACATAGTTGAACAGCAAAATCTTTCACGGATAAATCCGCTCCCGTAAATGACACCCTGAAGTCACCCGAGGGTGACAACGAGGCAGTATCACGCTGCCTTACTAGGACTCATTCCCATGGCATAAACGGAACCTCCCCCCGACGTGAGTACTGGCGGAACCTCCCCCCGACTTAGCCAATTTACGTCTCCTTTAAGGGTCTTAAAATGACTTAGATGAGATTTCAGATTAGGAATTACCTGGAGGATTCCTTGTAGAAAACGAATCCTAACACACCCTTTCTTTCTGATTCCTTACTGATTGGTGGTCTTCCTCTTTACTTGCACAAGAACTCCAAAACCCCCTTTTTCTTCTTTTCTCTCAAATACCTCAGCCGACATCCACCAATTGATTGACCAAAACTAGGGTTTTGTGCCAATCATTTGGGTTTTTATACCTTGACCCATCTTACAAACTAGCCCCTCAACTTCAGTTCTTTATTAAGAACTCCACACCAAACGCAAAACACTTCGAAAAGGTCGGGGTCGTTACAACATCCCCCCCTCAAAAGAATTCCGTCCCCGGAATTCCGTTTTCGAAAAGGTGTGGTATCTGGACATCATATCTGATTCTACTTCCCACGTTGTCTCTCGTCCCCTATGATATCTCCACTGAATTTTTACTAGTCAAACTTCTATGTTCCTCGTTTAGCAAACCTTACCGCTCACGATTTCTATCGGTTCTTCTACGCAAGTCAACCTCTCATCTATACTGATGTCTCCTCAAAGGAACAACCACAACGACCTCTGACAAACACTTCTTTAAATCTGAGACATGACATGTCGGATGAACACTCTTTAATTCTTCTGACCAGTCTAACTTGTATGCTGCTGCTCTAACTTGCTTACTAATGACAAGGTCAACTTCTTATCGCCTGCATCTCTTGCAAGGTCTCCATCATCTCACTTCTCCCATCGGCTCTCCACAAAAGAGACGTGCATCACACTATGAATTTCTTCTCAAATTCACATCGAGTACCTCAAGATCGCGCACTATCTATTCAACTTTCATGCTTCGACGAAATCCGCAGACTTAGTCTACCTTACCTCTCTCTCAAACTTCAAAGCTCAAAGCCTTATGTTTTTCAATTGAAACCACTCAGTTCTACTTGGTTGCCTCAGACCGTTCAGATGGGAAACATAACTACACCCCATACTTTGAAGCCGCCATCGGCGAGACACCACTTGCTAAATCGTGCCATCTTGCACTACTTACTTGTACCCTCTTCGATCGCTATACTCGCTTAAAACTACCTGATAAAACCAAGGCCAACCGCGCCTCCATTTGCTCGCCTCCGTCCACACATCGGGACTCACGGTTTTAATCACGTCTAAATAAGGTCTCTCGTACATTTATACTTCCTTAAGAGAAAGAACTTGGCGGGAATTCCCGCCACAACAACGAGAATCTTCCACCAGGAAAACTCCCTCACTGACAACTTGGCATAAGGCCAACCTTGTTTAGCCTGACAAGCTCACCCCCAGGAGTCCCCTCCTCGGTATACCTGAAATTTCTAGGTTACTTCTTCCAACCGACATTCGTATATGTAGATCATACTCCCTTCCCGATTCACATCGGCTACAACTCGACAACTAATTCGTACATTCTCACCACTTCATCATTTCACACTTAACGTGTCTAATAGTAGGAAACCTCTATAATTCCTTATTAGAGTGCTCACCTATCCGAATTGCACTTATCCTGAAGGCTCATAAATTTCTCGCTGCTTGCCACAAGCGTCCAGTCATATAACATAACTTCGGTTACTCTCACTCAACTAGGAGGGGTAACCACGATCACGCCCTACTATTCTCAATAGCTTACACTGAACGATCAGTTCGTTTGAACGTTTCTCACAAAGTCACTAACTTAACTCATTCAGTTGTCTTATCCACTTCTTTCCTGCACAAAATCATACACAATTTCCTTCCTCAATACTTTTTCCAAAAGTTCGCACACTTATCAAGGACAAACTACACAACACTGCGCCTATCGGCATTACTGTCAAGTTTACTACTTCCGATTTACTTACTTATTCCGGCATACTGTCTTCACCTCTCCACGTTAGCGTGGAGCACTGCCCACCAACATTACTCGCCCCTCTCTTCCGACAATTCTCAAGCTGCAAATGTTGTCTCATTACTATACATAACCAAACGGTTGCACTAAAATTCTAACTTAAGGCTTTCGACTAAATCGCCTCGAACTGACACCAGAGTTCGACGTCACTATACATTCTTTAAACTCCAACTTTTACTTTCTCAGACAATTCGTTCACACATAAGCAACAGCTCACATTCTTTAAGGATTTCACATCTATTCCACCACATTTTGACTAATACATCCATCATCTTCTTTAAACTTCCAATGATTCCAAAATATACTTACTTAGCGACTCTTACAACTAAAAACACTTGGTTTCTCCTTTGGGTAACTACCCACCACCACTCCGTGATGCTATCCCGAACATAATCATATCACCACGTCAACTTACACCCTACGTGCTCCAGCAACCTGGTTAACACTCGAACACCTCATCCGAAACCCCCAAAAGGCTTCTATCTGATGTTTCCTCTTTCTCTAACATCACATCATTACGACGCTAGCTGACACATTTAACATGCCAATTATTTCCACTACATAACTGTACATTCCTCACTCATAACATCACACTGCAGACCAAAACTCTCATGGCCATCCATACACAACTCAAACTTATCTTCAAGACCTCACGCATAAATAACCGAGTCTATCTCACTACATTGTCTCTCCCCAACTCTAGTTGAACCACAACACCCGAGTTTCTGATTAATCCTAACATACTCGCTTCTTGCTAGCTCTTTGCAATACCAAACCATTCTCACCGATCGACATAATCTATACCCTCACTTCGTTTGTGCTAAATACTTCATTCTTTACGAACCATCCATCTCGTAGGTAAAACGCTTATCTAAAACAGCAGTCTTTCACTATCTTAACACCCCTACAAAGTGGTCCTTCAACTTTCGACCTTCTGATTCAAGTCTTGGGTCTCATACACCTTACACAACTGCCGACTTTAACGTCAATAGTTGACCTGTTGATACTTCCTTAACCTATTCTTCAACAAGGGTCCCTTACTGAACCTAATCCTTCTAACATATCATAATCAAATTCATACCCCGTCGTCCTCATTTCAAACTCACTCGTGAAACGTCAATATTACAAGATCACTTTAAAACTCTTATTCGGCGTCGAGGATATTTCATTCCTACTTCACCACACTACTCATAACGAGTTGCTAATACCAACACCTTGATGACTTCTAGTCCTTCCTCTGAACACAACCGTCCCTCGGCAACTGTATTTCCAGTCACCGCACGAGGGTACAAACCCTCATACAACCGACATTAAAGTCCACTTCCGACTCTTCCACTGCTCACCTCTCCTCTAGAACGCAATTACCAAAGCTACAAACATTCTCCCCTGATTTGTTCAACACCTCTCCACTCTAGGAGTTCTTCCTTAACCTAAAATGTAATACTCCACAACCTATTGAGTTCATAGCCTTCATGCCTAACAAGGCGATAAATGAATCATTTCACACTTTTGATCATTTTAAAGAAACAACACTTGAAAACAACTTGGGTACACACGAACCCAACATTCTCATAACTCCAATGCCCTGCGCAACGATCTTGAGGATCGTTTGCATGCAATCTTTCCGCAAAACTTAATTTTACTCAACCAAAAATATGTTGTTACGACAGAAATAAATATTGGCTGAAAATCTTCCCATATGACAAAATTTTGAAAGAAATTTACCGACACGAAGTAAACTAGTCGGTCCTCACACTCACTTATATAACTTCGACATGTCAATACTCATTTTGGTTATAAAAGTTGTGCATTCAAACGTTTTCTTGGCTTATCATGAAAAGAGTGAAATATTTTGCAAATCGTAAACCTCAAGACTTCATTGTACGATGTAAATGGATTTGTATTTTTTTTCTTTAAACATACGCTTGCACACGTCGACTCATATCCGATCAAATTTGATACTTACACGTTTATACTTTTCCTATGAAAAATCTTATGTACACATATACGAACTCAATGCATGAAACTCTACTTGCAATTGAAGGCTACTCACTCAAACAAGGTCAATCGCTTTACTCACGCAACTTATCATTGACACTCTACTTCGACCAGTGGTCGCCCACTCGGCCTTGCAACGATTTGCTATACATACATTCAACGGTCCACTTACTCAACCATTTCATACTATTTCGTTTTGATCAACTATCTCACCTTCCACTTCTACATGGTTTCATTTCACTTATTTCATTTATCCTGCAAATGGAAAGCTCGACCGAGAACCCATGGCTCCATTGATACATTCAAGGTTTTGACACTGTCTTTCCCTACCATCCTGACTGATCTATCCCATGATTTCTAGAATTGGGACTCTCCCGAAACAGGAGTCTTACTCAAACTCAAGCATTCTTCCTCTCCGAATCCACGAAAAGCTACCTTTAGATGACTCGTAATACTCTATACAACATTTCTTCTCTACGATGTACACGTACATCACATCACCATGACTTCTCATGAAACTTCCCCAACAAGGGGTCTCAGTCTACCCCTCAGGGATCTTGCTGACATTCTAAAGTACTGGAACACGACATAAACACTAGCTTTTGACTACCACTTCGGAATAATAAGGCAGGTTAAGCACATACATGTACCTGTAAGTCCGCAATTACATTGGTCAGGTGGAATCTCAAACTCACCTTACATGACAGTCCTCAGTGCCCTATTAGTCCTATCTCTATAATAGTGTCCTCCTAACGCATTTCCTGTATCTACAATAGTGCCCTCCTAACGTATTTCTTGATTCTCAGTTGTGATTTCTACTCCCAAGTTTAAGTTTAGGCCCGTCCGGTCACCTAAATCCCTTAAACTATGGCTCTGATACCAATTGTAACAACCCAGTCTAAAAATAAAGCATGCAATTCATATAAATGAAACATCCCAAAAACGGGTCCCAAAATTTCATTACATCTGTCTAAATAACTTAGGTTGGCGGAAACAACTTATTACACAACTGAGAATTGCTAGGACTAAAAGATAATAGTGTCGATGGTTCTACTGCTTCTATCTTCTAACTGCTCTGTTCACCTGCTAGAGCCTTTCGCTACCTGCGTTCCTGAAAAGGGTTTTAATTTGAAAAGAGCGAGGGTTAGACCATGAGGTCTAGTGAGTCCCTCCTGACAGTTCTCAAAATCATTTAAAAAAACTTTTCATAACTTTCAAATGTATACAAGACTTTCAATAATAAACTTTCACATAGCTGAACAGCAAAATCTTTCACGGATAAATCCGCTCCCGTAAATGGCACCCTGAAGTCACCCGAGGGTGACAACGAGTCAGTATCACGCTGTCTTACTGGGACTCATTCCCATGGCATAAACGGAACCTCCCCCCGACGTGAGTACTGACGGAACCTCCCCCCGACTTAGCCAATTTACGTCTACACAATGTATGCATACATCTCACATAAAACTTTAAACAACTTTCATGCAACAAAAGCATAAGAACAAAACATGGCATTTCTCATCATGTATTCACTTTAGAAAGACACTTTAAAATCACGTATTTTAGTTAGAAAACTCACTTGGTACGCTTGTTTGCTCTTCCCTACTCTACTGTTTACTTCCAAATTGTCTACCTGAACGAAGGGACAGATTTATAAGCTGACTAGAACTATCCGGACACTTCTCACTTGCCACCCTACTCTTTTTCGGACATCACTACTTTTCCGGATAACCACGCTTTCCGGACACACTGAGGTTACCGGACAACTTATAGTCTCCGGACGATTAACCTATCCGGATGGCACACTTATCCGGACGACTAAACTTATCCGGACAACACAATATCCGGACACCTTCTACAACCCGACCAAGAACTATCCGGACACTCACCCGGACACCTTCATACTTGAAGGTTTCCGGACGAACGCTGGACGAGTTTAATGGTTGGAAAACTTGCTAAACACTCCGAAATCAGTAAGATAATGCGACAAATCACTTACTTAAGCATCTTTAATCATTTCTCCATAAACTT
Organism: Saussurea involucrata; assembly: GCA_033807775.1. Classification (NCBI taxonomy): domain Eukaryota; kingdom Viridiplantae; phylum Streptophyta; class Magnoliopsida; order Asterales; family Asteraceae; genus Saussurea; species Saussurea involucrata. The sequence continues at coordinate 42,509,112 of CM066325.1, read as the reverse complement.
TACTGATTAAACTCGATTTAAAGGTGTTTAAATCTCACTTAAGGGTCTTAAAATGACTTTAGTAAGAAACTCACAAATTCCCAACAATCATCAAACACTTAGATGAGATTTCAGATTAGGAATTACCTGGAGGATTCCTTGTAGAAAACGAATCCTAACACACCCTTTCTTTCTGATTCCTTACTGATTGGTGGTCTTCCTCTTTACTTGCACAAGAACTCCAAAACCCCCTTTTTCTTCTTTTCTCTCAAATACCTCAGCTGACATCCACCAATTGATTGACCAAAACTAGGGTTTTGTGCCAATCATTTGGGTTTTTATACCTTGACCCATCTTACAAACTAGCCCCTCAACTTCAGTTCTTTATTAAGAACTCCACACCAAACGCAAAACACTTCGAAAAGGTCGGGGTCGTTACAGGTATACTCTCTTCCCAAGTAGTGGCTCGTTCCCTTAATGAAAACGGGAACAACCGTATCTTGATCATCCCCATTCACTTTGAAAGTCTTGCATATCTTTTCGAATGCGCGCAAGTGTGCATGGGGGTTGCTGCACCTCCAAACATGTTCAATTGCACCAATTGGATGGTACCAAGTTTGATTTCAAAATTGTTAGCAGCTATCGGAGGTGCATATGGTCCTCGTTGTGCAGCTCCCATGTTCGGGTTGGCGAAAATTCTCATGGGTACCCTTTGTGGGGGTGGCGGTAGATGATTAACATTGTTGTTGTTGCCAACACCGTGGTTGACATTATTGTTGACGTTATGGTTGACGTTGTTGTTATTGTTGAGACCATGATTTGCATTTGGAGGTGGTTGACCATTGTTCAATAGAGGACCATTGTTGATGGGCATCCCCTCTCCCCAATCATCTTCAACTTGGATGTTGACGTCAGCCATTCTGTTTCGTGCTTGTCGTCTCAGGTCTACGGCAGTCCGTTCTATCTCCGGGTCAATCGGTAGTAATTCCCGAAATAGTCTCCTTCTTGGCATAAACCATGAGGTAACCTGAAACGGAGAAGATAAAACCTCAAAACCCAAATATAAATGAACTTTCAGAGCAAATTATAAATAAATAAAGACAGGGTGTCTAATGTAATAACTTCTACAGGTGGTAGTGATATTCACACAAAACAGGTTCCCCGGCAATGGCGCCAAAAACATGATAGGCGGGTTTACACCCCCCTAAATCTAACCGCAAGTGTACGGGTCGAATCAAGTAATAGTACTTAGAAAGTACGAGTATTGAACAAAAGGAACCAGGTGTCAAGTACCACAATGACTGTATAGATTATTAACTAGACTAATGCAAATTGATTTGGTTTGTTGATTATCGGAACACGAATTAAAACTTTAATTAATTCAGATAAGAGAGAGAGTTGGAGGGTTGGATTCCTCAGGTAAACAATCACTTAGCCAACATATTTGATATGATGGAAATAACTTCAAGAATGACAGGCATAATCACATCCCATTACTATACTCTATCAAGCTGTAGCAATATCATTCAACATATTGTATCATCTTTCGATCTTAACAAAAGTAATTAAACAATTAGTGATTAAAAGCCACAAAGGATGAATTATCATATTACTATCTCAAAATCAACCAAGACATGAAGAATTAATCAAACCTCAAAACTTTTCTCAAAGGTTAAAGATTCATAAAATCAAATAATAGTTGATCGGACTATTACAAGCATTAAGAACAATCCCACATATGTCATCCATCTATATTAAATCAATCATACCTACTGTAAAGCTAAACGATTATCCAACCATGATTCAAACCAACCCCCCAACATGAACGGATTAGTTCATATTGGAGGTTTCAACACTCAGAAATGACAAGATTAAAACGAAAGTAAACATGTTTGTTCTACAAGAAATGAAAACTAAAGACTCCCTGAAAAGCTTAAGCCACCGATGAACTTACTCGATTCGCCTTGTGATTCTCGTTACTTGACGTTTCTAGCCTTCTACTTGCCTTCAAAAATCGTCTCTTAGCTCCTAAAATCGCCCAGAGAAAGTCCCAAGACGTAACTGAAGAATAATACCCTCAACCCTAGCCGACAAATAGAATAAAAACGCTCAGGAGCTTGGCGCTGTTGGGTCACCAAAGATTTAAAATTGACTCACCGATGTTTTCCCTAAAATCCTACTTAGAATATTTCAGTTTGGTTCTTCATATGACTTGTACATTATAGCAACTGTTCGGTGAAGTCGAAGATCAACCGAAACCAAGCTTGAAGACTCTCTACTTGTGGAAAATATAAGACTCTTCTCAACAAACAAACAAGTCATCATTCACCGAAGTTGTCCTCACAATTCGGTGAACAACATGTCCACCGATTTTGTTTCCACAAATCGGTGGTCAACATCTCCACCGATAATGCTTGCATTATTCGGTGGACATCTTCCACCGATGTGATCTTCAGAAATCGGTGGACATCTTCCACCGATGTGGTCTTCAGAAATCGGTGGAACACTTCCCACTGATGAGGATACTTAAATCGGTGGGATCTATGTGAAATTGGTTTCCTTGCAGATGTTTTCAAAGACCAATGACAATTGTATCGGTGAAACATCATCGGTATGATTGTCTTGGAATCCACATCAAGAAGATCATTTACTTCGGGACAAAATCTTCTTACAGGCAAAAGCAACCTTTTGTCTTATTATCCTTTTGGAAGATGTCCCTTCAGCATGGCTTCTATTCCTTGTTTCAAGAAAAAGGTGATAGTGACTTATCAGCTTTTTAGAAGTCCACTGGTACTTTTCCAAAGACCATTGGTTCGTTGCAAGTGACTTGAGGATAATAGTACCATGCATTTAATGCTCAGTACCTTGTCCTCACTATAAAAGGAAGATGAAGACTCCATACAAATCACGCTTTTCTGGATTTCTCTCAGTGCAAGATTTTCATATTGCTTGATAACCTTATAGCCTTGCTCTTAGTGTTCTCTGCTGTATTGTTTAGTTTACTTTGTGAAAGATTGTTAGAATAGTTTATCTGTTCTTTTCCGCAACAGTCTTTAAGTTTCTTTGTGTAATTCTAGTTGAAAGATTTTCAATATAAAGAATTAAAATTGTGAAAATTTTGAGTATTGTATTCAACCCCCCCTTCTACAATACTTGTTAAGCCATCTGGGACTAACAAGTGGTATCAGAGCAGAAAGTTTAATCCCATAAACTTGATCTGCGATGGCTGCCTCTTCTTCTTCTACAATTGAAAACTCTTTTCAAAACAACTTTTCTGAGAATGGCTCCATAACCAAACCTCCTAAGTTTAATGCTAACAACTTCTCTTTGTGGAAGAGCCGCATGATGCTATTCATGGAGGGAGTGGATACTAGATATCCAACCATTCTCAAAGAGGGACCTATCATCCCCAGAGTTTGGGCTCGCTTTGAAACGCAGAGGCCTGGTAAAGAAAATTTGGAAAAAGAAATATCTAGTGATTCTGATGAAGAAAAATCCAGTGCTACTGGTCGTTACATCCTCAAAAATCCTAAGAATTTTACTGATGAGGAAAAACGTTTGGTCTCTCTCGACTCTAAGCTAAGAGCAATTATTGCACTCTCTCTTCCTGATGAGGTCTATCACTCTCTGGTTAACTTTGAAACTGCCAAAGAGATGTGGACCACTCTGTGTGTACTGTACGAAGGTACTGTGGAAGTAAAGAAATGTAAAAAGATTGGTCTCATTAGAAAATATGAACTCTTTGCTTTTGAAAAAGGAGAATCTCTTCCTAGCTACTATAATCGTTTCAACTCTCTCTTAAATGATCTGAAGTTATTGGGCAGAGTCTATGATAATGAGGAAGTCTTAAGCAAGTTCATGGATTGTCTTCCAGATTTCTGGGAGAATATATGTACTTGCATTAAAACTACCAAGGACCTTGAGTTCATGCCCTTAACTGTCCTTTATGGAACTCTCTTCAATTTTGAGCAAACAAAGTTACAAAGGAAATCTTTCATCAAAGAGATAAAGAGCTCTTCTATAGCTCTTGTCAGTGAAAGCTCCAAGAAATCTCAAAATGTTCCTAGAATCACCTATCCGTCATCAGACTCTGAAAATGACAGCCAAAATAACTCTACCCACCAAACGGAGGCATATCTTAGTGATGCTGATGATGAAGGTGAGGAAATTATGGTTGAACATTTGTCTGAAGAAATGGAAATGATGGCTGGCTCTAAGAACAAATTTCGTCCTTTCATCAAATCCAGAAACTTTAGAAAATCTTCTGCTTCCAAGACTTCATCTGATAAGTCAAATGAAGAGTGCTTTAACTGTGGCAAGAAAGGACACTTTGCATCTGAGTGTAGGAGTAAGCGTGTTACTAAGTCTAGGAACCTATCCTCTGACAAATATTCTTCAAAGAATGAGAAACCCAGAAATAATCCTTTCAAATCAACCTTTTCCAAAAAGGATTCCCAATCATCTTCCTTAGACCATCAGGAGCGCGCTGAGAAGTATAAAGCCAAGTACAAGAAAGAGAAAGAAAGGAGTGAGGGTCTTGAAAGAAAAGGAAAAGGTCTAATGGCAGAAGCTCATAACTGGGATGAAGAAAACACCTCTGACAGTGATTCTAACAATATGTGCTTCATGGCCATTTCTGAAGAGACGGAGGATTCTGACAAAGCTATCTCTCCAATGGCTCTTGTGTCGACTGGGTGCTCGACAGCTTATGCTCAGGTACATCCTTTTAATGATATGAGTGATAGTGAAAAGATAGATGCGTATGAATCTTTAACCAAAGACTTTTATTCTGTCAAAGATAGCAAGAATAGAAAATCTGCTCAAGTGAAAGAACTCAAATCTGAACTTGAAATTTGCATGTCTAAGCTTAAAAAGTTTGAGGAAACCAAAGCTGAGCTTGAGGACTTGAAAACTATAAATCATGCGATTTCAAAAGAAAAGAACTCGCTTTTTAAGGAACTTAAAAAGGAGCAAGAGGTTGTAAGAAAATGGACAGATTCTTCAAAAAATCTTGAACAGCTCTTTCAAAGTCAAATCAGTGGAAAGAGCAAATTCGGTCTAGGATTCGGCAAAGTCTATCCTGAAGTTTCTTCCCATGCACCTATTCCTATCTCCAGTGTGTGGGATGATGCATCTGATTCAAGTTCTTGTGATTCCATCTCCTTAAATTCTTTAGATCTGGGTGAAGCTCGAAAATATGGAATATTTATAAAAGCAAAAGAGGCTTCCTCAAGTCAATTCATTGAGGAACTTGACTCTGATGAAATTTCAAAACTCATCCCTGATCTCTCAAAAAGATCAACCTTTGATGAAGCCTCATCCTCAAACTCCTCAAAAGTCTCATTGCTGAAAAAATCAAACCACACCGATGTCAACACCGATGATCCTCCAATACCTCTCCATGAGTTATTAAAGTCTATTCACATAGATGAATACTCTCAACCTAAGCCCTCAAAGATTCCCAAAAGAGAACCTCAAGTTCCCACAAAAGGTTTTTCATCTTCTGACAAAGGGAAATCGGTGGTCGAATCAGTGGCCATTTCCCATCCCAAAAGATTCACCCCAAAGAATTTTTCTGGTAACACTTCTAGTCTTCCTATTCCAAGATCTGTTCTTTTGAAAAAGTCAAACCCCAAAGAATCATCCAACTCTCCAATCCACAACTCTGACAAAGGAATTCCTGGGTCCAAACCTTCTGCTTTGTTCTCTTCTAACACGGTAATAAAACCTAATGTTAAAAGCCTAAACAGGAAAAGTGGTCATAGTGTTAAAAAGATTTTTATCTATAGAAAATGCTATAACTGTGGTGACACGTTTCACTTGGCTAAGGATTGTCCGAAGGAAAGAATAGATAGAACCAATTCAAAGGACTCAGTTTCCTCTAACCCCAAAGGACCCATTACAAAATGGGTACCAAAGAACTAATCTGTGTGTGCATGCAGGTTTCTGAGCACCATCAAATATGGTATCTGGATAGTGGGTGCTCACGCCACATGACCGGAAACAAATCTCTTCTCATCAACTATGTGTCTGGAAAGGGTCCATCTGTCACTTTTGGTGACAACTCTAAAGGCTACACCAAAGGCTATGGAACTCTCACAAATGGATCTGTCACTTTCAATAAAGTGGCATTTGTTGAAGGTCTCATGCATAATCTTCTCAGCATTAGCCAACTGTGTGATCTTGGATATAAAGTTATCTTTGAACTTTGTATCTGTACTGTTGTGGATAAAAACTTCAACGTGATGTTATCTGGAAAAAGGATGGAAAATGTCTATGTCATTGACATGGGACTGAGCAACAATTCATCCAATGTCTGCTTTGTGTCAGATGACTCATCCAAAAGGAACTGGTTGTGGCATAAACGTCTCTCTCATCTTAATTTCAAAACTCTCCATAAAATTTCAAATAAAGAGTTGGTGACTGGTATGCCAAAACTGAATTTTGTCAAAGAAAAGCTGTGTGATGCATGTGAAAAAGGGAAGCTCACCTAAACATCCTTCAAGACAAAGCAATGCTCTTCCATCACCCTTCCACTGCAGATGCTGCACATGGACCTATGTGGACCTGTCAGCACTCTTAGTCTAGGAGGAAAAAGGTACATTCTTGTAATTATTGATGAATTTACCAGATATACTTGGGTCTTATTTCTCAGGTACAAAAGTGATGCTACTGAAGAAATCATCAATTTTGTCAAGAAAAATGAAGTTCTGAATGGCCAACTTGTTCGATCAGTAAAAAGTGATAATGGCACTGAATTCAGAAACAGTGCTCTTGAAAATTTCTTTACTAAGAAAGGAATTTCTCAGAACTTTTCTGCAGTACGAACTCCACAGCAAAATGGAGTGGTGGACAGAAAAAATAGAACTCTGTGTGAGGCTGCCAGATCCATGCTAAGTGAATCAAATCTACCTACCTATTTTTGGGCTGAAGCTGTTAATACTGCTTGTTTTACCCAAAACAGGTCGGTAATCTCTAAAAGGCATGATAAAACCCCATATGAAATTTTCCATGGCAGAAAATCAAATATTGGCTTTCTTCATGTGTTCGGCTGTGTGTGTTTTATTCTAAATGATCGTGACAACCTTGGGAAGTTTGATCCCAAAGCTGATGAAGGAATTTTTGTTGGATACTCTCTTTCCTCCAAAGCATATCGTGTGTTCAACCTAAGGAAAAATGCATTGATGAATCTATTCATGTCAAGTTTGATGATTTGAGATCCTCATCTCTTCCAAATGATGATGATGATGAACTACACAGATGGATCTCCTCATGCATTGGTAATGCTCCCCAAACCAACTCCACCGATGCTTCTCCCATTACATTGAACCCACCAATTCCTTCTACCGAAAATAACCAAGTTGGGTCACCTTCTATATCTCCCACCGAAATTGACCATGTCACCACCGATGTACCTTTTCCCACCGACGCTCATCCCTCCACCGATCCCATTGCCTCACACCGAACCTCTAATCCCACTACTTCTTCACCCCAAACACAAAACATTCCACCACCTTTACCTGCTGCAACCAAATGGACCAAAGATCACCCCATAGACCAAATCATAGGTGATCAGCAAGCAGGTGTCCAAACTCGTAGAGGAGTTGGAAATATTTGTCTCTATGTGAATTTTCTCTCTCTTATTGAACCCAAAAAAGATTGATGAAGCTCTCTTAGATCCTTGTTGGATCACTGCCATGCAAGAAGAACTTTCTCAGTTTAAGAGAAACAAAGTTTGGAGATTGGTTCCCAGACCCCGAAAGAAGACAATCATTGGAACCAAATGGATTTTCAGAAACAAGATGGATGAAGATGGTACAGTTGTCAGAAACAAGGCCAGACTAGTAGCTCAAGGATACAGACAGGAAGAGGGCATTGACTATGATGAAACATTTGCCCCTGTTGCAAGACTTGAAGCTATAAGAATCTTTCTGGCTCATGTTGCCTACAGAAATTTTAGGGTCTTTCAAATGGATGTTAAAAGTGCCTTCCTCAATGGGGAACTTGCAGAGGAAGTCTATGTGAAACAACCTCCTGGCTTTGAAGACTCAGCTCATCCAGACTATGTGTACAGACTTGACAAGGCTCTTTATGGTCTCAAGCAAGCTCCTCGTGCTTGGTATGACACTCTTGCCAACTTCCTTCTAAAGCATGGATATTCCAGAGGTAAAATCGACAACACTCTCTTCATCAAGGAAACCTCAGGTAATCTCATTCTTGTCCAAATCCATGTTGATGACGTCATCTTTGGTGCCACTGATGAATCACTTTGTGATGAGTTTGCTTCTCTCATGATGAGTGAATATGAGATTAGCATGATGGGAGAGCTTACATTCTTTTTGGTCCTTCAGGTCAAACAAACTTCAGAAGGAACTTTTATAAACCAAAGTAAATATATTCGTGACCTTCTGAAGAAATTCAACTTTCTAGATAGCTCTCCTATGAAAACTCCCATGGCACCACCTTTGAAACTCAATGCTGATCTTAAAGGTGAATATGTGGACATTACCCTTTATCGAGGAATGATTGGTTCTCTTCTGTACTTAACCGCTAGCAGACCGGATATTATGTTTGCTACTTGTCTATGTGCCCGTTATCAGGCCAATCCTAAAGAATCATATTTAAAGGCTGTAAAACGGATTTTTCGGTATCTCAAGGGTACCCTGCACTTGGGTCTTTGGTATCCCAAAGACTCAGGTTTTGAACTAATCGGGTATTTAGATTCAGACTTTGCAGGTTCCCAGATTGATAGAAAGAGTACTACAGGAAGCTGCCAACTTCTTGGTGGTAAATTGGTAAGTTGGTCCAGCAAGAAACAAAACTCTGTGTCAACCTCTACTGCTGAGGCTGAATATGTAGCTGCTGGAAGCTGTTGTGCTCAGATCCTGTGGATGAGAAACCAACTAAGGGACTATGCTCAAATCTTCTCTAAAGTCCCAATTCTGTGTGATAATTCAAGTGCAATAGCTATTGCAAACAATCCTGTTCTTCATTCCAGATCCAAGCACATAGATATCAGATATCATTTCATTAGGGATCACATATCCAAAGGAGACGTTGAGTTACATTTCATTCCCACCGATCTACAGCTTGCTGATCTGTTCATCAAACCTCTAGATGAAGCCAGGTTCAACTTCCTAATAAGTGAACTTGGTATGTGTAACTTTCAATAATCGGTGGACAATATCTCAGTTTCTCCTTTTCACCGATCTCACATCGGTGGACACTTTCTCTTCACCGATTCTCTTTCCTTCACCGAAATAACATTTCGGTGGTTCCAACTTTGAGTGTTCAAATCTGTGTGCTTTCTACACCGAAACCCACCCCCGATTCAACTCCGAAGCCTCCACCGAAATCACATATCGGTGGACTCAATCTCTTGTTAATATCCTAAAGTCCACCGACGCCCCTCAAGCCTTAACACCGAAGTCTTTTCGGTGTTCAAAGACAGCTACACCGACATCTTTCTTGAACTTCGGTAGAAAAGTATAACACCGACGTCTTTTCACCGAAATACAAATCTCTGTACACCAAAATCATCCAATTCCCAAATCTTATCGAATACACTTCCCCATGCTTCCATAAGCCGAAAACCCTAAGTGTCAGGATGAGATGTGACCATTCCCATTCCAAGCCGTATTCTTTCACGCATCCCAAAACCTCATCATGACTTTTCTAATTTCTTTTAAAAAAAAAACCGTTCCCTCTCACCCTTATAAAAACCCATCTTCCTCAACACCTCCGATTCTCTCAAACCTGTAAATCTCTCGAACCCCTTTCATCTCTCAACCCTTCTTCTCCATTATCTTACTTCCCACACTTGATCTCTCTCTCGACCTCATCTCACTCAATGGCATCTTCCAGAAATGCAACTCCCACACGGTTTGAAGACCTCAAGTTCAACCCATGCAATCATGTCGCTCGTTTCGAATCAGATCCATCTCATCCCGAGTTCTCCACGATAGCTAAGTTTCTCACTCGCTCCCCTCTTCTTCATGCTTTTTCTTGCAACCCCAAGATGAGCAAAATGCTCATTGGGAACTTTTGGTTAACCTGTGTGTACGATCCCTCAAACGAAGCCATTCACGCCTCCATTCTTTCCAATGAAGAAGGTGATCACGACCTTACGTTTGGGGTCGACGATGTTCGCCTCGCCCTAAAAATTGACGCTTTTCCATCCTACGAAGACATGTTTGTGGAAACCATACATGAAGATGTTACTCAAACAACCGGCTATGTGATCGACGATTCCTCCAAAAGTTATAAAGGCCCTGGTACTCTTCTCCGTAGCAAAATGGGAGGCATATGGAACTTCTTCTTTGCCCATGTTATTCACTTCCTTTCTCGCAAAACTAGTGGGCATGATCAATCACCGTCATACATCACAAAGCTCGCCCATGCCCTCATCTTTCAAAGAAAAGTCGACTTCTCCCAATACTTCTTTTCTGAACTTGTCGAGGTAATCAAGCATCCCAAGAAGTGTTACGTTGCCTATCCGCGATTCATCTCGATGATCATTCAGCACAAGCTCAACAAGGTATTAGAGACGGATCGAAAATCTCAAGCGCCCCGATTCCATTATGATTGGTCTTCCCCAGTTGTCGGTCTCAAAACACTAAATGTAGGACCTCTCGCCACCGACAACCCGTTAAGACAAGGTATGATTTCTCTCGCTCTCTCTCCCGATCTACATTGGGGCGATGCGGAAATTTCCGGATTTAAACACCCGGAAGTTCCCGAAGCACCCCATGATGTAGTGGCCCCATCCTCCCTTACTCGAGTAAAGTCGGGCGGCGCCAAAAAGAAACAACGTACGGCCCCCGACACCTCCGCACCCGCTTCTAGAACTATGCCACCGAGAGATCCCTCGGAGGCTTCCCCGGTTCAAACCCCTTCTCATAAGCGGAGGAACTCGTCTTCCCCTTCAAGATCTCTTTCAAAGAGGTCTCGGAAACCATCGGCCCCACCGTCTAATCCAACTGTCGATTCTTGAAAATCGCCAGTTGTTGAACTTCAACCCTCCGGGCCAAGGGAATCCGCCTTTAACCCCACCGACTCCTCTGTTGCCTCTCAAAAGGTTTCAGTTGTACATTTGGAGGAACCTCAACCTACCTCCCCACTCGATTCCTTGGGTGGTGGAGATGACCTCGAGGTCTCTCCCCTCGAGGGTACTGATTTTTCACTTCACGACTTTCCACCCGATCTCTATGAGATCGATGATGAAGCACAACTCGCCTTGAGTTCCCCCCCATTACCTCCACCCCCACATGATTTCTTTGATTTTCTTTTAGCGGACACTGGTTCTCCCCGAACCATCCCGTCCACCGAAGAGAATCCCACCGAGTCTCCCTCGCCGAAGAACCAATCCACACCACCGATCGTATCCCCACACCGATCACCCACCCCACACCGATCACCCACCCCACACCGATCACCCACCCCACCCCGATCACCTCCTCCACCGAGAATCCTCTATATCGATGACATGTCAACTTACCTCCCAAATCTCATCACCGAAGCAGATCCCCAACGCCTCCGATTTTCTTTCCCAGAAATCGGTGGTCAGACCTCGTCAAACATTGGCCGCCCCTCTGCTTTTACTCAATCCACCATTTCGTTGCTCTCCCAAGCAAACTCCAGAATAACCATGCTCGAGTCTCAGTTGCCACGAATTCTTCTCGATGCCATTACCGATGCCCTGCGACCGATAAATGATACAGTCTCTTCCCTATCTTCAAAAGTGGAGTCCTTCTCGAAAACCTCCACCGACACTACCAACACCGAGCAATCCCAATGGGAGATGGACTTGGGGGATTTCTCCTTGGTTCCCGATACCACCACTAAAAGCTTGGCTTCTCTGCACTCAAAGTTTGACAAGGTGTTTCATGAATTAGGTTTTAAGCTTCCGGCTGTTGCTGAGGGGGAGAAAACCACTGCTCGACCGAAATTGCCTTACATCAAGAGATTTATCAGCAACAAGTCTCCACCAAAAACCTCTCCGCCATCACCGAAATCACCTAATTCTTCACCGACTCATACAGGGACAACCGAATCAGTCGCTTCACCGATCAAGTCCCCATCGGCCGTGGAAATTGATGCATCAACTGAGGGGGAGCAATCCAGCAAAGCTCCCAAAGACAAAGGGAAGAAAGTTATTTCAGCCGAAGACTTGGCAAAAGAAGAAGAGAAGAAAAAGGATTTGGCTAAGTATGGGGCTCGACCTGAAGGTGCTGAAACTCTTAAACTCAAGCCTCAATCCCAAGAAACCACCACCGATCTCGGTCTTTCTCCTCAGGAACTTGAGGAAGCTAAACTTGCTCAAATTGCTTTAGATAAATCTAAAGCCCTTTCTATGAAAGCTGCCGAAGAAGAAGCCGCTAAAGCAAAATCCACCGATGCCATCGAAATCCAGAAATCGGTACTAAGTGCCATTGAAGAAGAAAAGAATGACGAAATAAGTTGGTATAAGAAGACCATGCACCACCGAAGTAGCAGAGCCCAAATCTCAAATGTTAAAATTGCTACTTCCAAAGTCAACCCGAAGGATATCAGGTTGATCGTCAACAGAGATGATGGTTCGCTGAAAAGTTTAACAGATGCTCATCTCAAAAATCTCGGCCTCACCGAATGGTATGAGATCTCTAAACATCTAGTCAAAAGTGCAAACCCGAAGAAAGACACTTTTATCAAATGCATTGAAGGTCTGATGGAAAGGATGAAGGGGATCAAAAGAAAACACAACATCATCCTTTCCTCCGATGAAATGGCAAAACTTCAATCGATGAAAGAAGAAATTCGTCTTCCCTTAGTCAAGAATCCTACCGACAAAGTGTTCAAAGAAATGGCAACGGAAGGAAAGATCCCAAATGTAAGCAACTTAAATCTTTCCCTCCCTACTTCGGTGCCATATCCTACTACGACATTGAGCCTCTCACCGATTCCCGGGCTGTTCTTCAATGATGGTTACGGTCGTCGTGCTTTCTTCAGATTTGCTCAAATTGCCATAGCCGACACCCTGTTTCTTCAAGGCATCACCAACCTATTTCCAAACATTCCCGAAGCTCAACCTTTCTTCAGAAATGTGTTGGAAGAAATCAAGCGCAGACAATTTTCTAAGAAGTAGGTTCTCTCTTTCAATGGTGCTTGTAATAGTCTGTTTCTCTTCTTACATTTGTACGAGAAAACTTATCTAAATACAAGTACCTTTCTATTTGAATTTTTTTTGGTACATAACTTTACTTTCATTTACTTATATATACTATACATAGTATACATACTCATACAAAAGAAAAAGATCAAAAAGAACAAAAAGTATGGTCTATGTGAAAAGAACCCAAAAGAGTAAAAAGGGTCAAAATGCATTTTAATCTTTCATACTCCTAAATATTCTAAGAAAGGAGCTCAAATTCAAATAGGGGGAGATTGTTGGGTCACCAAAGATTTGAAATTGACTCACCGATGTTTTCCCTAAAACCCTACTTAGAATATTTCAGTTTGGTTCTTCATATGACTTGTACATTATAGCAACTGTTCGGTGAAGTCGAAGATCAACCGAAACCAAGCTTGAAGACTCTCTACTTGTGGAAAATAGAAGACTCTTCTCAACAAACAAACAAGTCATCATTCACCGAAGTTGTCCTCACAATTCGGTGAACAACATGTCCACCGATTTTGTTTTCACAAATCGGTGGTCAACATCTCCACCGATAATGCTTGCATTATTCGGTGGACATCTTCCACCGATGTGATCTTCAGAAATCGGTGGACATCTTCCACCGATGTGGTCTTCAGAAATCGGTGGAACACTTCCCACTGATGAGGATACTTAAATCGGTGGGATCTATGTGAAATTGGTTTCCTTGCAGATGTTTTCAAAGACCAATGACAATTGTATCGGTGAAACATCATCGGTATGATTGTCTTGGAATCCACATCAAGAAGATCATTTACTTCGGGACAAAATCTTCTTACAGGCAAAAGCAACCTTTTGTCTTATTATCCTTTTGGAAGATGTCCCTTCAGCATGGCTTCTATTCCTTGTTTCAAGAAAAAGGTGATAGTGACTTATCAGCTTTTTAGAAGTCCACTGGTACTTTTCCAAAGACCATTGGTTCGTTGCAAGTGACTTGAGGATAATAGTACCATGCATTTAATGCTCAGTACTTTGTCCTCACTATAAAAGGAAGATGAAGACTCCATACAAATCATGCTTTTCTGGATTTCTCTCAGTGCAAGATTTTCGTATTGCTTGATAACCTTATTGTTGATCCAAACCCTCAGTGATTTGATAATGACCCTCTCTTATACTTAGTGAAAATTGTAAGTAAACAATATGTATCAGAGTTTCACTATCGCTGATAAGTACTAAGATCTTATAGTACCGCTGATAGGAACTCTCGCTCTTTAAGTTAAACATTCAGCGAAACTGTTCATCATTAATGCTCTGAGTCTGTTCAGTCATTATGATGATCGCTGATAAGTTAGTTGTTTACTTATGATCTCTGAAGACAAGTTTCACGTCAACAAAGGTTCTACGATGAAGTCGAAGATCAAGCTCAAGAACCAGCGACAAGTCTCCTAATGAACTGATGCGGATCAGCGAAGACTCAGATTTGTCCACTCAACGTGAAGTATCAAGTACAAGACTTCAGCTATCCCTGAACTTTATCATTCGCTGAATAGAAAATGATAATCGCTGAATCAACGAAAGCTGATCATGAAGTCCTCCGTACAAAGTACTTTTGTCTTAACCACCTTTGCACGCCTCCGTACGAAATGTCAGAAAAGAACCTCCGAAAATCTGAAATCGTACAACCACTCTGATACTACACTGTTCATCCTCACGGCTACTAAGGTTGTCAACAAAAGTCAATGACATGCAACCAACCAGCTGATGACACGTGTAAAGTATATACTGATTTGCATTAAATGCATGCAGTATATAAAGAGATGAACTCACTTCTTTTGAAGTAACTTGCTAACTCTGGACAAGTTCAAATCTCTTATCTCAGATAGGTTATTATTAGTAATTTCCTTATCTCTCTTAGTGCAAGAAACCTTAGTATTCCAACTTGTTTAGATTTAGGTTTATCCTTAATCTTGTTTCCGCAACAAGCTGTAAATTGTTAATGATTTATCAATAAACAATTTAGAAAAGTAAAATCTATGTGTTTGTATTCAACCCCCCCCCCCCCTTCTACAAACTTGTATAGGCCTTCGGGACCAACAAGTGGTATCAGAGCGGATTTGTTTAATCTCATAAACAAGATCTAATCTAAGATATTTCTCTTCCTTGCTATTATCTGAAAATGGCCACCAACACAAACACAAATTATATAGACAATGGTTCTCTTGCAAAACCCCCTAGATTTTCCAGAGATAACTTCAACTTATGGAAAAATAGGATGACACTCTTCTTAGAAGGTGTAGACCCTACTATGCCTTACTATCTTGAGAATGGTCCATTCATCCCTGTAAGATTTGATGCTGCAGTTCCAGGCACTGAGAATAGACCTGCTATTCCAGAAAGGCTGGTACCTAAAGAAATCCATCAATGGACTGACGAAGATAAGAAGAAAGTGGCTATAGATACAAAAGCCAGATCCATACTATCCATAGCTCTTCCTGACGAAGTCTACCATTCCGTCATGAATCTGAAAACATCAAAAGCCATGTGGGACACAATATGTGTTCAGTATGAAGGAACGTCTGAAGTCCAGGACTCAAGAAAGATCAACCTGGTAAGACAATACGAAAGCTTCATTTCTGGTAAGAATGAAACTCTCTCTGAAGTTCACCAACGTTTTAATTGTTTAATTATAGATCTGAAAACTGTTGGTAATGAATATTCTAACTTTGAAGTGCTGACAAAGTTTCTAGAATGTTTACCTGAAAGCTGGGACAATTATTCCATGTGTCTCAAGCTGTCAAAGGATCTAAGATCAATGACCCTGGCTACCTTATATGGCACGTTGCTGAATCATGAGCAATCAAGCCATCTTAAGAAGAATCTTGTAAAAGATTCCAAAAGCACCCCTGTTGCTTTAATCTCAGAGGAACCTTCTACTCAGCGACCCTCGGTCACTATCACTGAGTTAGAGAGTAACTCTGAAAGTTCATCAGATTCTGATTTTTCAGATGATGAATCCTTGGCTCTCCTAACCAAAAAGTTCAGGAGATTTGCCAAGAAGAAAATGTTTAGAAAGAACAAACCTCTTTCCATAGCTGACAAGCCTAAATCATCAGTTTTTGTTGATAAGGCTACTACTACTTGTTTTAACTGCGAAAAGATAGGACATTTTGCTATCGAGTGCAGGTCTAAGAAAGTTTCTAGACCCTCAGCTTTTACAAAGAAATCCTTTGTTCCAAGGAATAAAGATGACAAATACTCAAAGCTGAAAGAAAAATATGCGAAGCTGAAAAGCTTTAAGAAGAAAGGCAAAGGCCTGATGGCTGACTATGATTGGGCTGCTTCTGATGAAGAAGCATCATCATCTGATTCTGTAGATGATGAAGCAAATCAATGTCTCATGGCCAAGATTGAAGAAGAGGAAGAAAGTTCAGACATTCCCTCCACTTCAACCTCTGCTATTCAGGTATCACCTTCTTTCTTTACCAATATTGCAAATATTGATGAAGCTGATAGTCTCCGTAAGATCGATCTCTTGACTAGAAGTTTATACGAAGCCATGAACGGCAAAACTGTGGTTGAAAACCAAAACCTTGATCTCGCTGAAAAGCTTAAAAACTGTCATCTTCAAATAGAAAAGCTTTCTAAAATTGAAGAAGATTTTAAAGATCAAGTATATTTAAATCAGCTAGTCAAAATCGAACGAGCAGAAGCTATCGCTGCATTAAAAGCTGAAAAAGCTACTGTTGAAGGATGGTGTAATTCCTCAACAAAGATCACTAAGATAATAAAGTCTCAAATTCCACTGAGTGATAAACGTGGTTTGGGTTACAAATATGAAACTTCAAAACCAACCACTGAGCGTCCAATGCTTAAATTTGGAACGTTCGTATCCTCAGTCGCTGATACTTCATCTTCTCAGTGCTCATCGTCCATTACACTAATCCCTGAGGAAACTCCTACCTCCTCAAAAGGCAAGGAGAAAATGGTTTATTCAAAATCTACCTCTGTCTCTAAAGACAAAGGTAAAGGTATTGTTATTTATCAAAATCCTCAGAAGGGTACTTTAGTACCAAAGCTGAATGCTTCTAAAGCTTCAGTGACCCATCCCTCTGGATCAAAGAAGCTGATCTCTGGATCTATTCAGAGATCTACTCCTAGACTCAGAGTGGATGTCCTTGGTAAGAAATCTG
Source organism: Saussurea involucrata (assembly GCA_033807775.1). Taxonomy (NCBI): domain Eukaryota; kingdom Viridiplantae; phylum Streptophyta; class Magnoliopsida; order Asterales; family Asteraceae; genus Saussurea; species Saussurea involucrata. The sequence continues at coordinate 42,491,811 of CM066325.1, read as the reverse complement.
AAGAACTGAATGTTCGTTCCATTTCTAAAGCCAATAGTTTACTTGGTGCTGGCACTTCTAATTCAAAATTAAAAGCTCAGCATTCAAATGGTCCTAGAACTACTTTTAGCTATAGGAAATGTTATCACTGTGGACTCACTGCTCATATTGCTAGTAAGTGCCCCCACAGCCACCAAAGCTGAAAAGATAGCTAAGGTGAAGATTGCCCCCAAGGCAAAGAAGACCAACCCTGGTGCAAATCAGGTCAAGGTGAATTCTACCACTGAGGTTAAGAAATTAACCAAAGTGTAGAAAGACAAAGCTGAATCTTCAAATGCTGCGAAGACTGTTGAACCTTCTATTCCAATTACTTCCACTGACAAACGTGTATACATGGTTAAGTGGGTACCTAAGAAAAACTAATCTTCCTTTGTATTGCAGGTTAAGAAGGGTATCTGGTATCTCGATAGCGGATGCTCTAGACACATGACTGGTAAGAAAAGCCTGCTCGTTGAATACAAAGAAGATAAAGGTCCCTCTGTGACTTTCGGTGGAAATGGAAAAGGACATACCCGAGGGTATGGTGTACTTTCAAATGGTACAACCTCCTTCAGAAGAGTCGCATATGTTGAAGGGCTGAAGCATAATCTTCTAAGCATCAGTCAGCTTTGCGACATGGATAACAAAGTAATTTTTACTAAGGAATCCTGCTTTGTCTCTGACAAAAAGGAGAAGATAGCTCTCAGCGGTTATCGTTTGGAAAATGTTTATGTAATAAACATGGACTCAACAACTACTGAGAACTCTTGTTTCTTCTCAAAGGCCTCATCTGATGTCAACTAGCTATGGCATAAGAGGCTCTCTCATCTAAATTTCAAGACACTAAACACTCTTTCTTCAAAAGAGCTAGTCACTGGTCTACCTCAGCATTCATACGCCAAAGAGTCATTATGTTCAACGTGTGAAAAAGGGAAGCATACCAAAGCAAGCTTTAAATCAAAGCAAGTTTCCTCAGTGTCATCCTCTACAACTACTCCATATGGATTTGTTTGGCCCTGTTAGCAAACAATCCATCGCTGGAAAGAAATATACGCTGGTCATAGTTGATGAATTCTCACGCTTCACTTGGGTAATGTTTCTCCGTTCTAAGAGTGACACCCCTGAAGAACTCATCACCTTTGTTCGGAAGATGGAAACCCTGAACAATCTGACAGTTCGCTCAATAAGGAGTGATCATGGGACTGAATTCAAAAACAGTTCTCTTGATTCCTTCTTTGAGAGTAAGGGTATTTCTCACAACTTTTCGTTAGTGAGAACACCGCAACAAAATGGAGTCGCTGAAAGACGTAATAGAACAATTATTGAAGCTGCACGTTCAATGCTCAGCGATTCTCACCTGCCTACTCAGTTTTGGGCAGAAGCTGTCAACACTGCTTGTTTTACGCAAAACAGGTCGCTGATAGTCAAAAGATTCAATAAAACAGCCTATGAACTTTTTCATGGGAGAAATCCCTCGATCAGCTTTCTTCACATCTTTAGTTGTCAGTGTTTTATACTGAACAATAGAGATGCTCTTGGAAAGTTTGATCCTAAGGCTGACGATGGAATCTTTCTTGGATACTCCTCAGTTTCCAAAGCCTTCAGAGTCTTCAATCGAAGAAGACAAACTGTAGAAGAAACTATTCACGTCACGTTTGACGAATCCCGTTCAGCGAACTCTAAACCGAACGCTGATACAGAAGAACTGAATCAATGGATGTTTTCTCATCTTGGTGATTCAGAAGATATTCCCACTCCTCATGCTCATCCAGTAGAAGATGATAGTCCCACTATCATTCCAAACATGCAGAATAGTGAAGCTGAAACATCATGGGTCTCTGCTGTTCCTATAAACACTATACCTGCAGTTGATCCAAATATCTCAGACATTCCATCTACCTCTCAGCAATCAGTGAATATAATGACAACTGCATCCATTCCTCTCTTGGCTGATACTCCCAACGTCGCTGAAGCTTCATCTTCACAAGATCAAGTTGAGTCAGCATCTCACGCTCCGGCTCAGCGATGGACCATAAATCACCCAATTGATCAAATTCTTGGTGATCCAAACGCTGGGATTCAGACTCGACGAAGTGCAGGTAATATTTGTTTATTTGTAAATTGTATTTCACTAACTGAACCAAAGAAGGTAGATGATGCCCTCAAAGATCCAAACTGGGTCAGCGCCATGCAAGAAGAGCTGACTGAATTTGAAAGAAACAAAGTTTGGAAACTTGTTTGAAGACCAACTGACAAAACTGTGATAGGCACTAAATGGGTCTATCGAAACAAGTTGGACGAACATGGTACTGTAACCCGCAACAAAGCTCGTCTTGTTGCTCAGGGATACAGACAAGAGGAAGGCATAGATTATGACGAAACATTTGCTCCTGTAGCAAGACTTGAATCTATTCGTCTATTCTTAGCATATGCTGTACACAAAAACTTCAAAGTACATCAGATGGATGTTAAGTCAGCGTTTCTAAATGGAAAGCTGAATGAAGAAGTCTATGTGGAACAACCTCCAGGATTCTCGGATCCTAAGCATCCAGATTATGTTTATAAACTGGATAAGGCACTTTATGGCTTGAAGCAAGCTCCACGTGCATGGTATGACACTCTTTCCTCTTATCTCCATATTGAAAAATTTGAGCGAGGTAAGATTGACAAAACTCTATTTTTTAGAAAAGTGAAAGGTCATATCATTCTAGTTCAAATATATGTTGATGACATTATATTTGGTTCTACTAACCCTGAGCTTTGTACTCGTTTCGCTGATAGAATGAAAGATAAGTATAAAATGAGCATGATAGGTGAACTAACATATTTCCTTGGTCTTCAGATTAAGCAAACTGAAAAAGGAACTTTTATAAATCAGGGAAATATGTTAAAGATATGCTGAAGAAATTCGACTTAACTGAAAGTTCAGCTATGAAAACCCCTATGGAACCACCGCTGACACTTGATAAGGACACAAAGGGTGTTCCTGTCAATGTTACGTTGTACCGTGGGATGATCGGCGCACTAATGTATCTTACAGCTAGCCGACCCGATATTATGTTTGCAACATGCTTGTGTGCACGATATCAAGCTGAACCTAAGATATCTCATATGAAAGCTGTAAAGCGAATCTTTCGATAACTTAAGGGTACAGCGAATCTAGGTCTTTGGTATCCCAAAGACTCAGGATTCGATCTAACTGCATATTCAGATAGTGATTTTGCAGGTTGTAAAATGGATAGAAAAAGCACCACAGGAGGATGTCAGCTCCTGGGTGGAAAGCTGGTAAGTTGGACAAGTAAGAAGCAAAACTCAGTATCCACTTCCACAGCTGAAGCTGAATATGTAGCCGCTGGAAGCTGCTGTTCTCAGGTCTTGTGGATGAGAAATCAGCTACTAGACTATGATCTTCAGCTCTCAAAAATTCCAATCTATTGCGACAGCACAAGTGCCATCGCTATAGCCAACAACCCAGTGCTACACTCAAAGACAAAACACATCGAAATCAGATATCATTTTATCAGAGATCATGTGATGAATGGTGATATAGAACTTCATTTTATTCCAACTGATTATCAGTTAGCTGATCTATTTACCAAACCTCTTGATGAGACAAGATTCAACTTTCTCATCAGCGAGCTTGGAATGCTGAACTTTGAAAGATAAAACCTTCAGCGGTTCACATTGATCAGCGATAGGATAAAATCAACTTGTATAACCCATTCTATCATTCTCTCTCTGAATAAAATTGATTCGCTGATATCAAGGTATGTTTACTCTCTCTAACATATCGCATGTAAATGCAAGATTTCAAAATAAATTGCATCGCTGAATATCTCTTCCTTAACAGCGACTTTTTGAAATTTCTTAAAACCTTCACTGATATTTCTATTCAGTGCTTCATGTTTTCAAAGAGTCCCTGAGTTTTTCAAAACCTCAGAGACAACCAAGAATATGAAAGGACAGTTGTGACGTCATTGCAACGGATAAACCCCGACACGTTCTTCTTTCTGACACACGTTTGCACGTTTCGTTCTTTCGCCAATCAAATGCAAACACGTGTCCGTGTCATGATGAAAACCTTTTCCCGCTCAAAGATTTTCTCTCTCTAAAATCTCTATATAAACAACTCTTGGTTTATATTTTATCTTTTACGCGATCAAATCTTCCTCCGCAAGAAAGAATCCTCTGTTGCATTTGTGCTCTCAAAAACCTCAAGAACTGTTCATCATCTTCGTTATCAAACATCAAGGTTAATATGTTCTTATTTATTACCAAATGCGTATAACTTGTTTCCGATCTTCTCTTTGTTTTAACAAGATCAAACAAAAGAACTTTGTAAAATGAAATCATTTCTTTCATGGTTTTAAGAACACAACCATTTCATGGTTGTTCTTCAAGTTTTAAATCTAAATCTTAAACTTGTTCTTCATTCGTTTCCAGAATCTAATTTCTTCATAGAAAACTGGATAACAAGATTCAATGGCTTTTCTGTCAAAAAAATCAAGAAAAACCCAAATCTTCATTAAGACATTTTTGCCTGAATGAAATGGATAAAATTCGAAACATCTTAATGGAAATTTCTTTCCACATTAAGATAATTCTTATTTGTTAACATCTTTGGTTGAACTGATAATACAGAGAAATGGCAACTTCCAAGATTCATGCCACCGCTGAGAACTTCTCCACTGACTCTGAAGAAGTGGATATCATAATGGCTCCACAGGTTAAGTTTTCTATGGATCAGCTTGACTGGACCAAGATAAACAACCTCTCTGCGCTTTTCGAGTTTCCTCCTCGAAAGCAAGTTACACATCTGGATGATGCTGTAAATTTCCTTAAGAATAGCTGCATTTCAACAGCCCTGACAATCACACCTCCTGCAAGTCAGCTATTGCTATCCGAGTTCTGGTACTCTGCCAGACACTCTCAGCTACCATCCGCCAAAGATCCCTCCAAAACTATTGACTGTATACTCAGCGATACTGAGTATGGCACAATAAAGATAACCCCCGCAATCATTCGCAAAGCTCTAAACTTTCCCAACGCTACCAAAGAAAAACCTTTTGTTCCATTCCCTGACCACAAAAAGCACGCTGACAAAGAAGCTCTTATTGCATTTTTTGATGCAATGGGCTATGTCTGGGAAACTGGAAGGGACAAGAAGCCCGAGAAGAAGCTGACGCTGATAAAGAAGTCAAAAATGCCAAGCGAGATGAATTTCATCTTCGCCCATCTGATCAGCTGCATGACTGCGAAAACCGGCTCCTCTGATCAAGCCGCTCAACCTCAGCAAGCTATGGGATATGCTCTGCTGAAAGGTCTACACATCGACTGGGCATCTATTATCTATGATGACTTAGTGCAACGCGTGGATTCTGCCGCTGACAGACCTGCATGGGTTTCCTACCCCCGATTCATCAGCGCCATCTTTCAATATGGCCTGAAGGACAGCTACCCGAAAGAGGGTGACCTGAAACTCTCTCAGGTTGGCCCTAAGGTGCTCAACTTCAAACCTGTCGAAAATGAGGTACGTCTTTCTACCCTTCTCACTCTTCTCAACCCTACTTCTTCGACTTTTGTGGCTCCTTCAGCGACAATACCCATCGCTGATACCCCGGCCACACATTCCTCTCTTTCTAAGAAAAGGAAACACTCTTCAATCCCACTTGGTTCCAAAAGGATCAAGAAAACCAAGGAGCAGCCCCAGCAATCTCCTGCTGAAGACTCCTCAGCTCATTCTGCAGAGCTGAAGGAAAGTTCTGTGGTACGCTCTGCCACACCCATTCAAACCATCCCTTCAATCCCGGCTTCAGCGTCTCTAAACGCTGAGGTTAGAAACTTGGAACCTACCCAACCTCCTTCAGTCTCTCCAAAGACTGATGAAGCGATTTTCAGCGAATCCAACGCTGAACTCAGTACCCGAACCCAATTCTTATCCTTCGCTTCTCCCTCTACTCACTTGGACTCTCCTCCAAAGAATACTGGAGATGCCATCATTCCAGAAGCCTCCGCTGACGCTTCTCAAAGAATGATGAAGACAGGACCTGCAGAGATCACCATTCCTCACCGAACTTTTGAGGAAGATATGGTACATTTTTCAGGGATCCGCAACTTTGATGAGTTCATCAATCCTCCTGCAGGTACAAATCAACCCATATACACTGTAACTAAACCTGAAACTTCTGAGCTTTCCTTTGTTCACAAGTAATTATGTGTTACAGGTCCTAATTTGGGAGACATCAACGCTTCTCTGAAGTCCGTGGAAACAAAGCTGACAGATCTCACCACCACACTCTCCGACAACTCTGCAGTTGTAACCACCGCTGGAGAAAATTTGACAAAGCTGACAACGGTGGTGGAGAAGACGGCTTCCGCAGATGACTTGAAGCAAGTTGATAAGACTCTCAGCGATTTCGCTAAGGTGCTCGCTGATATCTACACAGACTACACCTCACTCAAACAATCAGTTTCCTCCATGTCCGGCGAAGTAACAACGCTGAAGACATCGGTTGGAGCACTAGAGGGTGATATGTCTGCTGTGAAGACAAATGTTCAAACTCTGACGACTGACTTAGGCTCTGTAAAGACCGACGTTGGTTCGATGAAAACAATGATTGAAGAGCTGCTCAACAAGGCGAGAACTCCTGCTCCTGAACCTGCCCCTGTCCCTGCATTGGAAACTTTCACAGCAACGGATCGCAAAGAGCTGGAAAGATCAATCCTGCTATAACTGGCCTAGAAGTCAGATTAGCAAAGATTGAAAGCTGTGTGGGTATCTCTGGCCAAGAAGACAGAGAGCCTCCCACAGCTGAAGAGTCTACCCATTCCTCCCCCAGTCATCATGAAAAAGAGGGGGAGAAGAGCGCTGAACATCCCAGGGAGAATAGCGCTGAAGACCTTTCCCATGATGAATCTATCAGGGGAGAGAAGAACGAAGACCTCACCTTCGCTGAAGAGGGTGAGAAGACTATTGAAACTGAAGCTGCCGCTGGACCTCAGGGAGATGAAACCCCTGAGGGAACCGAGAAGCTCGCCTCTGTATCTAAGGGGGAGCAACTCGAAGAAGACGCTGAAGAATCCGAAGCAGAAGATGATGAAGCCGTCGACATCCCTGATGATGAACCATCTTCTTCTCCAAAGAAGAATGATGATGATGATGATGAAGATGACGATGATTTCTTTATCGTCAAACCTGGCCCAAGGATCAAAGCTCTTAAGGGGATCACGATAAATGAACCTTCAGGGGAGCGGACAAAGACAAAGCCCTCAGCCTCTGGAGCTGAGAAAGGCAAAGGCAAAAGCGTCGTTGAAGATGACAATCTGACGATCTTGCTTGAAAAGCCGATTTGTCAGGTACACTAAACATCTCTTACTCCATCCCTCCTCTGTCATACACTATCAGTTCCTCTACCCAAGCCTATACACTTAAACCAATTCTCTCTATCTGTTTCTACCCAAGTTCTTACTTGTAAGATCGCTGTGTTTCAGCTAGTCCTCTCCCCTGTTTGAGGATATCGCTGAAGGCTCCACAACTGCGACTTCACCAAAAATACCAGCTGCCGCTGAAGAAATAATCCCAGTCTTGGATTTGATCTCTGAGACTGATGAACCTGAGGAACAGACTCTCTCTCACAAACGCAGACCTTCCTTAGCTCCTCAAAAGCTAAGAGAAGAGGAACAATAGAAAAGAGAGGAAATAATAAAGCGATTCGAGGATCAGCGAATCATTCTGAGGCGTGATCAACTTCCTTCAGTTCCTCCAAAGTTCAGAATCTCAAAAGCTGAATACAAGGAACACCTCAGAGCTGAACGCCTAATCGCTGAAAGAAAGGAAGCTGAAGAAAAAGACAGAGAATACGCCATCAAGCTTACTCAAGAATCTGTCAAAGACCCCAAGCTGAAACGTGTTCCCATTCAAATCCAACGAAAGGTTTGGGAAGAAGCCCAAAAGATCGTGGAAAAGAAAACTGAAGTTTCTCAGACCACCCTGATCTGGTGTAAAGAGAAAATTCACTTCAGATATCGTCCAACGAATATCAACAAGGTATTCATCTCTGGAAGACCCTCTATCGGAGTACCTATTGTTGACATCAAACTTTTCAGAGAAGATGGCCAATCTGAAGCCTTTCGCGCTGACAGTGTAAAAAGGTATGGTCTCTCTGAATGGCTGGAGATGAGGTTAGCTATCCATTCGTCACAATCTAAGTACAAGGATCATTTCGAAAAGCCGATAAACAGACAGATCGACTTGATATCTTCTTGTGTGGACATTCCTCCTCTTCCTGATCTTAAGCTGAAAAGAAAAAGGGCCTCTCCAAAGAAGAAACGTCAAGATTCAAACTCAGGTCCTGTCATACGAAATGAAACTGGAATTGGTTTCTCTCGCGCTGAAGTGCTTGGTCCTGACCCTGATCTATCGGCCCTTGACATTTCTTTGCCACCATGTGAACTTTTCGTCCCTGGTAAAGTCATCAGTAATCCTTATGGAATATTCTTTCTCGACTACGACGAACGTAAATGTTTTCAACGGATCGCTGAGCTTCCAATCACTCCAATCGAACAGCTCAGAGATCTCATCTACTGGCGTGACTTCAGAAAAGACATTCAGGCACGACACCTAAAACCCTTGATCTTTGAAGAAGCGCTGAACAAAAGAAAACGAGGCGTAACGGTTCCTGACTGGATGATCCCCACTGAAAAGACCCTTGATGAACTTCTCATTAAGGAAGAACCTATGTAAGCTGATAAAATCGCCTCTTTCATCTATTTTATCAGTTATCCTTTTGTACTTGTAATTTATTTCGCTCGTACTTGTAATCTTTCCATTTCTCTTTGTAACCTTATTCAAAGTTTTAAAGAAAGATTTCAGCGAATGTACTTTACTCCATCAGTCCTGAAAAGATCCCAGAAAACAGTAAAAGGGACAAATATTTTATGAGTTCTTTTTATCCTTATGTTTTCATTAAATAGCAATTTTATTTGTTGCTATGTCATAATCAAATAGGGGGAGATTGTTGATCCAAACCCTCAGTGATTTGATAATGACCCTCTCTTATACTTAGTGAAAATTGTAAGTAAACAATATGTATCAGAGTTTCACTATCGCTGATAAGTACTAAGATCTTACAGTACCGCTGATAGGAACTCTCGCTCTTTAAGTTAAACATTCAGCGAAACTGTTCATCATTAATGCTCTGAGTCTGTTCAGTCATTATGATGATCGCTGATAAGTTAGTTGTTTACTTATGATCTCTGAAGACAAGTTTCACGTCAACAAAGGTTCTATGCTGAAGTCGAAGATCAAGCTCAAGAACCAGCGACAAGTCTCCTAATGAACTGATGCGGATCAGCGAAGACTCATATTTGTCCACTCAACGTGAAGTATCAAGTACAAGACTTCAGCTATCGCTGAACTTTATCATTCGCAGAATAGAAAATGATAATCGCTGAATCAACGAAATCTGATCATGAAGTCCTCCGTACAAAGTACTTTTGTCTTAACCACCCTTGCACGCCTCCGTACGAAATGTCAGAAAAGAACCTCCGAAAATCTGAAATCGTACAACCACTCTGATACTACACTGTTCATCCTCACGGCTACTAAGGTTGTCATCAAAAGTCAATGACATGCAACCAACCAGCTGATGACACGTGTAAAGTATATACTGATTTGCATTAAATGCGTGCAGTATATAAAGAGATGAACTCACTTCTTTTGAAGTAACTTGCTAACTCTGGACAAGTTCAAATCTCTTGTCTCAGATAGGTTATTATTAGTAATTTCCTTATCTCTCTTAGTGCAAGAAACCTTAGTGTTCCAACTTGTTTAGATTTAGGTTTATCCTTAATCTTGTTTCCGCAACAAGCTGTAAATTGTTAATGATTTATCAATAAACAATTTAGAAAAGTAAAATCTGTGTGTTTGAATTCAACCCCCCCCCCCCCCCCTTCTACAAACTTGTATAGGCCTTCGGGACCAACACTTATAGCCTTGCTCTTAGTGTTCTCTGTTGTATTGTTTAGTTTACTTTGTGAAAGATTGTTAGAATAGTTTATCTGTTCTTTTCCGCAACAGTCTTTAAGTTTCTTTGTGTAATTCTAGTTGAAGGATTTTCAATATAAAGAATTAAAATTGTGAAAATTTTGAGTATTGTATTCAACCCCCCCTTCTACAATACTTGTTAAGCCATCTGGGACTAACAGGCGCGTATGGCGGCGCGTGTTGGGCCGCGCCATGAGGCGCTCAGAGGACTGGAATATGTGATGGGCAGAGGGTTGCGCGTCTGGAGTAGCGCAGACAGGCGCGCATGGTACTGTTTGGTCCTAAAATCTGAATTTCTCTTTTTCGCTCAGGAAAGTTGCCAACTTGCTCCAATTGATCCAAAAACTCTTCCTTCATCATTCTTACATAAAAACATGTACTTACTCACAAAAACCATTAAATTCTATTATTTTACTTGGAAACTCACAACTAACTGACCGATTTCGGGATCAAAATAATGTCGTACAACAGCATTATCATATATCTCATGAAACATCGCTCCGAATTACATCTATATATCACCTTCGCTCGTATGATTCTGACCCAGTTTTCCAAGCCCATAAAGATTCTTCGAGCAGATAATGCTATGGAATACAAGGAATCTTCTCTCCTCTCTTTTCTTCAATCTCAGGGTACTCTTTCTCAGTACTCCTGTCCCGGCACCTCTCCGCAAGATGGACGTGCAGAACGTAAACATCGTCACATCCTCGATACTGTCCGTACTCTATTAATCTCAGCCAACTGTCCAGAACATTTTTGGGGGGAAGTTGCCTTCACGGCTGTCTACACCATCAACCGACACCCGACCCCCATCCTAAATCAAAAGTCTCCTAATGAAGTGCTCCATGGGGTCTCCCCTGCATATGAACTCCTAAAAGTATGGGGTTGTGCCTGCTTTGTTCAGTTGCAACCTCATGAACACACCAAACTCGAACCTCGTTCTCGATTATGCTGCTTTCTTGGCTATGGTATTGAACACAAAGGTTATCGTTGTTGGGATCCAGTCTCTAAGAGACTACGTATATCCCGTCATGTCACATTCTGGGAACATCTTCCCTTCTCAACAGTGTCCAAATTTCAAGACATACCCAATCCTTCCACTTCCTTCTTCACTGATAACTCTATCTCTTTGGACTCACTCCAATTAGATCCCATTCTCACCTCTCCATCTAATCCACCTGATTCCGTCTCACCTCCATCTGTGACCTCACCATCTATCTCACCTCCATCTGTGACCTCACCATCTGTCCCACCTCCTTCCATTTCACCTCTATCTGAGCCTTATTCTGTGCCATCTGTTCTACCTCCTTCTGTCTCGTCTCAACCTGAGCCTTCATCTATGCCATCTATGCCATCTGATCATGATCATTCATCTACACCACCTCTAAGGACTACTTTTGAGCCATCTGCTGAGTCTATGGATCCTAGCTCCTCTCAACCACAAGATAGAGCACGACGCTCAGACCGGGTAAGACAAGTTCTTTCTCACCTTCCTGATTATCATTGTTATGCTACATTGTTGTCCAACCATGAACCCACTTCCTACAAGGAAGCTGCCTCTAACCCTGTTTGGAAGGAAGCTATGACTGAGGAACTCCAGGCTCTTGACAAAGCCAATACATGGGAGTTTGTTCCTCTCCCACCGGGCAAGTCACCCATTGGTTGCAAATGGGTCTTTAAAATCAAAACGAAGTCTGATGGATCTATTGATCGTTACAAAGCACGTCTTATGGCAAAAGGCTTCAATCAAGAATATGGCATTGACTACGAGGAAACGTTTGCTCCTGTGGCTCGGGTCACCTCGGTTCGTAGTCTTCTAGCCATAGCTGCCACCAAGAGATGGCCACTCTATCAGATGGATGTCAAGAATGCCTTTCTCAATGGCGATCTCGAAGAGGAAGTCTACATGAGACTCCCTCCACGTGTGACCTCCCGTCAGGGACATGTATGTCGACTTTGAAAATCCCTCTATGGCCTCAAACAAGCTCCTCGTGCTTGGTTTGAAAAATTTAGCAATACTGTCATCTCATTGGGGTTTTCTCCGAGTAATTATGATTTTGGCCTGTTTACTCGGACCACTGCTGCAGGTACTATCTTACTCCTATTGTATGTTGATGATATGATCATTACCGGCAGTGACTCTACAGTTATCATCCATCTCAAACAATCTCTCAGCTCATGCTTTGAGATGAATGATCTTGGTAAGCTACACTACTTCCTTGGCCTTGAAGTTCTGTCAGACTCTTCCGGAATCTATCTCTGTCAAGCCAAGTACATTTTTGATCTGTTGCCCAAAGCTGGGATCACGGACAACAAAGTTGCATCTACACCCATTGAGCAAAATCTGCACCTTGATCCCAATGTCGGAACCCCGTTGCGGGACCCTACACGGTACCGTCAACTAGTTGGTTCTCTGGTCTACCTGACTGTTACTCGGCCGGATCTTGCATATGCAGTTCATATAGTCAGCCAGTTCATGGTTGCTCCGTGCTCCGATCACTATGCCGCGGTTCTTCGTATCCTTCGATACCTTAAAGGGATAATGTGTCATGGATATCACTTCTCGTCCACATCGTACTTAACTCTTCGTGTATTTTCCGATGCTGACTGGGATAGAGACATAACCGATCGTCGCTCTACCACCGGATATTGTTTCTTCCTTGGAGACTCTCTTATTTCCTGGCGCAGCAAGAAACAATCACTGACAGCTCGATCTAGTACTGAAGCTGAATATCGAGCCCTGGCTGACACTACACAAGAACTTGTATGGCTACGCTGGTTACTATCTGATATGGGTGCTCATCAGTTTTCCCCAACACCATTGTGGTGTGATAACAACAGTGCTATTCAGATTGCTCACAATGATATCTTTCATGAGCGCACAAAGCACATCGAGATTGACTGTCATTTCACCCGCCAACATGTTCTTCGCAAGACCGTTCGACTTCTCCCAATCTCAACCATTGATCAGACAATAGACATCTTCACCAAAGCTCATCTTCTGGGGCGTTTTCGGGCCCTTGTTTCCAAACTCAACTTGGCTCATTCTTCCCCTACTTGAGTTTGAGGGGGGGTGTTAGACTTATATTTGTATATATGAATAGTACAAGGGCTAGTCTGTAATTACTGTAACTTAGGCTGTATAAATAGATCTCTTTTCCTTCATAATTAGGTTAATCAGTCTTCTTGTAATCGCACTCAATATATGAAAAGCTGCTCTCGTTTCACACATATCTCTCTCTCTCGATTTCTCATAGATTGATTCCTACTACAATCCTAACATGAACACTTTGAACATGTTTTTATGTGCCAATTACAAACCCAAAGTCTTGTGATGGCGTCGGTTGTTCGGTTTCTAGCCCGGTTGCGATTCGGGGGCGTCCAACGGGTCGTTTGGGGTCCTTAATCGTCGTAGGGAGTCTTATATGTTTATAATTGAGTAAATCACATCTATGTTTATAATTGCGAAAATAGGATGGCTCTCAATTCCAGTCACTCAAATCCTATCTCAGTTGTTCTTAATGGGAATAACTACATCCTATGGCATCATCATATGACTATTCTTCTCAAGTTTCATGGTATGCATAATTATGTCACGGGTGCTACTCCAATCCCGGTTCAAAACGAAGGTGAAAGTGCGGTTGATTTTGCAAAACACATAAATGATTGGGATATCATGAATGCTCGCATTTTAGGATTTATAAACGCATCCACAACTGCTGAGATCAATCAGCAATTTCTTGGCTATACAACAGCAAAAGGACCGTGGAATTTTCTTGCAAAAAGGTACACTTCTACAGGCCTCTCTCATCAATATCAGTTGTGGACTACCTTTCAGAACAAAAGACAACTTCCTGATCAGTCCATCAACTCGTACATCTCTGAGATGCAAGCTCTTAGAGATCATTTGAGCTTGGGTGCACCTCAAATCTTTGACGACATAGCTCGGAAGTTCACTGCATATTTTAGCCAACTGCATTTGGTTACTATCCTAATGGGTCTCACTGATCCTTTTGAGAGCGTTAGAGCCTCTCTACTACATAGGCATCCTTTGCCTACTCTTGAAGAGGCCATCACAGAGCTGCTGAGTGAAGAAACTCGCCTCCAACAGCGCTTTCCTTTGTCCTCGGATACTGTAACGTCCCAAAAATTACAAGCAAATTTAAAATTTTAAAATAAACATTTCATTTATAACAACTCATTAAATGATCCCAACGTTTCGTTTGCAAACACATAATTATTATCTTTGTAAAATAAAACCAGCGGAATAAACGTTTAATTATTAAACCATAAAGCAACCAGCTCTCCTCGCGCGCCAGTGTGTACTCGTCACGCCTTGGAGCCGCCCGTACCTGAAACCACAATCTATTGGGAAAAGGTAAGCACGAAGCTTAGTGAATTCAAACACCATAAATAATACAGTTATTTCACACTACCCCTAAAACAGATAGTGACACATAAACGATCATACAGGTCTACGAACAAATCATAAACATGTATATCCACAACCACCCACCTAAAAGGCACAAGTCGGTCCCACCGACCACATGATAACATCTTCGGCCCCGCCGAATCCCCGGTCCCACCGAGTACACATTAAATGGTCTCCATACTAGCTCAGTCCCACCGAGCCCTCGGTCCCACCGAGCCCTCGGTCCCACCGAGCCCTCGGTCCCACCGAGCCCCTCAGTCCCACCGAGGTGTACACAAAACACATACCATTCACATATTATATAATTTACAACTAGCTATCACATCACAACTAGCTCACTTAAGCATACAATAACACGCAAGAGCAAACGCAAGTCTCTACGCCACCCGCGTATAAAACCTCCGGCCCCGCCGGACCCTCGGTTCCACCGAGTTAACATGGCAACATAGTATCAACTAGACACCCCACTATCTAGTCCCACAACACAATCACATAAAGCTACCACACACGTACTACAGCAATGATAAAACAACCGTTATTAGATATAGTGAGAGAACTCACCTCGAATGCGCGCCTAGCTTAACAACACAATTCAAGCTTCACAATTACGGTCACTTCCCAGCACCTAAACGCATGTTAAAACGTGTCAATACGAGACTCGGACCCTATGACACGACACACGCGTAAGCCGTCACTAAAACTAATTTCCGTTCTCACAAAACAGGTCTGTTCGGGACCTGTTTCGACCCCTTTAAACCCAGAAAAATCCCAATATTAATTCATGACCAGAAAGTCCTCTGGGTTAGGGTTCCAAGGACATATTATACGCCTCCTAACGATTTTTCTACAATTAAATATGAATTAAATACGAACGACTACCAAAACTGCCAGTTTTCGGTCCAGCCTGCACAAA
This sequence comes from Saussurea involucrata, assembly GCA_033807775.1. Taxonomy (NCBI): domain Eukaryota; kingdom Viridiplantae; phylum Streptophyta; class Magnoliopsida; order Asterales; family Asteraceae; genus Saussurea; species Saussurea involucrata. The sequence continues at coordinate 42,476,403 of CM066325.1, read as the reverse complement.
CAGCCCAATACAGCCTAGCTACGGGCTTAATCAGACTTTCGGCAAAACACGAAAAACCTTCCCAATTCGATTTGGAAACTTTGGGCACCAATTTCACCTCAAAACGAGTTACGAGCGGAAAGTTATGGTCTACACAAAACAGTGGCAGATTCCAGAATTTTACACATAAAATGACGAATCACCGAAATTGCGACCACTTTTTCGCCCATCTAGAGACCGAACCAGTTTTCTGCTAAAACACAGAAAACGTGCCCGACCCTGAACTTGAACCGTGGGCGCCAGTTTCGGCTCAAACGGAGTTACGACGGAAAAGTTATGGCCGACGCAAAACAGTGGCCGAAACGATTATTACACAAAAATGACGATTATAAAAACGGTTCAAGGCTTATTCGATTCGGGTTTGCGCGACCAGGTCACGGGTTATAGTTTCATGGTGACTAGGGTCTGGACTCGACCGCGCACCACCCACTGCCACCTCCGGCAGTGGTGGTCTCCGGCGGCGGCCGGCGGCGACGATTAAGGTTTACGAATTCGGCGATAACATATGAAACGAAACCCTTACCCTATCCCGACCTCCAGCATACTACGCGCAAACTGCCGCCACTCGCGGTGGCGCATGACGACGGCCACACCGCCGGCAGCCAAGGCTGCGGCGGCGATGGCGGTTCCGGTGGCGACGAAAAGAAGCAAACGAAAGGGAACTTACCCTACGACGGAACTCAGCAGCTAACGTACGGAAATCCCGATCACCGGCTGCTCCCTATCACTCTCACTACTCTCTCTCTTGCTGCTGTCTCTCTCTCTCCTCGCTGCTCTCTCTCTCTTCTCGTCGGCAGGACCAGCGGCGCCGGCAGTTGGCGGCGAAAGAAAGGAAGTAGGGTTTTTTTTTCTTGGTTGCTAAACTTTTCTTTCTACCTCACGTCACCAACAACCTTCACAAAAAAATATGGATTTCTACAAATCAGCATGGGCCGAAACCCATGTGGTATCTTTGGGCCTTTGGCACAATTAGCCCCTCCACTTACAACTCTCTCACCACTAACCAAAAATTGGACAATTTAACGATTTGACCCAACTCGACTAACCCCGATAACGGAAACCACAATAATTCAAACTTAAAAGGAAAGAATTAATAAAAGAAATTACATACCGGGATACGGGCTTTACAACTCTCCCCCACTTGGATTAGACTTCGTCCCCGAAGTCTACGTCCACAAACAGCTCTTAATAATTCTCTCGCATTTGATGATATCCCAAACTCAATCCACTTTCAAGCTTTAACCATTCTAAAGCTGCTCACAGTATACCCTACAGGATACTCGACTACGATCATTCCTACCCTTAACTGTCGATTAACTTCCACGAATTCTAATAGACTCCAAAGATTTTCAATAAATTATATTAACAAAACATCGACCCCCTGCCGAACATCGGTCCAACCGATTACAATAACAAACATCGGCCACCCGCCGAACATCAGTCCAACCGATTACAATAACAAACATCGGCCACCCGCCGAACATCGGTCCAACCGATTACAATAACAAATATCGGCCACCCGCCGAACATCGGTCCAACCGATTACAATAACAAACATAAGCGTGGTATTATCCCAGACACTAACACAAATAGATATCCCCCACAATCAAGGCAACTAACACACACGTAGGCCATTCCCTTAACCGATACTACCCGGCCTACATTACCAACACGCGTGGAATATCTACCTTCCACCGTCGACGTATCATCCACACTTACTCTACAAAGCCAAGTCACACCGTATCGAGGATACACCTTGACGTCTACCTCCCAGGTAACGCCTCAAGACCCAGTACACCGGAACTACCTCCCAGGTAAGTGCCCACAACTATATTCTCCTAGTACCTACTGGAAAGTCTAGGTTAAAACACATGAATACCGGGGTCTCACCCCGAGATACCCAACCGACCATTACCAACGACTGACTAACGTGTCTAAGGATCCAAAGCAAACAGCCTACCAACAACATGCCTATTCCGGATTGACTCACTCACCCAAACATGTAAACACTCAACGTGCAAAGAATGCCAAACGGTGCGACAAAACAACTCATCAACTAGACTCCACATCGAGCCATTAAAACCGGGCAATCGGCCCATGACTAACTCCAAGTTAAAACCGAGCAAAATGCTCCACGCTTGCTAGACCCATAGGTCGGAAAATGCGTTTAAACAAAGTTTAAGCAAGCAATACTCTGAAATCAACCTAAGTCTTAGACTCAACACGGGTTAAACAAAAGAGTTTTCCAAAAGGACTCACACCCTAAAAATTCTCGAAATGACACATGACACTTAAAAGCACATTTCCCCAAATGGTTTACAAAATCATTTACAAAATATTTTCAACATCAGGATTTTCATCTCAAAAGATCGTATGTAATAAAACTACTATTATCTGATCGATAGTTACGCAAAACTGGACACGCTCGTCCCACATAGGAAAATCATGTTGAAAATCGTTCCATTGCAGTTCAGTTTACTCACACAAAAGCAAGCGTAATAAATAATTTCTTTAAAATGAACCGCCTCGATTCCAGTATGGATTGACTCATGACGTGCACTTAAAGTAACCGCTCGACCTTAAACAGGGTGCGACAAGGGTGTGCACATAATTCAAAATAAGTTTCACGACATTTGATTCAAAAATTCTTCTTTTTAATCATAAAAATGACGTGGCACAGGGTTCGCCACAAATTTTTCGCGCGTCAGCTAATCACACAAAACGATGACACGGTTTACAAATATATTTTTGTTAAAACACAACTGTCTCGTGTAAGTTTCAAACTTGAAGACAGAAACCAGTCCGCTTCTATTAATTGGAAATATCGACTAAAACCTCATAAAATCTCAAACTGGGGGCAGGCATGCAAGCTTGTAACACTTCCTCAAGTTTCGTACTTGGGACATATAACGTCAAAACATTATAGTTTAAAAATGTATTTATCGAAAATGCTCAAAATACTCGTTTTCTCCAAAGCAAAAGTTTTTAATTTCCCAAAAAAAAAATGATCGGTAATTCTAAATTAACCGAATGTCAAAAATCTACGCATTTATATTTCCAAAATATAACACATTGTAATCGTATGCATGATGTTCACAACATGAAAACACTCCTTGGATCAAATGGTCTTTCATTTCGACAAGAAGGAACTAAAACATTTTCATGCACGACTCGTTCATCAAAATGTCGAGAACAAAGGTTACCCCAGTATGCATACCCCTAAGTCGATAAATCGCATTTTCATGGAAATGTCAATAAAACCTTTAGCTGACTAAAAAGCGCACTAAACAACTCCTTATGAAATGTTACCAAAATTCCTCCATGCATCACTTATGTCACGCATGAATCAATCCACACACTGAACTATTTGCAATAAAACACTTAGTAATACAAACTCTCGAACGAAAAGTTAAGCGACACTGGAATTCCAAACTCATTTTAAACAAATCACCAAAATAGCCTTCATACAGACATCGTGGAATGTAACTTTTCGTCTCAACTCTAACACATGTGGAGGAGTTCCAATGTTAGAGTCTCAATCCGTAGTCACTTACCCAACATCTTAACCACCACCAAAACACGGATAACATCGTACCCGAAAGAACCGTTGGAAAAATAACGAAAATGAGACAAATTTTAACAAAGTTTGCACTCCCGTGATAAAACGATTTCATACACTTTCAAAACCATATTTCAAAATCTTGTGCGTGTGCTGAGCAGTTCCCAAAATTCCAAAACACCGTCCATACAAAGATTTGAAACACAAGAATTTGTTAATGCAATCTTATTTTCAAAATAACTTCGTGCATGACTCATTCGGCATTCAACGTCTCGACCCCTACTACTCCGAAACTCTCCGGTCTACTATTGTCATCCAGACATTTAAACCTCTTAAGGCAAGTTGGGAAATCACATCAAATCATCTTACGGGTTTTCCTCAAATCAAAGTCGGCTCTATGAGCCTATGACCCTAGCACAATCTTCCATCTTGGCCCGAAATGATCTGCTTACAACAAATATCATCCTTATCGTCACTCCAAGTGACTAATATTAGAATCGTCTTTCTATTCCAACGACTACTAGTTTAGGACCTTCATCACTACCCCCAACGATCATCGCCTCAAAACACTTCGAGTACACACCTGTACTAGTAGGTTTACTATAGTTGTTCCTCCTTGTGATGGCTATTCTGGGTAGACAATACAACGCGTTATTAGCACATAATAACTCATACTAACAACACTCACGCTCAACTCCTTGGATTCCTCGTGACTTCCCCGACTCGAGCATTGATCCTGTGCTTCCGGTAGTAGGAGCTCTACTACTACCATCCACCTATCATCGCCCGTTCCGAGTTCCATCCCAAGGGGTCCAAGTAGTTTCTCGCCGAAACTATACACATATGCCCGCACCGGCATATGTACACACTCTTCCTAGCTCCCTAGGAATTCCATCCAAACCACTACCCTTGCTACTGCCAAATCCCTAATAGCAAGCAGCAGACATGCAATACAGTGTAATAAGCACCAAGCAATTTAGCATACATACTCCTATGTTCTAGAAAGCAATCTAGCACGTATTCATACATAAACACCCTTCCCAGCTCTCTAGGAACTTCCTCTTATCCCACTACCCTTGCTACTACCGAATCCCTACTAATTATAACGGGTGACCTCGCGAATACCCGATTATATGCAGTGCGAAACAAATAGACAGTCGAATACAAGACTCTATCCTAGAACGGTTGGACTCAAACAAGAGCTGCGCAATAGAACTAAATCGAATATTCTAAGACTATAAATCTCTTACTGCATACAACCTAGAGGGCATCCACTTAGTAACCTATCATAATTAGCATAAATTCCTAATAGCAAGTAGTTCAACATACAGCATAGTGTCCACAACAGGCAATCTAGCATGCATACTCTATGATCTAGAAAGCAATAAAACACTAAGTACTGTACCTTTTCCCCTGGCTCCGGCTGACTGTACACACTGCGCCATCGATCACCGTTTCTCAAACGGGTTTTCCTTTCTTTTATTTTCCAAAAATTTTAAAGAAAATTTTATAGCCGCAAACTTGAGATCAAACACACCGAAATGTGTTTGATTCACTCAGGCCGTGCTCTGATACCAAGTTGTAACGTCCCAAAAATTACAAGCAAATTTAAAATTTTAAAATAAACATTTCATTTATAACAACTCATTAAATGATCCCAACGTTTCGTTTGCAAACACATAATTATTATCTTTGTAAAATAAAACCAGCGGAATAAACGTTTAATTATTAAACCATAAAGCAACCAGCTCTCCTCGCGCGCCAGTGTGTACTCGTCACGCCTTGGAGCCGCCCGTACCTGAAACCACAATCTATTGGGAAAGGGTAAGCACGAAGCTTAGTGAATTCAAACACCATAAATAATACAGTTATTTCACACTACCCCTAAAACAGATAGTGACACATAAACGATCATACAGGTCTACGAACAAATCATAAACATGTATATCCACAACCACCCACCTAAAAGGCACAAGTCGGTCCCACCGACCACATGATAACATCTTCGGCCCCGCCGAATCCCCGGTCCCACCGAGTACACATTAAATGGTCTCCATACTAGCTCAGTCCCACCGAGCCCTCGGTCCCACCGAGCCCCTCAGTCCCACCGAGGTGTACACAAAACACATACCATTCACATATTATATAATTTACCACTAGCTATCACATCACAACTAGCTCACTTAAGCATACAATAACACGCAAGAGCAAACGCAAGTCTCTACGCCACCCGCGTATAAAACCTCCGGCCCCGTCGGACCCTCGGTCCCACCGAGTTAACATGGCAACATAGTATCAACTAGACACCCCACTATCTAGTCCCACAACACAATCACATAAAGCTACCACACACGTACTACAGCAATGATAAAACAACCGTTATTAGATATAGTGAGAGAACTCACCTCGAATGCGCGCCTAGCTTAACAAAACAATTCAAGCTTCACAATTACGGTCACTTCCCTGCACCTAAACGCATGTTAAAACGTGTCAATACGAGACTCGGACCCTATGACACGACACACGCTTAAGCCGTCACTAAAACTAATTTCCGTTCTCACAAAACAGGTCTGTTCGGGACCTGTTTCGACCCCTTTAAACCCAGAAAAATCCCAATATTAATTCATGACCAGAAAGTCCTCTGGGTTAGGGTTCCAAGGACATATTATACGCCTCCTAACGATTTTTCTACAATTAAATATGAATTAAATACGAACGACTACCAAAACTGCCAGTTTTCGGTCCAGCCTGCACAAACAGCCCAATACAGCCTAGCTACGGGATTAATCAGACTTTCGGCAAAACACGAAAAACCTTCCCAATTCGATTTGGGAACTTTGGGCACCAATTTCACCTCAAAACGAGTTACGAGCAGAAAGTTATGGTCTACACAAAACAGTGGCAGATTCCAGAATTTTACACATAAAATGACGAATCACCGAACTTGCGACCACATTTTCGCCCAGCTAGAGACCGAACCAGTTTTCCGCTAAAACACGGAAAACGTGCCCGACCCTGAACTTGAACCGTGGGCGCCAGTTTCGGCTCAAACGGAGTTACGACGGAAACGTTATGGCCGACGCAAAACAGTGGCCGAAACGATTATTCCACAAAAATGACGATTATAAAAACGGTTCAAGGCTTATTCGATTCGGGTTTGCGCGACCAGGTCACGGGTTATAGTTTCATGGTGACTAGGGTCTGGACTCGACCACGCACCACCCACTGCCACCTCCGGCAGTGGTGGTCTCCGGCGGCGGCCGGCGGCGACGATTAAGGTTTACGAATTCGGCGATAACATATGAAACGAAACCCTTACCCTATCCCGACCTCCAGCATACTACGCGCAAACTGCCGCCACTCGCGGTGGCGCATGAAGACGGCCACACCGCCGGCAGCCAAGGCTGCGGCGGCGATGGCGGTTCCAGTGGCGACGAAAAGAAGCAAACGAAAGGGAACTTACCCTACGACGGAACTCAGCAGCTAACGTACGGAAATCCCGATCACCGGCTGCTCCCTATCACTCTCGCTACTCTCTCTCTTGCTGCTGTCTCTCTCTCTCCTCGCTGCTCTCTCTCTCTTCTCGTCGGCAGGACCAGCGGCGCCGGCTGCTGGTGGTGGTCTCACGGTGGTCTGCGGCGGTCGTGAATAAGGAGAAGAAGATGGTAGGGAGGGTTTGGGGTGACCGGAGGCAGCAGGGTGAGGGGGGAGAAGACGTTCGGCAGTTGGCGGCGAAAGAAAGGAAGTAGGGTTTTTTTTTTCTTGGTTGCTAAACTTTTCTTTCTACCTCACGGCACCAACAACCTTCATAAAAAAAATATGGATTTCTACAAATCAGCATGGGCCGAAACCCATGTGGTATCTTTGGGCCTTTGGCACAATTAGCCCCTCCACTTACAACTCTCTCACCACTAACCAAAAATTCGACAATTTAACGATTTGACCCAACTCGACTAACCCCGATAACGGAAACCACAATAATTCAAACTTAACAGGAAAGAATTAATAAAAGAAATTACATACCGGGATACGGGCTTTACAGATACTGTGCTCTATACTTCGAGCTCAGGAAAGCCAAAAGGTAAGTGGCATAACAATGATCAGTCTAAATATGAAGGAAAGGGGAACAATAGTGAATGCATGTTTTGTCACTCTACGTCTCACCTTCTCCTCGACTGCCCAGTAGGAAAATGTCGTTGGTGTGGGATCACACATCCACGACACTATGGGTCTGATTGCCCAAAGCATCCAAGGAACTCAGGTAATCAAAAACAACAGCTCCACACCCAATCTATTGCTGGATCCATCACTCAGGATACCCCTATGCCTGTAACTCAGGCATCGCACAGTAACAACGCATCGCCTGATCTTATGGAACTCATGCGCCGAAACCAAGAGCTCATGGAGCAACTCATGACAGGTTCTATGGGTATGAATTCTCAGTGCAATACCTCTGCATCAGGTAACCCTTGGCTATTTGACTTTGGATGTTGTAATCACATGACACCCAAGGCTGACGGGTTTGTCTCTATACAAACCTCTAGAATGTTCTCATCAGTCCGTACTGCTGATGATACTTGCTTACCTGTATCTTTCAGTGGGACTGTATCTACCCCCAATATTCAATTACCTGATGAGTTACATATTCCTATCTCTGAGTCTGGTTTCAATCATTCATCTTATGGAATCCGGTCTAATTGTTCTGTTTCATCCTTTTGGTTGTGTTGTGCAGGATCCATAGACTCAGCAGATGGCTCGGAAGTAGTACTTGGAGGTGGTGCAAATGATTGATCATGATCAGATGGCACAGCTGGCACAGATGAAGGCTCAGATTGAGGTGAGACGGAAGGAGGTGGAACAGGTGGTGAGGTGATTATGGGATCTAATTGGAGTGAGTCTAATGAGATAGATGTATCTGTGAAGAAGGACGTAGAGGGAGTGGGTGTGTCCTGAAATTTAGACACCGTTGACAAGGGAAGATGTTCCCAGAATGTGACATGACGAGATATACGAAGTCTCTTAGAGACTGGATCCCAACAACGATATCCATTGTGTTCAATTCCATAGCCAAGAAAGCAGCATAATCGAGAATGAGGTTCGAGTTTGGTTTGTTCATGAGATTGCAACTGAACAAAGCAGGCACAACCCCACACTTTGAGGAGTACATATGCAGGAGAGACTCCATAGAGTAATTCATAGGGGGGCTTTTGATTGAGGATGGGAGTCGGGTGTCGGTTGATGGTGTAGACAGACGTGAAGGCAGTTTCACCCCAAAAACGTTCTGGACACTTGCCTGAGATTAACAGAGTACGGACAGTGTCAAGGATGTGACGATGTTTGCGTTCTGCACGACCATTTTACGGAGAGGTGCCGGGACAGGAGTACTGAGAAAGAGTACCCTGAGATTGAAGAAAGGAGAGGAGAGAAGATTCTTTGTATTCCATAGCATTATCTGCTCGAAGAATCTTTATGGGCTTGGAAAACTGGGTTAGAATCATACGGGCGAAGGTGATATAAATTTGAGGTAGCTCTGAGCGGTGTTTCACGAGATATATCCATGTAAACCGTGTGTGATCATCAATAAAGATGACAAAATATCGAGCACCTCCTATGGATGGGTGCGGTGTTGGTCCCCATACATCAGAATGAATAAGATCAAAAGGAGAAGCAGATTTAAATTCATTAATTTGAAAAGGTAAAGCATGATGTTTGCCAAGTTGACAAGATAAACAAGAAACGTTTTCAGAAGAAGGGTTTCCTAACAATCCTGAACTAGCTAACACTTTTATTCTAGCTAATGATAAATGTCCTAGGCGTGCATGCCATAGTTTAAATGAAAGAGTACTGGAAACAGAAGCAACAAAATTTTATGAACGTAAGGGAAGACAGAGGTAGACCACTTCAATCATCCGACCAACTTTACGGCCTACTCCAAGGATCTGCTTGGTCTTTGGATCCTTGCTCTTCTCAACCACAAGATGGAGTACGACGCTCAGACCGGGTAAGAAAAGTTCATTCTCACCTTCGTGATTATCACTGTTATGCCACATTGCTGTCCAACCATGAACCCACTTCCTACAAGGAAGCTTCTTCTAACCCTGTTTGGCAGCAAGCTATGACTGAGGAACTTCAGGCTCTTGACAAAGCAAATACATGGGAGTTTGTACCTCTCCCACCGGGAAATTCACCTATTGGTTCCAAATGGGTCTTCAAAATCAAGACAAAGTCTGATAGATCTGTTGATCGTTACAAAGCACGTCTTGAGGTAAAAGGTTTCAATCAAGAATATGGCATTGACTACGAGGAAACGTTTGCTCCTGTGGCTCGTGTAACCTCGGTTCGCAGTCTACTTGCCATAGCTGCCACTAAAAGATGGCCACTTTACCAGATGGATGTCAAGAATGCCTTCTTAAATGGCGATCTCTCAGAGGAAGTCTACATGAAACCTCCTCCAGGCGTAACTTCCCAACAAGGTCATGTTTGCAAGCTTCGGAAAGCCCTCTATGGCCTCAAACAGGCTCCTCGTGCTTGGTTTGAAAAATTCAGCACTACTGTTATCTCATTGGGATTCTCTCCGAGTAATTATGATTCTGGCCTGTTTACTCGCACTACGGATGCAAGTACTATCCTACTCTTATTGTATGTTGATGATATGATCATCACCGGCAGTGACTCTACATGTATTACTCAGCTCAAACATTCTCTCAGCTCATGTTTTGAGATGAAAGATCTTGGTAAGCTACATTACTTCCTTGGCCTTGAAGTTCTATCAGACGCTTCTGGTATCTATCTCTGTCAGGCCAAGCATATTTCAGATCTGTTGTCAAAAGCTGGGATTACTGACAACAAAGTTGCATCCACGCCCCTTGAGCAAAATCTACATCTTTCTTCTAATGCCGGAACCCCTTTGCGGGACCCTACTCTGTATCGACAGCTCGTTGGATCTCTTGTCTATTTGACTGTTACTCGGCCAGTTCTTGCATATGCAGTTCACACAGTCAGTCAGTTCATATCTGCTCCGTGCTCAGATCACTATGCTGCTGTTCTCCGTATTCTTCGCTATCTAAAAGGAACAATGTTTCATGGGCTTCACTTCTCATCCACTTCATCATTAACTCTTCGTGGATTCTAAGATGCGGACTGGGATAGAGACATAACAGACCGTCGCTCCACCACCGGCTATTGTTTCTTCCTTGGGGATTCTCTTATTTCCTGGCGCAGCAAGAAACAATCTTTGACCACTCGATCTTGTACTGAAGCTGAGTATAGAGCCTTAGATGACACTACGCAGGAACTTGTATGGCTACGATGGCTCCTATATGATATGTGTGCTCCTCAGACCTCTCCGGCGCCATTGTGGTGTGACAACACCAGTGCCATTCAGATTGCTCACAATGATGTCTTTCATGAGCGTACTAAACACATCGAGATTGACTGTCATTTTGTTCGTCAACATGTTGTTCGCAAGACGGTTCAACTATTTCCAATCTCCACCATTGATCAGACAGCAGACATCTTCACCAAAGCTCATCTTCCAGGGCGGTTTCGAGATCTTGTTTCCAAACTCAATTTGGCTCATTCTTTCCCTACTTGAGTTTGAGGGGGGGGGGGGGTGTTAGAGTTATTATTGTAAATATGTAATGTACAATGTCTATTCTGTAATTACCTGTACCTTAGCTATATTTATAGGTCTCTTATGTTTCAGTTTTAGGCTAATCAATTGTTTGGGTAAAATTTCACCAGTCTCGACCACGACCAAAATAGGGAGAACATTTATTACACCTTTTTCATAATAAGGTAAAATCATAATACTTTATTCCCTGATCAAAATTGAAATCGAAAGTTATCCACCTCACGACACTCGACCATGACGTCGTCTAGCTCACACGATCGTCGTATGGAACCTTGCGACCTCGACCGACTAATATGCGATATTTCTGTTATATTTTCCCTGTTTAAATGCAGGAATCAATGTCATTAATGATCAACGGTCATAACCGACAAGAACAATGATGAGCATTAAAACCAGTAGTCGTTACGACCGTTATCAGCAGTTTTTATGGAGTTATTCAAAGCACTCGAAGACTATAAATACAAAGGCTCAATCACCATTTGCATATCTCTCTGATATCTGAAAACATCTGAACTCAGCGAAAGCACTTGAAGCAAAGTAACCTACCTCGAAAGATCGTTCTCGACGCACGAATCCAATGCACGACACACAGTTTATATACACGACACACTTGTTTTTTACATTCGATACACTTGTTACTTTACATTTAAAGTCTTTCTTTCATTTGTATTGTAAACTCTGTACTCTCGACACCTAAAACATAAGGACATCGCCCCTGTTTGGCGACCATAGTGCAGCGACGACATCCGAAGTCGTCCGCGGGTTTTTTCCTCGTTGAGGTTTTTCCCGTGTCACCAAAATCTTTGTCTTATTTACGTTTTTCTGTCTTTGTCGAAAGATTCCTATTCTTTAGTTGTTAAGCTCCACAATCAACCTTAAATTATCCTTCTGGACGATTTTTGGCATAAACAGTTTGGCGCCCACCGTAGGGCCCTGTCTAGAGAAAATCATCGACAAACGTGCGTCTTACTAACGGTTCCTTGGAGTTTCCACTTTTTCTGTTTCAGGAAAATGGCAGCCAACGGAAATCATGAGCAGCTCATTGCTCAGATGTATCAGGAGTTGGAAGTTGCTCGGAATCAAATCAACGTCCTTGTTGATCAAAGTCGAAGGGCAGCTGAGGAAATCGCATGGCTGAGAAATCAAAATCCGAATGGATCGTTCGGACCGCAGAACGGTCCTAGACCATTCGTCCAGAATCCACTCCCTTCGTCCATAACCCAGGTCCGGGTCCAAGTCCATTCGTTCATAACCCTGGACCAGGACCGTTCGGTCAGAATCAGTAGCAAGCTCCATTCGGTCAGAATCAGCAGCCAGGTCCATTCATGCAGAACCAGCAGCAAGGATCGTGCAACCTAAATCCTCAGTTCGGTCCAGTCCCTCCTCATCATATAAGGCCACCACCCATGAACAATGGGTCCCAGCCGTATTTTGTTCCTTTCAACGGGGATGCCAATGGCTCATCGTACGGCAATGGCACCAGTTCGGGAGTTAACCCTCAAGCCGGAGTAAATCCTGATCCTAATAACCCCGTTGCCCAGCGGTTGAAAATGTTGGAAGATCAGATTGAGCGCGTCCTATCTTTGCTTGCTAAGCTGCCGGGGGCAGCCGTACCTGTCGATGTCGAGCCTCGTTCAGGATTTCAGGCGTCGCCCTTCGTCGACACGATTTCGATAGTCGACGTCCCATAGAAATATAACATCCCCGCCTTCACTCCCAAGTATTCAAGGGTAACCGATCCGACGAAGCACATCGCGCAGTATAAGCAGTTAATGTGGACGATCTCAATCCCTCATATGTATCAAGAAGTCTGCATGTGCAAAAGTTTCGGGTCGACCCTCACGGGTCCGGCCCTCCAATGGTTGATTAACCTCAAACCCAAATCCATCGGTTCGTTCGCTGAGTTAGTCAACCAGTTCTCCCAGCAATTCTCCAGCAGTCGCAAGATGGAGAAGCAGACCAGCGACTTGTATTATGTCGTGCAAAAGGCCGGTGAATCTATCCGGAGCTATTTCAATAGATTCAATGCAAATATGATTAGTGTCCGCAACTGTGACGTCAAGACCGCTATCAAAGCCTACAAGCGTGGTCTGGATGACAGTTCGGGTTTATACACCGATCTAACCAAGTATCCTCCAGAGAATTTCGAAGACGTCCGAGCCAGAACCCTTGCTTATATGAGGGTAGAAGATGATGTTGCCTTTCGTTGTAAGCACACCGACGACAAGAGGTCGCTTGGTGTTAAGAAGCCAGAGTTCAAAACAAAAGCAATATCCAAGCCAGAATCTGCACAACAAATCTCGAACGTCCGGTTCAAAACTAAAGCGGAGTTCAAGACCGCGACCGCAACCAAATTCCCTCAGTACCCTAAGATATCCTCTTACGGATTCAAAGGGACTACTAAGGATTTGGTCGAGGCCCTGAAGACCGTCCAGGCGACCATTCGGTGGCCAAAGAAGTCCGACAAAGATGACGATAAGAAAGATAAATCAAAATGGTGCGACTTCCATGTCGACCATGGTCATACGACAGATGATTGCATAGCTCTCAAAAAAGAGCTAGCATATCACATCCCAAGGGGCAATCTCAAGGATATCATCGATGACGTCGTCACCCCAGCTAACGACGTTCGACCGCCAATCCCCGAGCATGCAAAGGTCATCAACTGCATCACTGGTGGTTCCGACGTATGCGGTCTGATGTATTCTGCAGCCAAACGTCACGCCAGCCAGGCACCCGACGATCGGCCTATCACGTGCTTATCAAGACCCAAAGGAGATCTAGAGTTAGAATCCATGAAAATCACATTCGACCAAGATGACCTCGGTGACTCATATCAGAAGCATCATGACGGGTTGATCATTTAACTCACGATTGGTAATTGTTTAACTCAGCGAGTCTTGGTCGATGGAGGCAGTTCAGCGAACGTCATCTTCCTTGATACCATCAAGGCCATGGGTATCGATCGATCAAAAATCACCCGACGCTCGACAACCCTGGTTGGTTTCAATGGAGTATCTTTGGAGAGATCACCTTGCCTGTCTATGCTGGGGGAATCAATAAGCAGACGAAGTTTAGCGTCATTGATTGCTCGTCGGCCTATAACATCATCTTAGGCCGACCGTGGATCCATGAAATGAAAGTCGTTCCCTCGACGTACCATCAGACCATGAAATTCCCTACGCCGTGGGGAATCCAGGAGATCAAAAGTGAGCCGAAAGTCGCCCGTGACTGCTATAAGACCACCCTGAAGCCGCAGAAGTAGGCCATTTAACAGATTCAGGTCCAGGATGCTCCTGGGGCAGCCGACGTTTAACACCTAGAGGAAGTCATCCTGGACCAGAACGAGCCTGATAAAAAAGTCTTTGTAGGTTCGTCTCTCGATCCCTGCCTTAAAAACAAGCTAATATATTTCTTACAGGAACATGCCGATTGTTTTGCCTGGTCGCACGAAGGCATGGTCGACATAGACCCTGACGTCAATTCCCATAAATTCAATGTCGACCCGTCATCTTCGCCTGAGGATTTCCTATAAGGCAAAAGAGGGAATGATTAAGACGATCGAGAGAAGAGAAAGACTAGGTCAAGCAAAGCGAAAGCAAAGGAATACTTACCGGTCACTTCTTCCTTTTCTCTCCTCGACTCCTCTCTCTCCTTCTCCTCTTTCTCCTCTTCCTCCTCAGTCCCTTCTTCCTCCTCTTCGTCCTCTCCTTCTTCCCGTCTCGCATGTCGGTTTTCACCCATGAACACCAAAGTCATCGTCCTCATCTACCAAGTATCGCGTGACGAACGATCGATCGTCAGGACTGATCTCCAAGAACTTCTCGATCTTGGTCTTGGAATCATCGTTGGGCTTCACCTTGTCGAAGTTAATGTCTGAAAACATAAGAGAGAAGAAGATTAGTTGAGAAACAAAGCGATAAAGACAATAAAAATACGCTCGACCATAGCTAAAACTCACCCGTCATGTTCCAACCAGACCTGATCCAATCGCTGTCAGGGTCCAGCGTCGCCACACGCACGAATGCGTACCTGGTCTTCCATTTGCGGTGGTTGACCGCGGTTTTCAGAACCAAGGTACGATCGCCCTTGTGCTTTGAGAATAGACTGTAGCGACGATACGTGTCCACCTTGACCTGGTAATCCGTCAAGAGATCCTTCACGTTCATCGGCGACTCCCAGTTCCTGGTAAGTCGCTCGACGACCTGAATAACCCGCCAAAACTGGGGCATCAGCTGCCCCGGCGAAAGATCAAATTCACACATGAATGCCTTGGCCAAAGGCGAGTAAGGCCATTCGAAACCTATCTTGAAAGGGTACTCGTATATCACGACGTACCCATCGGGACACATCTCCGGTCGAACCTTACCAGCCTTACTCACTGAAATCCCCACAAGGATTTTTTCTAAACTCCGAAAGTCATCGATATCCTCTTCACTACGGATGGTACTCCTGGGTTCTATCGACATCGCTAATCCCGTTAGCCAAATGTGCAAATCTGAAAAACCCCAGATGTCCCAATTTTTCCTAGGTTTCCTAGCGATTGACTTACGACGCATACAAAGACTAGGATGTCGTACCTTATAATATAGGCGCTCTAAAAAACCTCGAAAGTCCTAACTGGTTCAAAGATTTATGCAGGTTTGGAAAAGATTTAGCGAAGAACAGCATGAAATCAAGAAGAATCTCTCTCTAAAAACTCTCTGAAATCGCAAAAAGGAAAAGATCCATCGTGGGTCTCTATTTATGTAAACAATCGTATCAGGCCGAGTCGCCCGATGATCGACACGTGCCTTCGTCTTTTCGTATGACCACACAGATCGTCGACACCTGGCGATGACAGCTGTTAAGCACGATCGCGCGTCAGCATGACGTCACGACCTTATCCCCTTTTCGACTTCCCCTTTAGTTGGAATTGGACCGATCCAGTTCCAAGACAACCGAAGTAACTTTCGACACGTGTCATGACCCTAGGCGTCCGACTAGCAAAATTTAAAAAATTTTGAAATTAGAATTTGCCTCTCTATTTTCAAATTTTGGGGGCAAACTGTTTGGGTAAAATTTCACCAGTCTCGACCACGACCAGAATAGGGAGAACATTTATTACACCTTTTTCATAATAAGGTAAAATCATAATACTTTATTCCCTGATCAAAATTGAAATCGAAAGTTATCCACCTCACGACACTCGACCATGACGTCGTCTAGCTCACACGACCGTCGTATGGAACCTTGCGACCTCGACCGACTAACATGTGATATTTCTGTTATATTCCCTGTTTAAATGCAGGAATCAATGTCATTAATGATCAACGGACATAACCGACAAGAACAATGATGAGCATTAAAACCAGTAGCCGTTACGACCGTTATCAGCAGTTTTTATGGAGTTATTCAATGCACTCAAAGACTATAAATACAAAGGCTCAATCACCATTTGCATATCTCTCTGATATCTGAAAACATCTGAACTCAGCGAAAGCACTTGAAGCAAAGAAACCTCCCTCGAAAGATCGCTCTCGATGCACGAATCCAACGCACGACACACAGTTTCTACACACGACACACTTGTTTTTTACATTCGATACACTTGTTACTTTACATTTAAAGTCTTTCTTTCATTTGTATTGTAAACTCTGTACTCTCGACACCTAAAACATAAGAACATCGCCCCTGTTTGGCGACCATAGTGCAGCGACAACATCCGAAGTCGTCCGCGGGTTTTTTCCTCGTTGAGGTTTTTCCTGCGTCACCAAAATCTTTGTCTTATTTACGTTTTTCTGTCTTTGTCGTACGGTTTGTCGAAAGATTCCTAGTCTTTAGTTGTTAAGCTCCACAATCAACCTTAAGTTATTCTTCTGGACGATTTTTGGCATAAACATCAATCTATTGTAATCGTTCTCTAATATATGAAAATCCTCGGCCGTTCCCGCCACATCTCTCTCGATTACATCTTTCGTTCGTCAATTGATTCACGCATCGATTCTAACATAATTATTTTTTAAATTTTACTTATTGTATTTTATGTTTTTTAAACTTTCAGTTTACTATCTCAAAGTATTATTTTTATATGGTTTCTATGTTATGATTAATTTATGTAAATTATTAATTATTAATAGTAAAAAATATATAGAAAATGTTAGAAAATAAGAATTGAGAACTACATAAACTTTTTATTTTGGTGTAACATTATAATCGTCTTGAAAAAACTTTCTAATAGTATACTTTGTTATAAAAGGTATTTATTTCTGTATAATTTAATACATTATATAATTAATCAAAACATAGAAACAACTTAGGGGTAAATTAGTCATTTTATCTTTTCTGTTCTGTTTAATTATGTCTTACCAAACGTTGAACTACTATTTTATCTTGTTCTGTCTGTTCTATTTTGTTTTGTCTTATTCTATGCTATTTACGTACCAAGCGCACCATTAAAAAATATGTTAAGAGTTGCTCAATGTTTTTCAAACGAAGAATTTTATGTGGTTTAAATCCATGCAACGATATTCTTTGAGGGAAATGTTATCGTTACTGAAAACAAAATAAACAACAATATAAAAGCTATATGTATAAACCACAAGGGATGTGGTGTAGTGGTTAAGGTCATGGGGGATGTGGTGGATTAACCCATCTGTCTAGGGTTCGAATCCAGACGTACACAACTTGTGACCATTGAGATTTAATCTCAGAACTGATGTCTTACAGTCATAATTTGTCAAGGGATTAGTCTAGACATAGTTGGGGACATCTTAAAAAAACTATATTTTTTTTAAAGTCAAATAGAACTTTATTACTGTTTATGCCAAAAATCACCCAAAAGGATAACTTGAGGTTGATGTGGACTTTAAACTAAAGAAATGGATCTCAAGACCAATCAACAAAATCGCAAGGAAAAAAGTAAGTAAGACAAGGGAATTGGTGACGCGGAAAACCCCAAAACTACGGAAAAAACTGCGGTCGACTTGTGGAAGTCGACGGTGCACTATATTCGCCAATCAGGGGCGAAAGTCATTTTGAAACAAATGTTTTGTGTACAACAGATTACAATATGAGAAAAAATGAGCTTAATCGGGTGTAAAAGTCGTGCGTCGTGTGTAAATCGTATGAAATAATCTACTGTCGTGCGTTTCGAACTGCTGTCGTGCGATGGTTACTTTAGCGATATTTGCTCGAATGCTCCGTAGATTACTGTTGTTTTTTATGTGTAATAGCTTGGGAGTAGATGTCTTTTTCGGTTGTAGAGCAGGCCTTTATATAGCTTCCGCTGGTAATAAAGGTGCCTCAATGACTTATTTCGTAACCGTTGTTGGGTCTTTAATGCCATTAATAGCTCGTCCATTACTGGCCGTTGCACCATGAATGCTCGTGGACCTGCATTAATGAACAAAAGAAACGGGTGTTGACTGTTAACGGTTAGTGTAATCGTACGACCGTCTTATGTCTTGGACGTCGGTCGTATGGAACATACGACCATCAGAAAAATGTACGACCAAGAGTCCGTCCGTAAGTAACCTGTAAGACCTTATCTTAATACAAGAGTGGTCTTTTGAAAATGTTATTTGAGTTTTCTATCGTCGGTCGTGAGGTGTGATTTTTTACCCAAACAATTACCAAACCAAATACAAACCAAATGTTACACAACACCAAATACACAGCACGACCCAAAACATGATAAGCTGGGGACTTTGAGGAAAAAACACATCTCTAGTTTACCAGGAGTAACTACACATACCACCAAGGATAGCCCCACCTTTTGACCACCTCTAATTTTTCCATACAGACCCAAAACAACAATAAAATCAGACAACCACAAAGTTTGGCGCAGCTTACTCCAGCATCTTAATCTGGACAAATCATTCATTCAGCTCGATCAAATAATGTCCAGATTCCTCAGACCACCTCTGATTTATCGAGATCCCTCACGACTTTGTCTTCTGTGATATCCCTAACCTGGCCAAGATAGTTTGCGAGTTGCAAATAGCCCCGATGGTGGGACAGGCCCGACATAAACTTTACCACTGAGTACAAACAGCAGTAGCCTCCGGCAGAAACATCCCCGGGGTCACTCCGAACGAAATTCTGGCTTGACGAATCCACACAGCAGCATGTATCTCCTCACGGTCCAGATTCAAAACACGTTGCAGGGCTCGAAATCCACCTCACCCAATCCAAGGAGATTTTTAGGTCCCGTCTTTTGATCCACTCGAACGTCTTCCATTGGAATTCGAAGAACGAGTCTTCTAAGTTACACTTCACGCCTTCAAACACCAATCTGTTCCTGTGTGCCCATATGAAGTACATGAAACTCCCTAACATTGCTTCCTTCAGAATGCGATTCCGATTGTCCTCTCCTATCGTTTGGTCCTCTTGCATCAATTCTTGTACCGTTTCTGCAGACTCGAAGTTTCTCCTCCACCACCTCCCTGCAAGTTTCCAAATCCTCTTCACCTCCCTACACCCCACTAGAGCATGATCTACCGTTTCGGTTTCATCCTCGCATCTTAGACAAAGGACCGAGTCTACATCTATACCTTTTCTATCTAAGACCGATCGACTAGGAAGCTGACCCAATCTCGCTTTCCATAGAAAGATGCATATTTTTTTCGGAACGGTTTTGTACCATCTCGTTTCTTCTATGTTTCCCGTCTCGACTTCCCTTCCGTCTTCCACTAGCTCTCTAAGTTTTTTAACAGTGAACCTCTTTGTGTCGTCCAAACTCCATACCACCCTATCTTCCCGTTCCTTTGTCGGCATCCGCTCTTGCACCCTCCTTTCTAGTTGGTCTACCTCCCCACACTCTCGACCTCTAGGTTCTCGCCGCCACTCCCATTTCCACCTCCACGTGTCCCCTACCCATTCACCCCTTTCCGAGACCAATGCGTTTTTATTTGTTTCCAGCCTAAACAGCCTTTGGAACTCGTTTTGAAGAGTTCCATTTCCTGCCCACTCATCCCCCTAAAACTTTATGCCCGATCCGTCCCCTATTTGTTTCACAAAAGACCCCGTAAAGTCCACACCTGCACTGTCCAAATCTATCCCCACTTGAATGATCTTCCGCCAAGTTGTACCGTGATTCCCATTCCCAATTGTATGACCCCTAAGCCCACCATCGTCCCCATAACTGCTTTTAATAACCTTTGCCTAAAGCGATCCTTTGTTCGTAAAGAACCTCCACCACCACTTACCCAAAAGTACCAAATTCGCCGATTGTAGTGAACCCACGTTTAACCCCCCCCCCCCTTTGAAATTGCCCAAAGTTCTTTCCCAATTAATCCAAACTATGCTCTTTTTCTCACCAACACCCCCCCTCCTCCCCAAACAAATCTACATCTAATTCTCTCTAACTCTTTAATCACTCCTCTTAGGGCTCGAAACAACGAGAACAAATATAACGAAATACTATCGAGTACCGATTTAACCAAAGTCAATCTACCTCCGCATGACATGATTCTTGTTTTCCAAGAAGTGACCTTATTCTTTACCTTTTCAAGTATCGGTTTCCAATGTTCGATCCGGTTCATCGATGCTCCAACAGGGAGTCCGAGATATGTAAATGGAAGTGAACCCCATCCACAACCCATTCCTCTCGCCCACGCTTGCACCTCTTCAACCCTTACTCCAATGCCATAAATCTTGCTTTTGGTAACATTAATCTTTAGCTCGGAGATCTCTTGGAAGCATCTAATAATCCTCATGAGGTTTTTTAGATTTACCAAACTCCACTTCCCAAAAAATACAACGTCGTCCGCATATTGGAGATGCGACACCGTTACACCATTCGTTCCCACTTTAATTCCTTCATAAAGTCCTTTCTCTACCGCCTCTTCCGTTAGCACGTGTAGGCTTTCGGCCACCACTAGGAAGAGTAAAGGGGGAAGTGGGTCCCCTTGTCTCAACCCTCTTTCCATTTTGAATTCGTTGGTTGGGGTCCCATTTATTAGGACCGACATCGTTACGGATTTTAAACAAGCCTTAATCCAATCCTCCACTTCTTCCCGAATCCCATTATCTCCAAGCTCTTTAGTAGAAACTCCCATTCCACGCTATCGTACGCTATCTCGAAGTCTACTTTAAACATAAAAACGCTTCTCTTCTTCTTTTTTGTCAGGATCGATTCTTAACAAGAATTAAACTTCTTAGAAACAGAATTTAGAGAATCTTGCGGAATAGAACTCTAAATCAATTAAAGAACAATCAATAGAAATTCAATAAACTGTATATATATCAAACAGTTATAACTCACAAGTTTTACACCAAAACCTCAATCTTGTTGAACAGGCTCAACAAGACGATTTCTACTTCTCTAGAAATAGGATCTATGATCTTGAGGTTAATTCACTCTTGAATATCGAATTCTGTATATTCTCTATCTTCCTTTTTCGTTTTTTCGTATCTTCTAATAGCTATCTATCAATACTATTTATACAAAAGTAATTACAAGATAACCATAAAAAGTAAATTGATCTTCTGAATCTTCGTTAAACATATCTTGATCAATTCCTTCTTTGTCTCCAAAAGTATCGCATACCAAACTTATCAACTCAGCAGTATTAATGATGATTTGGCTCAGCAGCATTAACAACCTTCAGCAGTATTAATCTTCACAGTCTTCAAGCAGTAGTAACTCAGCTCAGCAGTACTAACCATGTCTAGCAGTAGTAATTTGGTCTAGCAGCACTAACTTCATCTAGCAGCATTAACTTCATCTAGCAGCATTAACTTCATCTAGCAGCAGTAACCTTGCCCAGCAGTAGTAACGAAGAACTGGCAGTAGTAATGAAGATTTAGCAGTACTAACCATACTTAGCATATCTTTAGTTCCCAACAATCTCCCCCTAACTTGACTTTTAGGAAAAGAAGTCAAGTTCTTCAGATGATGCTTCCAAAACTTAGTCATCATGTACACACAGATTAGGACTTAGGCCTAGACTCTGATTGAGAATCCTCTTTACCAAGAATCTACCCATTGCTGAATCCTTGTTGCAGGTCAGCTTAGTGTGTAACATTCCTTGCAGCCTCTTCATGCTGTGATTGTATATTTCATCTACAAGATAGTATTCTTGAGTTGCAGAGTCAAGGGAGATGACATATACTCCACAGTTTTCATAGAGCATCCAGTTGGTAATGACTTGAAACTGTGTGTTTAACCTATGCTGAACTGCTTCAGGTTTGAACATTTGGCACAAGAATTCAAGTACCATTTTAGAAATTGACATCCCTGGCTCAGTCAGCATGTTTCCATATATCTTCATCCCAACTTTGAACATCTCTTCTAAGTCTGATCTTGAGCAAGTTCTGACAATTTTTCCCCAAGTAGAAAATACTTCAAATTTTCCATCAGCTCTTTTTATCCTAATGAACTCCTTTCTACCATCTTTCAAGGTGTCCCAAAAGATGATTTCAGGAGCCTTAGATGATATTGGTTCAGCCTGAAGTGGAATTGGGTTAGAGTCAACACTAGTAATGTACAAGTCACATTGGGCATCCGTTTGTGATTGCACATTGCCTGATTGCCCTGATGGAGTTGCCACTTCTTCTTCAGCAACTTTTCCATCAGATTTCACTGTTTCCTCCTGGGCCTCTTCTGCAGATGACTCCACCCTTGGCTTCTTTTCATTTTTCTTCTTTGAAGTTATGGGCTGGGTTCTTGGTCTTTTCTTGGACATCATCTTGGTTCTTTTAAGAGTTTTGACAGCCTCAGGAGTTGGTTCAGCTGCTTTAAGTTTTTCAGCAGCAATAACCATTTCTGCTGCTATGGCTGTTACTGCTTCTCTTAGTACATGTAGTGATGCTGCTTCAATACAGTTCTTTACAATCCAGTAAATTTCTTCATCTATTTCAGCTTGAGATGTAGTTACTGCTTCCTGCTCAGTTTCTGCTGCTTTGACTGTTTGGCCTTCAGCAGCATTAACTGTTTCTGCTGCTTGTTCAAACTCAGCAGCATTAACAGTTTCTGCTGCTGTGGTTTCTGCTGCTGTGGTTTCTGCTGCTGTGGTTTCTGCTGCTTTGGTTTCTTTAACACACTCTTCCCCCTTTTCTGTCTCACTGGACTCCCCCTTAAACTGTGCATAGTCCATTTCCATCTCAGTCTCTATGTGAGCAGTCTCCCCCTCAATTTGTGGACCCTTCAGTTTCAGTTCTGCTTCTGACTCTGACTCCCCCTTTTTGGGAGCATCATCAGTTGAGGTTCTCCTTCTTAGCACAAACCTTGCCTTTTTCTTTTTGTTCAGCAACTTGGTGACCATCTTTTTGAGCTTCTCAATTTGAGACTGTTGGTAGGTGACCACAGTCTTAAGTTGCTCAATCTCTTTCTTTTGTGCCATGACATCCAAGTTGATATTCCCTAAGGTTTCCATCAATTCCTCATAGTTATATCTATCCTCACCTTGTTTAGAAGTATTTACCTTCTTTAAAGGATCCTTGGAAGTTTCAGCAGAAGCCTTCTGCCTAGCAGAAGCACTACCTGCCCCCTTGGTTTCTTGGCACCTGGGTCCTCCTAATGATTTCTCATTTAGAGTTGCCATGGGGAAGGTCTTATTTATGTTACCACTGTCCTTCTCTGTGTTAGCAGAAGTAGTGGCAGCCTTAGCACCCATATGGTCATCCTTCTCCTTAGAGACCACCTTCTTGAGGTTGGGAGACACCCCTGTGGTTTCCCTGTTGATATTCTCAATTGGAGAATGCTCCAATTGAGGGCTTAAAGGCGTAGGGCTTTGAGTAGGTACAACAAGGGAAGGAGCCTTGTGCACCTTTCTTCTTTGAAACCTTTTGGTGATTGTGGGAGTGGGCTGTTCAAGAATGGACTGTGGGATGTCTTTTGAGATGGAAGGTTGGGATTGGTCATCAGTGGGTTGATCTAATGAGGGCCTTGATCCTGATGCCATACCTTCAGAGGGGTGGGACACAACCATCATTGTAGAGAACAATGGTGTGTCAACTCCTTCCGAGTCCCTAGGAAGTCTTTTCATATTTGAAAAAACCTTCCCTTTAGGGGATTTGGGTACATATACCTCAGTAAACTGAGGTAAGTCCATCAATTCCTTGTTAAGAACTTCTTGCACAAACCTTGGATACATGAAAAAGGTCTTTTTGGATTCCAAGTTTGATACAAGATCATTAAAGATCATTGCTGAGAAATTGTACTTTCTGGCAGTGGATAAGCAGACCAAGGCATATGCAATGGGACTGCTGAACTCACTCCATCCAGTAGTTTTCTTGGAAATACAGTGCATCAGGGTATGAACAAGAAATCTCCATTGGTTGAAAAATTTTGACTTGTAGAATTTAAAAACACCAATGGGACCTTCATACCCCATTCTTTGTAAAGTAGAAAAGAGTTCTTCATTAGGAATAGAAGTTATACCTGAAGCATCATTCAACTGAAGGGAGATGCGAATAACCTCTTCAGTGACTTTCAAGGGTTTATCACAAACCCTTGTTCGAATGGTTTTCTGCCCTTCTTCAACACTAACAGTGGCATTCTCCCAAAATTGTTTCTGATGTTCGATATAGATTGTTGGGCTCACTGTGAGTGCATAGGAGATGTGCGAGGATTTTAGAAAATCGACAATATCGTGGAATCCCGCAGCTTGTTTCGGCTTCTGAAGCATGGCTATTTCATTGTGCTCATCCACAAACTCCATGATGCCTAAGGATTCTTGAAAGAAAAGCACAGAGATTCTGGAGAGTCTAGGTTAGAACGAGAGAGAAGAAGTAAATGCGAAGAGTCGTTATGAACATGGGCGGGCAAACAGGGGTATTTATATGCCCTAGATTATCAGAAGCAGTATTAACTACCTCGCAGTATTAACTACCGAGCAGTATTAACTGCCAAGCAGTATTAACTGCCAAGCAGTATTAACTACCTAGCAGTATTAACTACCGAGCAGTATTAACTACCGAGCAGTATTAACTACCTAGCAGTATTAACTACCTAGCAGTATTAACTACCAAGCAGTATTAACTACCTAGCAGTATTAACTACCGAGCAGTATTAACTACCGAGCAGTATTAACTACCTAGCAGTATTAACTACCTAGCAGTATTAACTACCAAGCAGTATTAAATGCACTAGCAGTATTAACTACTGAGCAGTATTAACTACTGAGCAGTATTAACGACCAAGCAGTATTAACTACACTAGCAGTATTAAATGTACTAGCAGTATTAACTACTGAGCAGTATTAACTACTGAGCAGTATTAACGACCAAGCAGTATTAACTACACAAGCAGTATTACATGCACTAGCAGTATTAACTACTGAGCAGTATTAACTACTGAGCAGTAGTAACTGCACAAGCAGTAGTAACTACTAGAACACCGACAGTAGTAACTTCTGTACTGGCAGTAGTAACCACACTTACACTTTTCTTCACTTGGTAATCAGAGGAAAACAGAGGATCCTGAGAAAGAAAGTTAGTAGCACCAAATATATGAAGAAATATAGGTATAAAAACAGAAAGTCATGAATTTATTCTAGGTTGATCATGCCCACACTTGTTACCAAAAAGGTGAATCTACCCACATCAAAAGCTTTTGTGAATAGATCAGCAAACTGGTCATTTGTATGAACTTTAGCAACCTGAATTAATTTCTTTTCATTGCAATCTCTTATAAAGTGATACCTTATCTCTATATGCTTTGTTTTTGAGTGTTTGACTGGATTATTAACAATGCTAATAGCACTGTTGTTATCAATGAAGATTGGTGTGTGAAGAAAAGTTACCCCATAGTCCAACATCTGATTCTGAATCCATAGAACCTGAGAGCAGCAGCTTGCAGCAGCTATGTACTCAGCTTCTGTGGTAGATAAGGACACTGTGGTTTGTTTCTTACACTGCCAAGATACTAGTCTTGTACCCAAAAACTGACATCCACCTGAAGTAGACTTCCTATCCATGTTGGCTCCTCCCAAATCACTATCTGAATATGCAAGCAAGTCAAAAGAGGATTCATGAGGATACCAGAGACCTAATCTAGGTTGCCCTTTTAAGTATCTGAATATTCTCTTGACAGCATGAAGGTGTGATTGCTTAGGAGAAACCTGAAATCTGGCACAAACACAGACTGAAAACATAATGTCAGATCTAGAGGCTGTGAGATACATGAGAGATCCAATCATTGATCTGTAATGATGGACATCCACATCCTCCCCCTCAAGATCTGTAGTGATCTGTTTATGTGTTTCCATTGGAGTGCTTGCTGACTTTGAGTCTGATAAACCAAACTTGTCCAGGATGTCTTTCACATACTTGGATTGGCTAATAAAAATTCCATCTTTCCTCTGTTTTACCTGAAGCCCAAGAAAGAATGTAAGTTCTCCCATGGAGCTCATCTTGAAGCTTTTGTGCATCAATTCTTCAAACTCTTTACACATTTGATCATTGGTGGATCCAAAGATGATATCATCCACATAGATCTGAACAAGTAAAGTACCTCTCTTTCTCCTCTTGATGAACAGGGTCTTGTCAATGACTCCTCTTTCAAAGTCATTTTTCAAGAGATAGGTAGACAAAGTGTCATACCATGCTCTTGGGGCCTGATGCAAACCATAGAGAGCCTTCTTCAGCTTGTATACTCTGTCAGGGTGCAATGGATTCTCAAATCCAGGGGGTTGACAGACATATACTTCTTCCTCAATGCTTCCATACAGAAATGCACTTTTGACATCCATTTGGTACACTTTGAACTTCATGTATGAGGCATAGGCTAGAAATAACCTGATTGCTTCAATCCTTGCCACAGGAGCAAAGACTTCCTCATAATCTATTCCTTCTTCCTGAGTGTACCCTTGTGCAACCAGTCTAGCTTTGTTTCTGATTACAATCCCTCTGTCATCCTTCTTGTTCCTGAAAATCCACTTGGTGCCAATTGCTCTATGACCTTTTGGAAGGTCTACCAAGTCCCAAACATCCTGTAATTTGAACTGTAGCAGCTCCTCTTGCATTGCCTCTATCCAGCTTGGGTCTTTCATGGCATCATAAGCCTTTTTGGGCTCAATCTGGGACAGAAAGCAAGTAAGAACAGTGTTAACTGTATTTTGCTGCTCTTGCAACTCTTGGAGTCTGCTTTGCTTTCTAGTCATCATGGGAGATGCAATATCTCCAATTACCAACTCAGGAGGATGATTTTTCTGAGTTCTTGTTTGATGACCAGCTTCCTCTTGTAAGTCCTCATCCAGATTAGACTCATTTAATTCTGGATTTGTTTCTGCTTCTTCAGTCACCTCAGATTCTCTGGAATTTGAACCTGAAGACTGATTTTCCTCTGCTCTCCTCTCTTCTTCATTCTGAATAGGTTCAGTCTCCTCATGGTGTTCACAGAATTCCACAGGATCAATGGTAGGGATTGGAAATATCACAGATTGAATTCTGTGTTCTGATGATGGTGTATCCCTTTGTCCTGCATATACATCACCACTGAAACCCAAAGAATTAGTGAGTGAATCAATGTCAAATAGCCAATTAGGACCTGAACCAATAGGATTTGGTGTGTTCTCATTGCATTTGACATTGTCACTTTCTTCAATTATTCTAGAAGAGGTATTAAAAACTCTGTAGGCCTTACTTTGAGATGAATACCCAACAAGAAAACCATCATCTGCTTTGCTATCAAACTTGCCTAAGTGAGATTTGGTATTGAGAATAGTACAAGGACATCCAAATGGCTTGAAAAATCCAATATATGGTTTCCTTTTATGGAAAAGCTCATAAGGTGTCTTGTTTTTAGGCTTTACAACTAAAACTCTGTTTTGAACATAGCAGGCAGTATTAACTGCTTCTGCCCAAAAAGTAATTGGTAACTTTGAGTCAGCTAACAGAGATCTAGCAGCCTCAATCAGTGTCCTATTCCTTCTCTCAGCAACACCATTTTGTTGTGGAGTCCTAGGAGCACTGTATTGTCTCTCAATTCCTTTTTCTTCACAAAAGGTGTTTAGATCAGAATTTTTAAACTCAGTTCCATTATTTGATCTAATGACTTTCACTCTTTGATTTGATTGGTTTTCAATTTTGAGAATGAAAGATTTGATCAGTCCACTTGTCTCATCTTTAGTTCTCAGAAAATATACCCAAGTAAATCTAGAATAATCATCAACAATAACTAAGCAGTATGATTTCTTGCCAATACTCATCACATTGGTAGGACCAAACAGATCCATATGTAACAGTTGAAAAGGATTTGATATAGTGTTTATCTCTTTGGACTTATGAGAAGTTTTGTGTTGTTTGCCTTTGAGACAAGCAACACAATGATCATCACATGAATATACTTTGGATGGCAAACCCCTTACAAGGTTATTCTTAACAAGTTTATTTATTGTTTTAAAGTTCATGTGACACATCCTTCTGTGCCAAAGTGATGATTCATCTAAAGAAGCTTTTGACACTAAACAATTTAGAGATGAATCAGATGAAACACTTTCCAAATCTAAACAATAAACATTATCCTTCCTAGGAGTTCTCAGAAGTATCATGTTTTCATCAACCACTTTGTATCCAGGAGCAAGGATAATGCATTCAGAGTCTGTAAACAATATACTATGCTTCTTGTCACAAACCTGTGATACACTTAACAGGTTGTATCTCAATTGTTCAACATAGTATACATCTTCAAAGGTCATCTTACCCTTTGAAACATCACCCTTACCACTTATCTTTCCACCAGCAGGATTATCCCCAAATGCAACATGTCCTCCATCAACCTTTTTGAAATTTTTGAGGCAGGACATGTTACCTGTCATGTGCCTGGAGCAGCCACTATCAACATGCCAAATGCTCTTCCCCTTGAGCTGTTGGTTGCCCTGCACATCAAGATAAATCAGTTAGTTTTATTTGGAACCCAAGCCGAAGTGGTCTTGGGTCTCCCTTGCTCATCAAAATACTTACACTTGGTTTTGATGAGATTTTTAACTTTTGGTACTGCTGTGCTGGAATACTTTGTCAAAATTATTGGAGTAGCAGCACTTGCAGCAGTACTAACAGTGCTAGCAGTACTAACAGTGCTAGCAGTATTAACCTCAGAAGTACTAACAGAGGTAGCAGTATTAACCGAGTTAACACTGCTAGAAGCAGTATTAACAGAGTTAATACTGCTAGCAGCAGTACTATCTGAAGAAGAAGCACTAAAAGTATTAGCAGCACTAACATTGGACTGAATACTAGCAGTATTAATACTGCTAGCAGCACTAACTTTGGAATGATTACTAGCAGTATTAATACTGCTAGCAGCACTAACTTTTGAAGCAGTACTAGCAGTGTTAGCAGTACTAACACTGCTAGCAGCAGTATTGTTTTTAGTGCTTTTTGGAACCCACATATTATTACATTCCTTTTCAGTTGTTTTCTTTATGTGGTCTTTGGGTTTATCTTGTTTCTTTGCCACATTTTTCTTTGCAGATTTTTTATATCCACCATTCCTTCTGTAACCACCAGGTTTTTGAAAAGATCTTTGAGCATTAAACCTTTGGTTAATAGGATTGAAATAACAGTGTTTGGCTAAGTGATTTAGCTTACCACAGATGAAACAAGGTTTTGGCCTGTTGATTCTGTTCAGGTCAACTCCTTGTCTCATAGCCCACTGGTTATTCCAGTTCCTTTGATTTCCCCTCTGATTATCATGTTTTTGGGGCTTGTTCTCTTTGAATTTCCTGCAGGAACACTGTTTACAAGTATTTGAGTTCACAACTTTGGGCTGTGTGTAATGAACTTCC
This sequence comes from Saussurea involucrata, assembly GCA_033807775.1. Taxonomy (NCBI): domain Eukaryota; kingdom Viridiplantae; phylum Streptophyta; class Magnoliopsida; order Asterales; family Asteraceae; genus Saussurea; species Saussurea involucrata. The sequence continues at coordinate 42,446,459 of CM066325.1, read as the reverse complement.
TTTTTCTCTTCAGTCCTTTTGATCTCTGTGTTCTTGACACATGGACTCTCACATTCCTCATCAGAGTCTACTTTGTCAGTCTCATCCTCAACAACTATTTCTTTTTCACAAGGATCTATATCAATCTTTAATTCAGGTTCCTTTCTATCCTTGGTCTCTAACAAATCAGACTTAGGAGGTATGTAGTTGTTATTGTAGGGTGGAGGTGTGGTATTGTATCCTATCCCTACTTTCATCTTGTCATGGATTTGTGCTTTAATGATGGTGTCCATGGTTTTAGAAGCACAGGTAAACTTTTCAACATCAAGTTTAACCTTTTTAAGCTCTTCTTTTAACTTTTCATTCTCCTCCCCAGACACTTTCAGCTTAATCTCATACTCATTCTTCTCCCACTTCCAATAGTTAGTATCATAGTGGTGTTGAAGTTCATTAGCTTGAAAAGCTCTAATCTGTTCCTCAAACCTTTCTACAATCCTAACATAATCTTTTACATCTTTCTCTAGCCTCTTAAGGTCATCACACATACCCTGATTGTGATCCCTATATCTTTTAACAGCATCAATGCAAGCTTGAGAACGGAGTTTAGATTGTACCTCAGTGGGGATATCAGACACTTCTGCCATAAGAGCTTGATTCTGACAGGCTTCTTCAGCTTGATCACTCCAATCAAATCCCATTCCTTGTTGAGAAACCAGGGCTTGAGAGGAGCTTCTGTTTTGGTTTCCATTTGGAGTCTGTGATCCTCCACTTCTGCATTCTCTGGCAAAGTGTCCCATCTTGTGACACTTATAGCATTCAACCTTTGACTTGTCAAAGCCTGCACCATCTTCTCTTCTTTGGGAAAAGTTGTTTCTCCCAGTCCTTTTGATGAATTTCTTCACCCTCATTGATAGCATAGCCATCTGCCACTTGATGTCCATCTCTTCCAGATCATCAGCATTGATCTGCTCTAAATCATCATTGATTAGAGAGGAGTGGACATGACTAGAAAAGAATGCTTCTAGTACAGAATCTGTGGTCTTCTCTTGATTGGTTCCACTAGCAGAATTAACAGAACCTGCAATATTAACAGAATCAGGATTAGCAGCAGTATCAGAGGATGAAGATAATAAAGCAGCATTATAAACAAATCCTGATGGCCTTTTCTTGGCTTCAACTTCAGCCTCAAATACTCTCAGATCATTGTAGAGGTCATCTAGCTCTTTGTCCTCCAATTGGTCATTCTGTCTGAATGAGACAGTGTACATGGTCCATTCTTCTCCCAATGATCTAAGGAACTTTCTGTTGACATCATCAGCATCCATGTGTACACCCACAGTTGCTAATTCTCCAATTAACTTGTTAAATCTGTCAAAAGTTTGAGTCATAGACTCATTCTTTGCAGACATAAAGTTTTCATATTGTTGCCTGAGAATAGCCTTTTGATTTCTCTTTGTGCTCTTTGTTCCAGTAAATCTTTTCTCCAGAGCATTCCACAACATCTGTGCATCTGTGCAGTGTTGGAATTGATGTTGGTACTCATTAGGAATAGCCAAAAGCAGAGTGCTTAAGGCCTTCATCTCTGTTTGTCTTACTTTCTTTTCAGCATCTGTCTTGGGAGGAGGTCTCTTTCCATCTGCTCCAATCTTTCCTTCATTACATGGGCCATTTTCTATAATGTCCCATATTGCATAATCAGTAAGAAGAATGTACTGCTTGATTCTTAGTTTCCACATGTCAAATTCATTGGGTTTGAGCATGGGAACCTTTGAAACAAGAGTACTGTGAGAATCCATTGAGTTGTCCATAATTTCTAAGATACCAATGCTCTGATACCACTTGTCAGGATCGATTCTTAACAAGAATTAAACTTCTTAGAAACAGAATTTAGAGAATCTTGCGGAATAGAACTCTAAATCAATTAAAGAACAATCAATAGAAATTCAATAAACTGTATATATATCAAACAGTTATAACTCACAAGTTTTACACCAAAACCTCAATCTTGTTGAACAGGCTCAACAAGACGATTTCTACTTCTCTAGAAATAGGATCTATGATCTTGAGGTTAATTCACTCTTGAATATCGAATTCTGTATATTCTCTATCTTCCTTTTTCGTTTTTTCGTATCTTCTAATAGCTATCTATCAATACTATTTATACAAAAGTAATTACAAGATAACCATAAAAAGTAAATTGATCTTCTGAATCTTCGTTAAACATATCTTGATCAATTCCTTCTTTGTCTCCAAAAGTATCGCATACCAAACTTATCAACTCAGCAGTATTAATGATGATTTGGCTCAGCAGCATTAACAACCTTCAGCAGTATTAATCTTCACAGTCTTCAAGCAGTAGTAACTCAGCTCAGCAGTACTAACCATGTCTAGCAGTAGTAATTTGGTCTAGCAGCACTAACTTCATCTAGCAGCATTAACTTCATCTAGCAGCATTAACTTCATCTAGCAGCAGTAACCTTGCCCAGCAGTAGTAACGAAGAACTGGCAGTAGTAATGAAGATTTAGCAGTACTAACCATACTTAGCATATCTTTAGTTCCCAACATTTTTTACGAAATCCACTACCTCGTTTGCCACTAGGACCCCATCAAGGATGTATCAATCCTTAATGAAGGCGCTTTGGACCTTACTAATTATTTTCCCCAAGACGGATTTCATCCTTTCCGCCAAAATCTTCGACACCATTTTTTAAAAGACCCCTATCAAACTAATTGGCCGGAATTCCCCTAGCCCCGCCGGGTTTGACGTCTTTGGGATCAAGGTTAAGAATGAAGGGTTGCACCCCCAACTAATCTCTTCCTTCTCCCAAAACCAATGCAAGGCCTTTGATAAATCTTCTTTAATGATTCCCCAATTTGTTTTAATAAAAGCGAACATAAAACCGTCCGAACCGGGAGCTTTAATTCCCCCGCATGCTTTTGCCGCTAACCATATTTCATCCTCCGAAAAAGGTCTCTCCAAATCATCCGCTTCCTCTCTTGAAATTTTTTTAAACCTTTCCCCACTTATGCTCAGCCCACCATTCTTTCTTTTTGAAGAGAATTTGTCTTTAAAAAACTCGAACACGAACTCCTTGATTTTTGAGGGGTCGTCCGTCCATTCCGAGTTTATGTTCATACCCCTTATGCTATTTTTCCTATCTCTATATTTTATTGCCGCGTGGTAAAGTTTGGAGTTCTCGTCACCTTCCATGACCCACTTCACTTTAGCTTTTTGCCTATCCATGCTTGTTTTCTTTTCTTCCAACTCTAACCATCTTTTCCTATCTTGTACCCACCGGATTCTATCCTCCTCCCCCCACCGATTTAATTCCGCTTGCTTTTCTTTATTAAGAGCCTCATCCTTTAGCCGTTTCAATTCTCCATCCATATTGCCAAATCTCTCTTTACTCCAATCTTTCAACATCCCTTTAACGTTTTTCATTCTGTCTCTAAATACACAAACCGCCCGGGTAGATGTCACCTCTGCCTTCCATGCATCCGCCACCCCTTCTTCCAACCCTTCCTCTTTAAGCCAAATGTCAAAAACTTGAACGGTTTCGGCCCAAAATCAGCCCGGTCTTCATACAACATAATCGGAGTATGGTCCGACCATTTTCTTTCAATCGCCTTAACCCCCACATTCCACCATGCCACGCAAAAACCATTCGACGCAAGGAAACGGTCTAGTTTACTAAATTTAAGTCCATCGTCACTTATTCTAGTGAACTTCTTGCCCCCATTGGAATTTCCATTAGGTTGCTCCTTCTAATAAACTCGTTAAAGTCATCCACCCCGCATGTATTCGTGACCGAATTGAATCTTTCATGTCCCCCTCTCACTTCGTTGAAGTCTCAAAAAATGCACCATTTTATTTCGTCTTTCGACATCAATAATTCCAATTTGTCCCACACCTCTTTCCTCCCGTTCACATCTCTAGGGCCATAAACGTTCACTAGTCCTACCAAGCCCTCTACCTTCGCCCACTTACCAACCACCGCAAGGTAGGAAGTTTCCTTCACCACATAATCACACTTGAACACATTCTTGTCCCATATAATTAGCAGACCCCCAGACTTTCCCACAGCCTCAACCTGTGCAAAGTCTCCATCATCATCCCCCCATATCGAGCCAATCTGAGAAACATTCCACCGTTTAACTTTCGTTTCTTGAATTCCGATTACACTCAGTTTTTCTCTTTTACAGATTTCTTTACCCATAATTTTTTATTCAGCACCCCCATACCCCAGATATTTATTGAGATTACCTTCATCATTTAGACACCAATTGAACTCGAATCATACCTTACCACACTTCTCTGTCTACTGCCTCCTGCTTTCCCCCTCGGATTTTGATGTTTCATTGTCGTTCTAGATTATGCCTATTTTCCTCCCGAAATCCTCCAGTCCTTCCAAGTTGTCTCTCCCTCTTAATTCGTTTGATAGCGACGTCTGCGTTGCCGTCGAACTTGATTGCTTTCCCCCAGTCTTCTTCTTAAATGATTTTTCTATCGCCCCGGTCTTCAAACTTTTTTTCTTCTCGATTTTTCGATTCTTGCCTCTCGCCATTTGTTTTAGATGGTGGAAGCTCACCCTCCCCCGACCAAAACCCATGTTTTCTCCTCTTTTTCCTTTGAATTTCTCCCCCATCGATCTCTGCACATCACAGGTGCCACTCGTCCTTTTTTTTGTTTCGTCGATTTCAGTTGTATTCTCTACTGTTCTTTTGTTTGTGGATATCGGATTATCTCCAAAAATATATGGGCTGGAGTTTTCAGTTGCCAGATTTAGTTGCCAGATTTGGGCCACTATGTGAGTTGGGCCCCATTTCTACAGCATCCTTTTTAAATCCCGGGCTCCCCTCCACTTCGCTATTTGTAACGTCCCAAAAACATAGTCATGCAATACCATAAAATAAACATTCGAATTACATAATGATCTTGTCTTTACACCATCCATAAATCATACTAAACAAAATTGACAACGGAAGTCTCTAAATTCCACAGCCCAGAGCTATTCTATAGTCATCATAGCCAAAACTTGAAGTTACTCTAAGCTTCAAGTCCTTCTTATCCCATCCTAGTTCTTACTTGAAGAACCCTTAACATGCTTACCTGAAAATGGTTTAGTTTTGAAAGCGAGGGTTAGACCAAAAGGTCTAGTGAATTCCCTCCGAAAACAACATGTACACAGTATAAAATCGTTTATAAAAATATCATCATAAACCTTAACATAACATCAGGCATGGTACTACACTGTATATAGGATCACATAAACATTCCGCGATCGGGGCCCAATGGGTTACCCTCTCGCCCTCAACCGGAGCCTACGCAAACTCCCCTTCCCGGAGCTTACGCAGACCCCCTTTCTACTCGAAATAGGAGGAAACGAATTCAAACCTACCAGTCTGTCATACATATCCAAGGGATCATCAGATCCCGAGGATCTATCTCTGATCCCACAGTGTAGACCGACTCCACATAGCACATCATTCATTTCATAAAACATGCACCCTTAAATCCTTTAAATCGTCATTCTCATTTCATTATATCAATAATAAGCTTTCTTAAGTAAAACATGTAGTTCATGGAAAAACATGCGTGACGGTTACAAACAGTTCATGCTCGTACATAAAACCATAATCAGTTAAAACATTTAACACTTTACGTCGTAAAAAGGTTTAGGGAACTCACCTGGTAGCAAAGCTCCTCCTAACCTTTCGTCTCGTCCCGACCGTAAACCTAATAATTTATTTATAAAATAATTAGATTTACTACCCTCAAATCTGAACTGTCTTCTCTCAACTCGATCCTAACATGGTTAGAACTCTTAATCATCTTATTGGACCCTCAAGGACTAGAACAAGCTCGGCCCAAACACCCCTCTCGACCCAACGTCAAATGGTTTACGCCGGAATAGGTTTGCGCCAGCCTAAGCTTTGCGCCACCAGTGCCTAGCGCAAAGTGGGCTTTGCACCACAAAGGCTGGCGCAATATTGAACTTTGCGCCACCAAGGCTAGCGCAATCTAGACTTTGCGCTACCTCTTGTAATGCGCAAAAACGGGTTTTGCGCCAGACCTGAAACCCATCTTCTTCACCACCTCGATGAAAACCCAAAACTCAGCACAAGAAATCTCGGAACTCATCTTAGATGCATCGATTAGCATCCAGACGTGTTCTTTACTCTTATTAAAACCGTAAACCTTAAATGAGTTCTACTTTCATCTATTTAGCAACCGATTAATGACTTTTAAAACCATTAGAATGCTCTTAACATAAAATCCATTGGAGAAGAAGAACAACTAGAAGAATCTGATTCACTTCTTTACCCCGACAACCCAAGTCATTGATTTTAAACCTATTCTTAAAACAAAACCCAATCTCTGTGCCCTTAAACAATCTCCCACTTGAAACTAAAATTCCGAATAGAAAGAAATAACTTATCTTCGCTAAACATTGAGCAAGGAATTAATAGAGGAATGAAGGGATTACTCACCAATACAGAGTTTCTCCAGCAAGAGATCGATGCCCAAGCCTTCCCTTTCACCGATTCCCTTGTTTACTCCTCAGCCGCCAACAAGATGAAAAAGGAACAGTACCCAAAAACCTAGAATTCTGGGCCTTTAAATAACTTTCCCCATTTGCAAGCAAATCCCTTATCTAACTTTCATTCTTTTCACAATTGACACTAAACTTTCACTTGCAAGAATCTGGGTTGTTACAACACTCCCCCCTTAAAAGAATTCCGTCCCCGGAATTCCTTATTGGAAAAAGGTGCGGGTATCTAGCTTTCACCCAAAACTGACGCCTCCCCAAGGTAATGCCACTCCTGACCTAGTCAACCACTCGATAAATTCGAAACATGGAGCATTGGGTGAACTCCCTTCATTTCTTACGGTCCTCTGACTCGTAGGCTACTGTCACTAATCGCTTGGTCTTAACGATAGAAGATTAAGTACGACTTCTCATGCACATTTACTTCCTATAAGGAGGAACTTGGCAGAATCCCCCGTTACAACACGAGATTCATTTACTAAGAACCAATCACACACTTGACAGCTTGGCACAAGGCCAACCCTGTACATCCCGACAACTCACAACCCGGATTTCCTTCATCAAACATCTATGCAAATAACATTTCCCTTCTCTCGGACTAGCTAGACCACAATTCGTCAAACTTCTCTCACATTCTCACTACTTCGCCACCCCATCCTTATACGTAACTAAGAGTAGGAACCTCCAAACCCATCGTTGAAGTGTTCACTTACTCAAATTAAACTTATCCTGAAACACGTCAATTCCTCGCTGATTGCCACGTTCGTTCAGTCATAAGAAACATAACTCCGGTTATCCTCACTCCACTAGGAGGAGTAACCATGGTCACGCCATACTAATCTCACTAGCTTAAACACTGCACGACCAAATCGTTTAAACATTTCTCACAAAGTCACTAACTTACCCCATTCAACTGTCTTATCCACTCCCTTCCTGCACAAAATCATACACAATTCCATTCCTCAATATTCTTTCTAACGGTTCGCACACTTATCAATAACCATCTGCACCACCCTTCACCTTTCGGCATTACTGTCAAGTTTACTTCTTCCAATTTACTCACTTATTCCGACATGCTATCTTCACCTCCCCACGTTAGCGTGGAGCATTGCCCACCGAACATTACTTGCCCCTCTCTCCCGACCTTTCCTCATGCTGGTATCACTTTCTCATTACTCACATAACCAAACAGTTGCACCAAGATCTTATCTTAAGGCATTCAACCAAGCCGTCTTGAAACAAGACCAGTATTCGACATCACTACACATTCTTTAATCTCCAACTTTTACCTTCTCAGACATTTCTTTCACACTTAAGCAACAATTCACATTCTTTAAGGATTTCACATCTATCCCACCACATTTTGACTAACACAACCCTCATCCTCTTTAAACTTCCAATGACCCCAAAGTGTGTTTCTTAGTAACGTCCCCCATTCACTCTAATAATCCACCCCCCTTGGATTCCCTATTACAAACGGATCTATTAACTCAGGAACACCCCGAAACTCGGGTTCCACAATTCTTTCGATTAACCACCATGATCATAAAATCAGACAGATATATATATATATACCGTCATCCCAGCTTTCTTACTTAGATTTACCTTAAATAATTCTTTAACAATCAGTGTGTTAATCTCAATAACACTTCCCCAAGAATTGTAACACATCCTGTAATAACAAATGAACGTCATTACTTAACAAATCTATAAAATTTTAATCAACCAACCAAAGGCTTATACCTCTATCATGACATTTCAAATCAACTAATGATCATACTACCACTCCGTCCCACAATCATCATCATGTCATTCCTTAAACATAACCAAAATTTCCAACTATTTTCTTCTAGGATCATTCCCTCACGCATAAGGAACAATTTTCATTCTTTAACGATTTCTCATCTACTATACTACAACTTGACTAATCTATTCATCATCTTCTTTAAACTTACTCTGTCTTCAAGAATATACTTAACAACATACATAACCACAAAGCTTGGTCTCACAGCTGGGCAATCACCCAATTCCGCCCCGACATTCCATTCCAATAACAGTCAAAATAAGCACCAACTTACAAACCCCTTACTTCAACAACTGGGATTGCAAAACGTACACTCTACCCGAAATCCCAAAAGGACTTCCTTCTAATCCTTCATCTTTCTAACATCGCCTTACTACATCACCGGCTGACACAGATATCTTGGCAATTGAAGCTACTATTCGTTCGTACATCTACCACTCCTATCATCACACTACCGACCAAGTCTCTCATGGTCATTCGTACACAATTCACCCTTTCCTTCATATTCTCCCGTATACTACAATCGAGTCTGTCTCGCTACTTAGTTCTCTCCTAACTTGTTGAACTATGACTCACGAGTTCATACATAGCTCAAACACAAACATCCTAGCTAGCTCTTTATGATCCGAGTCCTTTCTTAGACACGGCACATTTTCTTACTGACTGGTATAGTCTACACTCACTCCGCTTATGTTACACACCTTGTCCTTCTACGGACCATCCTCACCTCGTAAATAGAACGCGTATTCAACAACAACAGTCTCTTACTAATTTAACACCTCTACAAGATATTCTATCAACTTACACTCATCTGGTTTGAGTCTTCGGCCTCGGCCAATATACACCGTTGCCGACTTCAACAACAAAAGACAACTCTTAACTACTTCCTTAACCTATCCTTTAACATGAGTTCCTTACGGAGCCTAATCCTTCCACATATCATAATCACCTTCATGATCTGTCTCCCTCCTTTCGACACCTACTCATGTAACGACAACATTACAAGCTCACCTCGAAACTCATATTCCTACGCCATAGACATTTCATTCTTCCTCACCACACTACTCATAACGAGTTGCTAAAACCATCACCTTGAAGGCTTCAAGTCCTTCCTCCGGTCACAACCGTCCCTTGACAAATGTACTTCCGGTTACCGAACCAGGGTGCAAGCCCTCATACAACCGATACTATAATCCACTACTGACTCTACCACGGTTCACCTTTCCTCTTGAACACAAATACTAAAACTACATACGTTCTCCCTTGACTTAACCAATGCCTCTCCGCTCTCGGAGTTCTTCCTTAGCTTAAGACGTAATACTCTACGACCTAGTGGGTTCATAGCCTTCATGCATGACAATACAGTAAATAAATCTTTTCGCACATTTCATCATTTTAAATAAACAACGTTTGGGAAACATTTGGGTACACATGACCCCATCACTCTTATAACTTCAAAACCCTGCACAACGATTCGAGAATCGTTAGCATGCATCTTCCCATGAACCCCAATCTTGCTCAATCCGAACAATGTTATTACGAGAGTAATATATTGCATGAAAATCTTTTCGTATGAGACAATTCTGAAAGACTTACCGACACAAAGTAAACCAGTCGGTTCTCACACTCAATTGTATGATATCAAAAGGTCAATTAAGCATTTTGGTTATAAGTGAATTGCAGGTAACCATTTTCTTGACCATTTTTGTAACAATTTAACTTATCATTAAAAGTGTGGAATACTTTGCAAATCGTTAACCTCAAAATTTCAATGTGCGACGTACTGAAATCGCTTTTTCTTTAAACGTGCACTCGTACAAGCTGACTCATTTTGTTCAAAGTTGACATTTACATTTTTATTTTAAATCGTGAAAATTTCATGTTACATAAAAGAACGCCATGCATGAGACTCTATTTGCAATAGAAGGCTACTCACTCAACGAGGTCAACCGCTTAACTCACGCAGCTTATCCTTGATACTCCACTTACGACCAAGGGTCGCCCTCTCGGTCAAGCACTAACTTGATGTACATGCGTTCCACATCCCACTTACTCAACCATTTCACACTATTTTCGCTTTGATCGACTACCTCACTTTCTACTTCTACATGCTTTCAATTCACTATAAGTATCTTATTCCATTTGTCCTGCCAATGAAAAGCTCGACTAAAAAGTCAGGGCTCCATTGATACTTTCAAGGTTTTGACACTGTTCTATCTTACCATCCCAACTGATCTATCCCATGATTTCCATAACTAGGACTCTCCCGAAACTGGAGTCTTACTCAAACTCAAACATTCATCCTCTCCGAATCCACGAAGAGCTACCTCTAGACGACTCATAACATTCTTTACAACGTTTCTTCTCTACGATGTCTACATATATCACATCATAATGACTCTTACACGACACTTCCCCAAGCAATGGAGCTCGGTCTATCCCTCAGGGATCTTGCTGACCTATTCCTCAACGTTCTCCCAGCCATAGCTCTAAACTGAAAGAAACCGATAGTTAATCCTTGCTAGACGTGACACAACAAATTTGCTATAAGTAAGGTATTGTAAGCACGCACATGTACCTGTAAGTTCGTAATTACACTGGCCAGAAGAAATCCCAAACTTACCTTACACGTTTGTCCTTGGCACCTTATTCCTAAGCGCATTTATAGTGATCGTTCCTAGAGGCAATCCTATGTCTCGGCTGTGTTCCTCATCTTACAGTTTAAGTTTAGGCCCGAATGGTCACCTAAATCCCTTAAACTAAGGCTCTGATACCATTTGTAACATCCCAAAAACATAGTCATGCAATACCATAAAATAAACATTCGAATTACATAATGATCTTGTCTTTACACCATCCATAAATCATACTAAACAAAATTGACAGCGAAAGTCTCTAAATTCCACAGCCGAGAGCTATTCTATAGTCATCATAGCCAAAACTTGAAGTTACTCTAAGCTTCAAGTCCTTCTTATCCCATCCTAGTTCTTACTTGAAGAACCCTTAACATGCTTACCTGAAAATGGTTTAGTTTTGAAAGCGAGGGTTAGACCAAAAGGTCTAGTGAATTCCCTCCGAAAACAACATGTACACAGTATAAAATCGTTTATAAAAATATTATCGTAAACCTTAACATAACATCAGGCATGGTACTACACTGTATATAGGATCACATAAACATTCTGTGATCGGGGCCCAATGGGTTACCCTCTCGCCCTCAACCGGAGCCTACGCAAACTCCCCTTCCCGGAGCTTACGCAGACCCCCTTTCTACTCAAAATAGGAGGAAACGAATTCCAACCTACCAGTCTGTCATACATATCCAAGGGATCATCAGATCCCACAGTGTAGACCGACTCCACATAGCACATCATTCATTTCATAAAACATGCACCCTTAAATCCTTTAAATCATCATTCTCATTTCATTATATCAATAATAAGCTTTCTTAAGTAAAACATGTAGTTCATGGAAAAACATGCGTGACGGTTACAAACAGTTCATGCTCGTACATAAAACCATAATCAGTTAAAACATTTAACACTTTACGTCGTAAAAAGGTTTAGGGAACTCACCTGGTAGCAAAGCTCCTCCTAACCTTCCGTCTCGTCCCGACCGTAAACCTAATAATTTATTTATAAAATAATTAGATTTACTACCCTCAAATCTGAACTGTCTTCTCTCAACTCGATCCTAACATGGTTAGAACTCTTAATCATCTCATTGGACCCTCAAGGACTAGAACAAGCTCGGCCCAATAACCCCTCTGGACCCAACGTCAAACGGTTTACGCCGGAATAGGTTTGTGCCAGCCTAAGCTTTGCGCCACCAGTGCCTAGCGCAAAGTGGGCTTTGCGCCACAGAGGCTGGCGCAATATTGAACTTTGCGCCACCAAGGCTAGCGCAATCTAGACTTTGCGCTACCTCCTGTAATGCGCCAAAACGGGTTTTGCGCCAGACCTGAAACCCATCTTCTTCACCACCTCGATGAAAACCCAAAACTCAGCACAAGAAATCTCGGAACTCATCTTAGATGCATCGATTAGCATCCAGACGTGTTCTTTACTCTTATTAAAACCGAAAACCTTAAATGAGTTCTACTTTCATCTATTTAGCAACCGATTAATGACTTTTAAAACCATTAGAATGCTCTTAACATAAAATCCATTGGAGAAGAAGAACAACTAGAAGAATCTGATTCACTTCTTTACCCCGACAACCCAAGTCATTGATTTTAAACCTATTCTTAAAACAAAACCCAATCTCTGTGCCCTTAAACAATCTCCCACTTGAAACTAAAATTCCGAATAGAAATAAATAACTTATCTTCGCTAAACATTGAGCAAGGAATTAATAGAGGAATGAAGGGATTACTCACCAATACAGAGTTTCTCCAGCAAGAGATCGATGCCCAAGCCTTCCCTTTCACCGATTCCCTTGTTTACTCCTCAGCCGCCAACAAGATGAAAAAGGAACAGTACCCAAAAACCTAGAATTCTGGGCCTTTAAATAACTTTCCCCATTTGCAAGCAAATCCCTTATCTAACTTTCATTCTTTTCACAATTGACGCTAAACTTTCACTTGCAAGAATCTGGGTTGTTACACTATTTGGCGTTTGTACTGTTCCCCGAACCATGTCTCTTCCACGCCCCCAGTCACTTCCCGTTTGTACGCCTTCTTCCGACCATAAAGACGGAACCGATTCGTCGTCCTCGTCATCCTCCGAGAGTTCCTCCTGCTCACTATCCTCCTCCATCATCGCCGACAGTTGATTATCTTCTTCGTCAATATGGACCTGATAGAATAAACTCCCTACTTTAATGCTCCTCAATTCACTAATCTTTGATCGGATCGACGTATATATTTGCACCTTCCCCCACTCTAAGTTATCTGATTCCTCCACGTTGCAATTCACCACATTTAATATTCCTCCCCATCTACTAACAATTTTCGTGAAAATTTCCTCCTTCCACCCGTGTAAAGGAACACGAGATCTTAAGCCATACTATTCTTTCCGCATAACAGTACCCTACGGACCATTTTCTCAATCCCTTTATCCAGAAGTGTAGACCGTGATCTTTATTTTTTAATACTTTTTTCATATCATCTTCTTCTTTAAACATTAACAGCACCTGTCTGCCCCCTAAATATTTCAATTTTACATTCTCCTAATACTTTCTTATTACGCAATTTCGTTATGGCACCCAAGTGATCTGTTGAGGTCACATTACCAATCACATCGTTTTTCAGGTAAGATAATGCTTTCTCATCCCCCTCCCATTCTCCAAATACTTCTGGGATTTCTTGTTTCGATTCCTTCCCCCCATTCCCGCCGTTTTCTTCCACACCTTCATCCTCGTTTCTGTTTCGGTTTCTTTTGTTTCCTTCCGTCACTACATCCAAATATGATCGTGGTCCCACTTTATTCCCCAATTGTTAATTCGGATATCTCCGCTATCCCTTTTCCATTGTGGGTCGTGCATTCCCATTTGATCTGTTCTTATCAGCCTCGAAGATCCTTAATTTGAAGGACCCAATCCAAATGCTGCTTAGTCCTTTCTTCAATTGATCAATATTCCTCGATCTCCTAAATCTCACAAAACCAAACTTTTTTCCACTCCTCAGCCGTTTTCTTGGCATGAACATGTCGACCACTTCTCCATATCTTTTGAAGAGACGCCACAGATGAGCTACCTCCCAATTTTCTGGAAAGTTGAAGAACAAGAACGATATCTGGTTTGGATTCGGATTCACTATTGGTGTCCGGTTTCTCGTGTCCGTGTTACCATCTTTTTGCCATGTTCGAGCTCCCTTACCGTCTCTCACCCTCCCCCACTCTCTTGCCGTCACTCTCTCTCTCTCTCATCTCTAAACTATGTGTAAAAAAACTATATGTATAGGTGGTATGTAGACCAGCTCATTGAGTATTATTGGCCACGTGTTACCAATGATTGGGGCTCGGTCCACATGCTTGCTTTAATTACAATTTCAAAACTTACATTAACTTATTTGTCTTCCTATTTTTTATAATATTAGGGTGCGTTTGGTTCGCAGAATGATTTCTGAAGGAATGGAATTAGTCAAAGGAACTGGAATCTGGAAGGAATTGGAATGGAATGTTTTCAGGTTTGACCAACTGTTTGGTTGGTAGGAAATGGAATGTAATCTTGAAATCTGTCTGTTTGGTTTGCAATGGAATCGGAATGGAATTATGAAAAATGACAAAAATACCCTTTCAGTAACACAAAAACATAAATCAGTAACACAAAACCTAACATAAATCAGTAACACATAAACATAAATCAGTAACACATAAACATAAATCAGTAACACAAAAACATAAATTAGTAACACAAAACCTAACATAAATCAGTAACACATAAACATAAATCAGTAACACAAAACATAAATCAGTAACACAAAACCTAACATAAATCAGTAACACAAAACATAAATCAGTAACAGAAAACCCAACATAAATCAGTAACACATAAACATAGATCAGTAACATAAACATAAATCAGTAGCACAACAAAAATGTTAAGAAACCGTACAGAAGATCGTACAAGACGCAAGAAGAGAAGAAATCGACCAGAAAAGAGTACGCAAGAAGAGAAGAAATCGAGGAGACAAATCGTAACAACAAAGCAATCGAAATCGTATAGATAAGAGGGAGAATCGAACAGATAACTTCAAAAGAAGAAATCGTACAGATAAGAGAAGAAGTCGAGCAGAAATTTATACCTGTGTTCGTTCGATTTGAAGTGGTGTTCGTCGAATTTCAAACTATTGTGTGTGATGCCCTATGTCGTCTTCTCCAAACGTTTCTTGAAGAAGCAGAATACAAATGAAAATGATTTTGCTGCTAGGGTTTTAGATTGAGATGAGGGTAGTTTTGTAATTTTTTTAATTTTGGGTGGAAGGATTTCAATTCCATCAATTTTAGGAAGGAATGGTGAATTCCTGATTTGGGGGGAATTTATGGAATTCAATTCCATTCCATTAGGAACCAAACATCGGAATGGAATTTGGTCAATGGAATTGACCATTCCAATTTCGCCCAATTCCATCGGAATCTGCCGAACCAAACGCACCCTTAGAGTAAATTACATGGTTTGTTCAAGTTTTGTAGAATCTGGATATAGTTTTCATTTTCAAATAAGTATAGCCAGAGGTCTTTGTAATATACATTTCATTTTTAAGATGGATTCTTATAATACCGTTAAATTGAATCCGTTAACTCAAAGATAAATTAGTTAAATTATTTTTTTGTTGTCTTTTTTTATTAAAAATTAAAAATGTTATATTATACTAATATATTTATTATTGTATTATTATATTTGTTATATATATACACACACACACACACACACACACATATATATATATATATATATATATATATATATATATATACTACATATATATGCATTTAAGACAAATGTCTTAAGTACAACTTCTAAAGCATATATTACCATCATTTTATGCATAAAATGTAAAAATCTCTTAAAGACAAGTTTTAATGCATGAGTTACAAGTCTTTAATACAAGAAATTTGAAATTGGTTAGCCCATACCTCCAAACCTTCTACCTCTCCACACACACACCTATACCGAATACCTATTTCAGCCATACGTCCATACCGATTCCATGATTTTGCCTTTCCACACACACAAACCCCCTCTCCACTATAACCATACTGATTATTCCCATGATTTTGCCTCTCCACACACACAAACCCCCTCACCACTGCAACCATACCGATGAAACCATACCTAAGTACAAAATCCATCCATATCTTCAGTACTTCTTGCATATAAATCAAATGGATTCAGAGAAATTTCAAAAAATCGCAAGAAGCTTCAACAAATCACTTCTCCTTCTCTTCGGTTTGATTTTAGGTAAAAAAAAAACCTAACTCTGCTTTTGATTTTGTTGTAACGATTCTGATTGTGATTTTGGTTTTTTATTTGGGTTTCGGTTCACGATTTTGTCTCTGCTTTTGATTAATGTTCACCAATTCCTAATTAATGTTCACCAATTCCTGCTCTGTTTTCTTCTGATTACTAAAGCTTTGATTTCGGTTATAGGGTTTTGTTTTTATTAGAGTTTTGTATCAATTCCTGATTAATGTTCACCAATTCCTGCTCTGTTTTCGAATATCGGTTTGTTTTAGTATTAACCTGATAAGTTTTTGAACCAAATATATTTCGATTAATTGGTTTGGGTTTTACGTTTTTTTATAAACCCCTAATTTTGAGAAATGGTTCTGAGGTGATTTTGGTAATAATCACTGTCTATTAACCTGTTATGGATTGGAAAATGGAAATGTTTGGTTTAACCATATCCATTATGAATACCATACATATATACTTCAATGAGGCATGAGTATAGAAAACAAAATTGAAATATTTGGAAGAAAAAAAAGGTGTTAAAGAAGAAACCTGGAATGAGGGGGAGGGGTGGCCAATCTTTATTGATCTTGACCTCATCAATAAGAATGGTGGTAAAAATGAACAAAAAATCCTTGTGGAATCTTGTTGTTGGCCAACAGCATAAAACAGACTAAATATTCTTTCTTGCCATAACTTGGTTTCTCATTCAAAGATTATATATATCATTGTAAACTTGTAACATTATAAGAAGATGATAATATAATTACAAGGGATAAAGAGAAACATACACATGTTATTTAAGCATAACATGAATTCAACATCAGGTTGTTTCTCTTTAAAATACATGGATATTGAACCCTTTTCTTTAGGTATCATGATCTGGTGGATGGTTTACATCAAGAAACCTCCTTCATCTAAAATTTTGACACATGTATTCTTGTGGACTCGAACTGAAAAAAAGGGAAAAAGAGTTGTTTGGTAATAATCAGTTTAACAAAACTGGGGGACAACTAGACAAGGTTGGGTTAGACGTCACTGGTATCAAACAGTTCCCTTTCTATTCCAGCTAGCCAAAAATGACTTGTTAGTCCCAAAATAAGTGTTCACAATTCTATTTTTGTTTGTCCCAAAATAAGAGTACTTTTAAACGTAAGTGTTCACTTTCCAATACTACCCTAAGACCTAAGTTATGAGATAAAGGAAATCATTACTCCCTTTATTAAAACCATACGAACACGGTATGGCTGCAAGGAATGTCTATGTGAAGATAGAGTTTGTGAATATAGTTGAAGGAATCTATGTAACTATGTAGTTACTTTGAGTCGCTGCATCAAGACTGTCTTTTCTTTATAAATTATAACGTGTATATGCATCATACTCCATTCTGTATATCATTTGGTTTCCCTTTCTTGGATTTGGATTTTGTTGTTCTTGGGTGCATTTTATTCAATGATTTTTATAACGATTTTTCTTTTTGGTTTTGTTAACAGGATCGCCCTGGACGATTTTGATTTTGATTGTGGCTGTTGTTGATTGTTTACTGATCAGGTAACCCTCCGATTCAATCTATTGTGTAAAGAGTACCTTTCTTGGAATTCATGGAATGGATCGTTATTTTATTACATTGAATCGTTTTATCCGTAATTTATAAATTTACTAATTGGATGGTATGGATTTTAATGGGTGTTGAGGTTGGGATTTAACTTATCTTGCTCCATGTAATTGGAACACATTAATATCCAACCGAGAAATATAGCATTTTGAAACTTTCTTCCAATTCCTAGCATTTTGATTCAAGTGTTTTTTGCTTGTGTTGTTATAAATAATCAAGATTAGAAATTGAAACAAGACTCTAAAACATAAAATGAAATTCAAGAAAACTAATTGGACAAACACTAAATAGAACAAGTCAGAATAGAATTTCTCAATTTCGTATTCATGAGAGTTAAAACAATCAGAAATTGCAATGCCGAAAATGAATAACTCAACCAATGTAAAACCAAATAACACAATAGTGATCAATTGGACTACATGGAAATTATAACCAGAAAAGAAAAAAACAATGCAATGTCATTAAGAAAGCAAGAAAGACTCAATAACAAATAGTGTCCATATACCAGTGACTGTTGCAGAAGTAAAACATGTACAATAGGTAGCTCAGTCAGCAAATAGGTAACTCATTTGTTCATAATAAAACAGCCTCTTTGCCATTGTTGATCAGCAGATCCTCATATCTTCATCCAGTCTGCTGAATTGACCCAGCAGATTTCCATTGTTGTCTATAACAAGCATACCAATATCCAAACCCAACCAACGTGGCTTCTTTCCTTCTTCTCTATTTACATTTTGACATAATTGCCCTTCCCCTATACTTGTATTTCTCCTTTCTCCTGCCCTGAAACTTCCATGGAAGTGGTGGTAGACCCACTGATTGTTTCAGCACCACCATTACTCAACAAGCTCAAAGTCTCAATCTTTGGAGATTCAGCACCACCATTAATTTACAATCTGCTGTTTGGCCAAAGTTTTTGAAATATATGTATTTTAGATAGGTAATCGTTTTCCATGTAAGTGAAACTAGAATAATATTGGTGTAAGTGAAACTAACAAGGGGGTCTTTTAATATATTTTTCTCGCATCTGTTACTGGTTTTGATTTTATTGTCTCTCACTTCTTTTGTGTATTGGTGTCATTCATGTTTTCTCCATATAATGACTTTAATGCATACTCTTAACCACTATTACAGTAGATTTTGTATGTGTTTTTATTTTCTTTTTGGCCTTTGCACAACCCAAAGTGTATGTTACTAGAATAATATTGGTGTAATCCTATTTGGTTTATATGAAAAATGAAAACAGAGGTTGATTTATGCGTTTGATATGAAAGAAAATATGTTAGGAGACATAGGATATTTGTTCCAAGTTTTGTGTAATCATTATATAAGATCAATCCCTATCTTAAAGACCATTATATTATATCAGTGTAATAATATTATTATGCATAAAGCTTGTCTAATTTTCTTTTTGGGTGTTGTTTATGATTCAATGGCTACCGGTGATTAGAAGTCTTTAAATATTGTTATCTATGGACCATTTACTAAACATTTATCGGGTAAGTGCTTACCGGGCCACTTTACTTTAAATATTGCTCAACGTTATGTTATGCTATGTATCTGAATCATCTATTGTTATATCTTATCTCTTAAAAAATTGTAGGACTATGTTGTTAAGTCTGGTCACGTGCAAGTAGATGGAAAACAGTGGCTGTTTCATACAGAGCTCGGCCATCGCAGCACCAGCGATCATTTTTCCTGTTTGAGTTACATTCTTACCGTTTTTCCAACGATCGTTGTATATTGTAAATAAAAATCCTAAACTTAACATTTGTTTTAGTCGTTGAATAAATATTAATAATTTGAAGGTAGTTGTCTTTGTTCTTAACTCATTAATCGTATTATCTCAAGCTGTTCACATGATTTGAAGTGATTTTTGGCTCAAACATGTGCTTAGGCTAAAATAAAATAGATGAAGGAGAAGGAGGCTGATTACGTTTTGAACATATATGCAGATAATGCACACCCTGATGAAGAATTCAGACAATGGTTGGTGATTCCATAAGGACGTGGTACTACTGTTTTAGGAGTATTTTAGGAAGGATTCAGACAATGGTTGGTGATTCAGCAACACACGGATAGATGCTTCGGTCTTTACTCAGTTGGAGTGACCCTAGAGCCACAACACTTTGTAATTTTCTGTTTCATCGTTGCTATTTTTCTGTATGTCATCCATTTGTTGTCTTTGCAATCCAAAGAAGGTTGTGAATCAAAAGGTGTTTCTTTCCAGCAAAAATATCAATCCTGGTATGAAACATAGAAACAACGTTTTATACATCTTGCCGTTTCACAGGGTCGTCGTCTTTCTATCCATAGTTGTTATTAATTAGTAGGTCATAGATGTTATTAAATATCTTTGACCGGTAGTAAAGTTCGATCATTTGTATCTTTAATTAGGATGGAATTTTCATATATGTTATGTTGGTTTCTTGGTAAATTGGCACCTAGCAAGGATTTCATTTAAATGCATAGCTAATAGCTTTCTGTGATTATTGCAGCACATAGCTTTCTAGCAGATCACTATAATAATGCTTTCTGTTATAATAATGCTTATACAAATATGTTTTATACAATCAAACGTATGATTGAAGGTTGTTTACTAAACACTTATGTTGGTAAACAATTACTTTATTTGGTGAATATAACAAGGACTATGAATTTTACCTGGTAAGTCTTACGTGATAAATGAAAGTGATGACTTTTACCCGGTTACCACTTAACAGATTATCAATGCTTACCATAATCAATTTTAATGATTAAGAATGTTAACTCATAAGGTAAATGAAAGTGGTGACTGCCGGTAAGTACCACTAAGCATTTGCTTAAGGAACCATTAGTTATTCTTGAATAACTCTACATTTGCTCAAGGAACCCTTAGGGGGCGTTTGGTTCACGGACTCTGATTGAATTGGAATGTCGAATTCCATTGACCGAATTTCATTCATTCGTTTGGTTCATTCTTTTCGACCGAAAGGAATGTCCAATTCCATCAGATTCCATAAATAAGTGAATTTGACATTCCTTAGCAATCTTGAAGGATTTTGATGGAATTGGAATTGATGTAATGTTGTATTTTCATAATTCCAAATATACTCTTTAACTTAAATATAACATAATTTAATTTAATACTTTAGGTTTTTATTTTATATTTTATATTTTGATTTTATTTTTATATTTATATTCATATTTATATTTTATTTTTATATCCAATTCTCATTTTGTATTTTTATATTCATATTTTATTTTTATATTTTATTTTATATTTATATTTATATTTTTATATATTATTTTTATATCCAATTCTTGAAAAACAGAGTTATGAGATTTTTAGATTTATATCCAATTCTCATTTTGTAATAAACAATAGCACATTTCTAAGTTATGGGTCGTGTACCAAATGCTTACCGGGTAAGCGTTTATCAAGTCCCGTTACCTACCGGATTAATATGGATGGACCGATAGTCTTACCCGGTAAGTGATGGCGACAACTCTTACCACGGTTAGTGCTTACCGGGTGAATTGATGCATATGAAACCGATTTGGGGGACTAAAATCTTACACGGTAAGTAATTGACAGTGTTAAATTTTACTGGTAAGAGCTTACTCGGATAAGCGTTTGCTAAACGAGCCCTTAATGAAATCTCTTTGTTGTATTTTTAGCAAGATGGAGCTTTCGTGTAACCCTTTTTTGGCCTATATAGTCTCAAATCCCTTGGACATCTTTCTAAGACCATCTCCAACTCAATATTAAAAATACTAAAAACACAAAAATGGTCTAGGATTTAGGGACTTTGTCTAACTTCTAGAGAGGTCGTGGGTTCGATTCCAGACACTCTTAGACTCAACCGTTGAGTCAAAAATGTCATTTAACATTTGTATTTTTGGAGACGGGCTATCTATGAAGCCGGTTGGGGTTGCCGGTAATCAATTTTTTATCCCAAATAAAATATTGCATCCCGTTGCATCGCACGGGTACACAACTAGTATATATATATATATATATATATATAGAGAGAGAGAGAGAGAGAGAGATTTTCAGGGGGAAATCTTAAAAATGAAAAACTGGAATAACACCCTAGTAAGCGTTGATCTAGACGGTATGCACATGTGCATACAAATAATTAAAGTTGTTTTTTTGGTTTTTATGCATGTGCATGTACAAATTACTTGTATGCACATGTGCATACCGTCCAAATGATAGATTATCAGAGTGTTCTTCAGTTATTCATTTTATTAAGGTTTTCCCTAAACCTAACCCTATATATAGAGAGGAAAGTTCAAATAAAACTCATTTTTTATTGTGAACATGAGGACATTTCACAACCGTTGATCTGGTCTTAGTTTTAGTCGACGCTCGAATCAGGCTTCAGGGGGATTTTTGGCATAATGAGTATTTTCCAAACATAGCTCGATTCCTTCCTATTTTCTTAGAGATCAATTTTGGTACTTTTGCTCTTATCGATTATCCATTCCTCTTATGATTGATTCTTTTGATCTTTTCCGATTCAATCTTCTAAATGTCGTTGAGTTTTCTATTTTAGGTTAAAATTCTATTGCTTTTTGTTGAAGCTAACTCTCGATCTATTTCTTTGAATCTATTATATGGATTTTGTTCCTGTTGAGAATTGGACACTTTTTGTTGAACAACGAAACGATTTGTTGATGATTATGAATTTGTTACATATTTTGAGAAAAGAAACGGTCGAATTGATTTGTTATCTCTTTTCTCCTGTTTATCGAATGTTGATGAAACTTCGATTTGTAAGGTATCTTGTTTTTTTGGTTTAATTAATATTTATTTGTGCTTAGTTTTTGTGTAACATAGACTGATTTAGTGTGTTCACTTCCACGTGTTTTTGTATGACTTCATCTTAATTGTAAAGTTCTTATTTTTCTTTAAATTAGTTATAACTTTTGGATCTTGCCGTTTTTATTATGAATTTCTGTATATTCTTGTCCTAATTTTTATATAATGTGTTTGTATTTACTATTCATTTTGAATAAATTTTGTAATAATTTTTATTAGATTAATTGAGATGTTTTGTTATCAATAATTTTAAGTGAGTGTTATTCATTATGAATAGGTTTAATTTTTCATTCATTATTTTTCTTTATTTATGTTAAATAACGTTCATATGCTGATAGATATATTGTATTCAACATGAATAAAGTATTCTATCAACGTCTTTATTCATGTTAAATAAAGTATGTCTATCAACTTGTTTTTTCATGTATTTAGTATATTTGTAATTATATTTTTCTGTGCATTTTGAATTTTGTTATTGACTTTGTTTTATTTTCTTAGTATTTTTATGCATTAAATATAAATGTTATTGTAGTATATCTATGTTTATAATTGTAGAATTGATGTCAACAATGTGTTTTAGATCAAATTTATAGCAGAGGTCAAGAGGGGCAGTCAAGTATTTGAATTGAGGGTAGTGATTGACTGAAGTTTTGGTTTCTCATTGTAGATGATGGTTTGAAGTCTATTGTTGGAAAAGTTTTTTATTCATTGGAGAAATGTAAAAGAAGAGGTTTTTAAAGCAGGATTTGATATTAGAATATCTTCTGTAAAAAAAATGCATATTCGATGATTATTTTGAGGTATGTTGTATGCAATAGAGCTCATTTTCTAAATTCCATCCAAGCAGATACGTCGGATGTATCGAAGAAAAGGATTAGAAGTACTAACATTCATAGAACTGTTGTGATGTGTGTGTGAAGTTCACGGTTCTTCCTAGTGTGAACTCTTTTATGTTATATGCATTTAAAGATAAACATAACCATTGTTTATTTGATGAAGATTCAAAGCACTTCTTGAAAAGTAATCGGAAATTAGACTATTTTAAGCAAAGGTGGATTCTTAAGATGTCAAATGCGAATACTGGTGCTATACAAGTCCATAAGATTCTTTGTCAGTTGAAGGGTGGGTATGAAATGGTAGGTGGCACTAAGGTTGAGTATATAAGTTTTCAACTGGATCGTAATTGTTTTATTAGGGATACTGATGCAAGTTTGTTTATTAGGAAAATGAATAATATGAAGTTTTATGTGCCAAAGTATTCGTTTGAAACAAATACTAGTAGAGTGACTATTGCTAGAGATATCTTATTGGTTGTTTTGTGATGAGAGGAATAAATTGAACAAAAAGTTAACAAATGTTGAGCAAGTAATATGTTGGGTCGGTCCAATGGTTTTGGATGCCCTGGGCAGAGAGCCAAAAATATGCCCCTAAACTAATGAATTAAGAACATGACTTTTTTAAAGGGGTTTGAAACCTAGTCAAACTAGACGGCTGTAACAACCCAAAATTTACCATAAATCAAATTCATATTAAAAGCCCACAAGGGTCCCAACAATCTTAAAAATTCAACAACATTCCCAAAATAGTGCAACGATTCACATACAACCACAACCGAGATGTCTAACTAAATAAAAGGAAAAGGGTGACGGTCTCTAGCTCTCCGCCTCTAGACTTCAAGCCTTCTCTTTACCCTTGGATGAAGCACGTACCAAGCTCTTGCCTGAAAATGGTTTTTAAGATTTGGAAAGCGAGAGTTAGACCATGAAGTTTAGTGACTTCCTTTCCAAAACAATTTAAACAAGATAACCAAGTAATAACCAAGTCCGCCATAAGGCCCATCTAACATATCAACAACACACAAGGGTATTTGCACAATGTTCATAGTCGATATCTACCTCGCGGTAGTATCCACGATCAAGCCCCAAGCCAACAACTATAAACATCTTGAAAAATAGGATGCGCAATAAAGTAGGAGATCAATGACAAACAGTTGTCTGGTTACTTTACTTATATTGAAAAAATGTTTTTTCTAAGGTTGATAATTAAGTTATCATGGATAGGTTTTAGAAAATCAAAACTCCTTAACGTCATTAATATTAATTATTATTTATTGTAAATATTCTAATATTACCCTCATTAATATTATTTATTATTTTATAACTATTATTATTAATAAATAATAATTTTTTTAAATTTAATTATTATTAATTAATAAATATGAATTAATAATAACTGGAAATTATTAAATTAAACTTTAGTTATACATTCATATTAAGTTAGAGTTGTTCTTAATCATATAAATTATTTTTATATATTTTTTAATATTAATCAATATTTATTTAATTATCAATTACTATTATATTTTTAATTATTATTTGATTATTTTTTTATATTATATGTAACGGTTATTTAAAATCATAAGTAAATATATATTTTTTATAAAACTTGTTTTAACATATACAAAATTTATAATATATGTAATAATAAGTTTTAAATTCTTTTAATTAACGTGTCATATATTGTTTTTACTACATTGGTTGTATTAATTAACATATTATATTTCTATAAATTTGTTTTAATTATATAATTAAATATTGTACTTGATAATTTTTTGAATATGTCATTTTTAGTCATTTTACACGCTTCTAAGCTAGCTTTTGTCAAACATAACTTTTTCATCAATTAGTTTATCAGTCAACAACTAACTTATCAGCTATCAGCTAATTTATAAGTTATCAGCTAGCTAATCAGCTAGTTTGTTTTAATATTTATTTATAATTTATTTATAATTTAATTGATGTTTGTGTTGTATAACTTTCTAGTTTCATCCGTGATGTAATTCCCTCTATTTTTCTTATGAAAGGAGTAATTCCATCTATATTTAAAATCCACGAATAGGCATTGTCAACGATTATATGGCAGCAAACCCCATGTTGTTAATATGGGGACAACACAACATCGCCCCATTTTTATTTATTTTAATTAAAGTATTACCACCACGATGTTGGCATTCTCAAAATTAAAAGATCTATTTTAATCCAAAATTTAATATTATTAGGAGTAAATTACAGTTTTGGTCCCTCGACCATGCCTCGATTTCAGTGCTGGTCCCTCTAAAACTGAAAGTACACTCTTGGTCCCTAAAAGTGAGTTTCGTGAACGAAAGTGGTCCCTCTCACTAACACCGTTAGTCTAAGCTCCGTTAAGTCCATCACATGCCCCTCACGTGAGGGGCATTTTCGTCATTTTACTTATGTTTTTATTTTTCTGTTTTTTAAATAATATAATTTAATTTAATATTAAAAAAAATTATCTATCAATATCTTTAGCCACCATCACCATCACGTCGTCGGCCCACCATTCTCCGGCGCACCTCCCCCAAATCGAGCAAGTTATAGTGCTTGAAATTGAGCCACAAGAAATCGAAACTATCAAGTAAACAAATAAGCATCATTGAGCCAAACACAACCTAATAATTCAAAACAGAAAATTAAGGAATGATTGTACCCAAATTTATGCCGAAAAGCAGACACGGTCGTGGTCAAAAACTGGTGTGCGGCTGCTGGTTACACGATTGGCAGGGGCGAACGACAAGGGAGGCGGAGGGAAGTGAGGAGCAGCGGTGGTTTCAAGCGGTGAAACCTGTTGTGGTCGTCGGCCGCAGCGGTTATTGGAGGATTCGAGAGGAGAACCACGACGGAAGGTGAACGATCGAGAGGAAGAGAGAGGACAGCCGACGACGACTTGTTGTGACGATGGTGGTCAGTTTCAGGGGGTGATAGGCTGCAGAGATGGAGAGAAATCGAGATGGAGAGAAGGAAGGGGAGAAGGCGGTTACCGGTGGAATGGTGAGCAGCGGTCGGAGAAGAAGAACGACGGCGGAGGGGAAGGTCGAAGAGAGGGAGAGATCAACGATTACTGCTCGGTCAAGTTTCAGAGGTGGTTCGGTGGTGGTGGCGATGCAGTCGACGGCTGTCGATGAAGAGAGATCTGCGGTGGTCGACGGCTGTCGGAGTTGATGGTGGCAGGCGGCGATTAGGGTTGATGGCGGTGGTTCTGGTAGTCGAACGAGAGAAAAGAAAGAGGGGAGAATGGACACCGGTTACTAAATGTTACGAGAAGAGATGGTGACGGAGGGTGGTGGTCGACGGCTGCCGGCAGGTGGTGATGGGTGGCGCTGATTATAGTGGTGATGGGGATGGGTTTAGGAAGTGGGGTAGTGAAATTTAGGGTTCGAGTAAATTACAGAAATGGTCCTCATTAAATTAAATTATATTATTTAAAAAACAGAAAAATAAAAACATAAGTAAAATGACAATAATGCCCCTCACGTGAGGGGCATGTGATGGACTTAACGGAGCTTAGACTAACGGTGTTAGTGAGAGGGGCCACTTTCGTTCACGAAACTCACTTTTAGGGACCAAGAGTGTACTTTCAGCTTTGGAGGGACCAACACTGAAATCGAGGCATAGTCGAGGGACCAAAACTGTAATTTACTCTATTATTAGTATATATCTTTGAGTTGTACTAATAAAAATTAGAAGTCTACTAGCGCAATGCAGCGCGATATATCATGATTTTAATGTTTTAATTTATTTTAATGTGTGGTTTTGAGACAACAGTCATGTTTTTTTATAAATTTGTTTAAAGAATGACGCTTTCTAAGGAGTTCATGATTTGAGGATTTAAAAGTGGTTAGAGATAAATATTAATTAATAAGAGTCCACGATTTAAGAATTAAAGATTGTTACAGATAAGTATTAATCAAATAATTATCATTAAAAACGACACATAAAGGTTCATTAGTTGATTTTAAGAGATTTTAAGTAATTAACATTAAATAGCAGTACATTAAGCTTTAAGGGTTGTTTTTAAAAGATTTTTTTTCATAAATGCTTTATAATATAGTATAGATAGCTTGTAAATATATACAAAATCATATCTAGATAACCTAACCATCTTTCCAAACAGTATATGATGCTATTTAATGACTGATTCTATCTAATATTCGTAAATACCAAAGACTATGAGTGTAAATGGAAATGGTGGGATTCTAATGTAATTACCAAATTCGAATGACAATAATAAATCGTAGGTAAGAAATTTTAATACAAATAATAAAAAAATAATGTATAAGTAACTTAATAAATGAATTAAATTTAAATAAACATATTAATAATTAATGTTTTTAGCAAATTAATAAATAAATTAAATTAAAAATATATATATTTGTTTTATATATATGTTATTGTAAAAGATTTTTCTAAAAATGAAATATCTTAATAAACTTGCAAGACCTTGCAATACACATGGCATGTCATGTCATCTTGCAAGCCTTGTGCAAGATGGGTGTCGATGCTCTTCGAAGGCAATATAGATAATTTTTACAATTTGCTTTACGGTTTATTTGTTGACATAATAAGTTTTTTTATTTTTTCTTCAATCTAAAGCCGACAACATGTATTAAATTATAGATGAAATGTATAAATGATTTTTAATTTGATCATAAATTGAAACTATGTTATAAATAAAGTTATTAAATAAATAAAAATTAGTAAATAAGTTATTCCCCATTAATAACTTGAAAACCCATACCATTGTTTTATTTATTCCATATTGGTTTATTATTTTTCATCAATAAATAAATAGTAAATTACATTGGTTCTTGTAGTTTGATTAAAACTTGGATTTGATCTCTGAAATAAACTATTTATATTAATGGTTTATAACGTGTTGATGCAGGTTCGGTTTGGAGTACTATAGCTCGAATTGGCGCGGAGGTGGACAACATGGGAGTTGCATTCTCAAGTTCGTTTCGGAAGAAAATAGGAGATGGGAAGGAGACAAGCTTTTGGAAAGAGATTTGGACGGGAACAAAGACGCTCAAAGAAGAATTCAGAAGACTTTACCGGCTAGAGATGGATCAAGACGCAAAGGTCGCAGATAGAGGAATGTGGACGGAAGGAACGTGGAGTTGGAAATGGAATTGGAGAAGAACCCCGAGAGGTAGGGAAATCGTAGAATTGGAGAATCTCACCCGAAAGCTCGAGGATATCCAACCTTAAAGAGGACGTGAAGACAAAGAGGAGTGGACATTAGACGAGACAAATAGTTTCAACGTCAAGAAGCTAAGAGAGGCAATGGAAGGGGGAGGAATCACTTCGAACGAGATGGTGGAACCTACAAAATGGATGAAAATCATTCCGAAAAAGGTATGCGTTTTCATATGGAGAGCTAGTAAAGGAAGAATTCTATGCCGCTCGCTTTTGGACCGAATGGGAATAGATTTACACACGGTATTGTGTCCTAGATGTGGTGAAATGACCAAAACGGTCGACCATGCATTAGTAAGTTGTCCGGAGGTAAAAAAATTATGGAACTTAATTGGAAGATGATGGCACAAAAGTTTGGATGCGATGGTATCGGCACAACAAATCCTCTAAGAAGGAGCGAACTCTGTTAGTAACAAAAAATCCTCCAATAGGGGTGATTTGGGTTGTCCTATATTTGATATGGTCGCATAGAAATTAGGTGGTTTTTAGAGGTGACAAAAGACAACTTGTTGATCAATTGTATGAGTTTCAAACAACCATCTTTGAATGGGTCAAAAAAACGAAACAAAAAGCTATCGGTGGACGGAATACGTTGGCTCGCTTATCCTTCTTTTCTGCAGTAGCTCAGCGTGGTTGTTTAGGGCATGGGACGCGGTTAGTCCTGGCAAACGTGGCGTGTCGTGTCGGGTTCAAAGTTAAACGGGTTGAGAATGCCTAACCCTAACCCGACCCGTTTAATAAACGGGCCAGGAAATCCCAACCCTTACCCAACCCGCCTAACCCGTTTAACATTTATAAAACTAAAAGTTAAATATCGAAAAAAATCACAAAAAATTACAAATCCAAAATTCAAATAAAAGCATTAGAAATCTAAATTTTAAAGTTCAAACTTATAGGCTTTAACCAAATCCTAAACATTAAAAATCCAAAACATTAAAAAGAAAATTTATAATATATAAATATATATATATATATAGGCGAGCGTTATTATGAAAACCTATCTATGTTTGAAAACTTTGAAAACCTCATCAACCAATCACAATTTTTCTTAATAATTATTCCATAATTGTAATTAGGAGGGCAACAATGTCATTATGCAAATCCGGTGTTAATTATATATATTTTTTAATTTGATAATAATCCCGTAATTAATGATAATAATCCGGGTAAGTAGGGAAAGTCGATTTTGATTAGTTTTGAGTGATGAAATCAACGACGGTTTTAGTTGAAGATCATGGTTATCCATATCACATTTATACGGTTTACAGAATAATCACTATCATTCATCCCAACCAATTTGTCGATAGTGAAAAAGAAGAATTCTTAGTTATTGAGTATTTTATTGATGGAGAATTCTGATGATGAACCATTATCTCTCAACGAGATAAATGTTCAAGATGTATTTCATGACGATGATACGTTTATTTCATCAATCCTTCCTCCTCATGTCCATGAATTGTTACCCGGAAACGAAGAAGTTCATGATGTCCCTGTCGATAATGTCAACACTGAAGAAACAAACGGTATTCATATTCTTCACATTGCAGCTGTAATCACTTTGTAAGGAACGGAATCCTTTGCCGGCATGTGTTTAGTGTCATGATATATGAGAAAGTTATGACGATCCCACAGAAGTATATCCTTCGTCGTTGGCGGCGTGGGTTAGTGCCAGTCGAGACTATGCCGGCCCGAGCTCGTTATGGTGAAATTGATGTGGAGAAACAAGGGTTGATCAACAAGGCCGTGACACTTTTTGATCGTCTTATTGCTATGGCTAGGAATGACAAGGATTCGTTGGCATTATTTGTTGAACAATTAGAAGATTTGTGTGAAGAAATGTCGATGAACACACCTATCTTATCAAGCCACCAGGAGAAGCAGAATGATATCGCATAGTTAGTTGGTGCTTCACAGCCTGATTCAGTCGAAGTTGAACCCCTTCAGGTATAAGGAAACAATGAAACAATTCATATAATGGATACTGGTTTGAGTGAAACAATGCAGCAATTCACATAGTGCAACGAAACAATGAAACCAAAAGGTAAACATTAATGGCAATGAAACAATGAAACAATTTACATAATGGTAATGAAACAATGAAACAATTCATATAATGGATACTGGTTTGAGTGAAACAATGCAGCAATTCACATAGTGCAACGAAACAATGAAACCAAAAGGTAAACATTAATGGCAATGAAACAATGAAACAATTTACATAATGGTAATGAAACAATGAAACAATTCACATAGTGCAATGAAACAATGAAACAAATAGGTTAAACAGTTCATATTAATGGCAATGAAACAATGAAACAATTCACATAGTGCAATGAAACAATGAAACAATTTACATAAGGGTAAGAAACACTGAAACCAATAGGTAAGCAATTGAAACCAATAGGTAAGCGTACTCATTTGAAATGAAAATTTGAAACAATTCACATAAGGGTAATGAAACAATGAAACCTAGTACAATGTAAAAATTGAAACAATTCACATAAGGGTAATGAAACAATGAAACCTAGTACAATGTAACAAATCATTCAGGAAATTTAAAGCCTAATCAATACATCATTCCCATAATGTATTTGACAATGAACCCCCTGCATTCAAATTTAAAGAAAGGGGTTTAATGCATTCACAAAATGTGGGTTAATTTAATAGAACATGTACTCGTGAAAAGGTGGAGTTATTAATAATATATTTCGAAAAATGAAAAAAAAATCGATTGCATAAAACCCCTTTCTTTAAAAGATCATCAAACCCTAACTTATGCGACAGTTTTCGAAATCAGTAAAACACCCAAATTCTTTTAATGTCAAAAAGGGCTGCCCGACGGAATGAGATGAACTTACCAATGTCTGGGTCGGTTATTGTTTTCCGATTCACCATTCTTCTTTTCGCGTTGGGCGTGTCTCTCACTGATTGCTTAACTTCATCACCGTTTTCATCTAGTGGGTTATCGGGAGTGTTGGTGAAATTCGAGAATGTCGTGTTCTTCATGATGCGTTCACTTCGCTTTCTACCTGTCGGGTTTAAGATGAAAAGTTCAATCTAGGGTTTTTAGTGTGAAAATAGTGAAATCGATCGCTGAAATATACCTCCTGGAAGTCGAATCATGGCGAAGGATTTTTGCGCTGAAATCGGGTTGATGATTCTCAGAATCGGTTTGTCTCCGATTATGCAGTGATCAAGCGAATATGGTGGAATTGATACAGTTACCATAATCGTGATAATGAGATGAACTTACCAATATACCCTTTGCTACGAATTTAGTTCAATAAAAAATAATATTAAAAAATCAATAATTCCATAAATATCTCAGATTCATCCTAGCCGTAGATGGTTTGATCTATGGTCTTAAGATGGGTTTCACAGTTTTTAAAATAAGAGAGGTTTCTACATGAAACTGCCTCTATATATATATATATATATATATATATATATATATATATAAACGGGTTATTCGGGTCATTTTCGAGTTTAAATTTTTGACCCTGACCTTACCCGTTTAATTTTCGTGTCCTGTCGTGTCAACCCGTTTACTTAAACGGGTTGAAATATATTAACCAAACCCGTTTATTTCGTGTCGAGTTAGCGTGTCGTGTCAGTTTTTGCCAGGTCTAGACGCGGTTGTGCAATGTGGCAGTAGGGTGGTCGCAATACGGTGGAGTTTTGACAGTTTGCCTCTCGCAAACCCGACCCTTACGCCGCTTGTTGTGTTTACGATCGCTCGTTTAAATTTCTTTCTGTTTCGATTCTGTTGTACGTGGCCTAGCCACTGCTTTGGTTCTGATTTGTTACTGTTTGGTTGTTGATGTAAACTCTCTTTGGTGGTATAATAAAGGTTGCCTTTCAAAAAAATTAATGGTTTATAATTTTTTAATTTCATAGCACTCAAAGTCCTAAAATTAGCATTACCAGTTAACAATCATCACACGGAACAAATCATTCTCCGGGTAATTTACATGGACCAAAAGTGTAATTCACATATTTTAAAAAACAAATTTAAGAAAAAACTTTTATATATCCAATCATGAATCAAATATTTTAAATTAAAGTACATAATAAATAAAATTATTTATATTTATTTAACAAACTATTAAAATGAGAAAACAAAACGACTTAGAAAATCCCAAGTTTAGAAAAGTAAGAGAAATTAAGAAAAGTTCACATATATTTTTTTGGATTGAATATTGAAATATGCAAACGAAGTAATGAAAATTTAGAATTTAAGTATGGTTAAAGTGAGATTATGAATATATAGTCACACTACATATAATTAAAATAATAACAAAATAAAAATGCAAAAAACATAACATCGTGGACATATACAACTGTTATAAAGATTAAAAAACACCGTTTATTCAAACAATTAAGACTATGTTTGGCAAACTAGTTGATAAGCTAGCTGTTGACTGATAAGCTAGCTGATGAAGAAGTCATGTTTGAAAAAAACTAGCTTATAAGCATGTAAAATTACTAAAAAGAACATCTTCAAAGATTATTATAAATTACAATATTTAATTATATAATTAAAACAAGTTTATAGCAATATAATATGTTAATTAATAAAACCAATGTCATAAAGAAAAATTAAATAATATAACATGTTAATTAAAATAATTTAAAATTTATGTACCTTTAGAGGACATTCATGTGGACGAGAAGTTGAATTATGTGGGGGAACTGTTTGGATCGCAAGGTCAGAAAGTTGAGAACTAAAGAGATTTCTCTTGTAAAAGTTCAGTGGCGCTACCATAAGGGTCAAGAGGGGACTTGGGAAGTGGAATCGGATATGAGGTCCCGATACCCTCATTTGTTTGAAGATGGAATTCCGGGGATGAAATTCTATTGAGGGGGGATGCTGTAATAACCGGGTTCATTCTCGGAATAAATAATAAAGTGGTGTGTGAGATGTGAAGATTGAAACCTTGGGGACTTTGGTGCAATTAAAAGGAAGTAGGGTTAAAACCCTTAAACCCTAAATCCTTCCTCATTTTATTTTGTGCGGCTAGTGTGTGTGAAATTTAGTGTGGAGGACCTTGCCATTTTGGAGAAAAGCTTGGGATTTGGAGTTGAGATTTGGGAGTCATCATTCTCTTCACGGTAATCTTCTTCTCTTTCATCTTTTCATCTAATTAGGGATGTTGGGAGTCGTGGGGATCTTGACTGCTATGATATTGTCGGTGTGGTTTTGCGCTATTTCACTCAAAAGAGAGAAAATATGGCCTGTGTGTTTTACCTAACCAAATCAGTGAGGGAAATAGGTAGGAATAGCTAACTTAGTTGATATTAATGCTAATCCCTGAGTTGTTGTGGCTTAACACCAAGTTTTGGGTTGCTTTGCGTGATTGATTGAAGTTTCGGAATGGGTTCGTTCGATAAAACCCCTTTATTCCGGAGTCGCACGGTCTGGAGAATCTTACCCGAACAAGGTAAGAGTTTGGATGACTTGCGTCCGAGAACCGGTATATGTCCAAATGGAACCGGGTAACATGTACCGGAAACCATCGGAATCCGGATGAACCCGGAATAGGCGTGTCCGGAAATCGGGAGTCGTCCGGAAGAGTTTCCCGGAAAAACTTGTGAGTGTCAGAACTATCCGGAAACCGGGTATCCGGTATTTACCGAAAATTTGAGAAAATCCGGATAACTATTCGGATAACTCCCAGTGTTGTGCCGATACCAGATCTTTTGTGGATTTTCCCAATGGGTTGAGCGGAGAGTGCCTTAGGAAACTCGAGAGTGATTTGGGAGCGATGCTCGAGTGGTTTTTCACTATCGTGCGCATTGATTCAATATGTAGGTGTACAGTTTGAGAGTAGCGTTTTCAAGTGAGAGGGAATAGCGTGGACGTCAAGTGAGTCTTTCTAAACCGAAGCTTTGGCGATACTTGATTTTATTACTTGTTCGTTTATATATTGAACCGCATGTCGTTACGTGGCTTAATTACGCATGTTAAAGAGGTAATATTATGATTGATATGGGGAGTGTGTCCCATACGAGATAAATGAATAGGTTCCGTATAAGTATTAAGGACGGGTGTGTGCCCTAACACGATGTCACAAGTGTGTTCGTGACCTAAGCTAGACCTGGCAAACGGGTCGTGTCGTGTCGGGTTCGTGTCGGGTTCACGGGTTAAACGGGTTGAGAGTGCCTAACCCGAACACGACACGTTTAATAAACGGGTCAGAAAATCTCAACCTGAACACGATCTGATTTAACCCGTCTAACCCGACACGACCCGCTAACCCGTTTAACCCACTAACCAATTTAACCCGTTTAACCCATTTAACCCATTTAACCCGTTTAACCCATTTAACCCGTTTAACATTTATAAACATTAAACTTTTAATAGGCTGCTCCAACATAATAGGGTGCACCAACTTAGAGGGTCCAAGCCAACGGACTCAAACCACCAAGCTAGGGTCAAGGGGGGTGATGCAAATGAAAATACAAGGGGTGAGATCATATTTATAGTGAGCATAGAGCATAAGGTTTTTGTTTCCCACCAATGTAGGATGGGAGGAAATCCCACTTCCTTGTGAAACATACAGAAATTGACAGCTCCTATATGCCATAAGTTACGATATATTTCTTCCATTTAGAAGCCAAATTGGACACTATCATCTAAATGAAAGTTGTTCATTGATATCTTGGGATTCCACAGAAACTAGATTCATGCAATTCGGAGCTATAATCAGACCGCTACAACGTTTACAAAAATAGTGCGCAGGTTCTTGTGTACAATGTGAGCTGATTCAAAAACTCAGTGTTTTGACACATTTAAACACATAATTAGGACTTTAATTCTTCATAACAGTTCTTAAGGACATTCTAAGCTTTCCAACGGTATATCGTACACCACATTTGGACAAACGGTTGATTTTCTATGAATTTTCTAATAACATGGCAGAAACTTTAAAACTCATAATTGACAGCTCCTATATGCCATAAGTTACGATATATTTCTTCCATTTAGAAGCCAAATTGGACACTATCAACTAAATGAAAGTTGTTCATTGATATCTTAGGATTCCACATAAACTGGATTCATGCAATTTGGAGCTATAATCAGACCGCTACAACCTTTACAAAAACAGTGCGCAGGTTCTTGTGTACAATGTGAAAACTCAGTGTTTTGACACATTTAAACTCATAATTAGGACTTTAACTCTTCAAAGCCCATATTTAATTGTCAAAGCCCATATTTAATTGTCCATACATAAATAGATAATAGTCAAAGCCTATATTTAATTGTTCAAAGAATGGCCTAATTTAAACGGGTTAAACGGGTCAATGTCGAGTTGAATTTTTTAACCCTAACCTTACCCGTTTAATTTTCGTGTCGTGTCGTGTCAACCCGTTTACTTAAACGGGTTGAAATGTATTACCCAAACCCGTTTATTTCGTGTCGGGTTCGTGTCGGGTTAGCGTGTCGTGTCAGTTTTTGCCACCTCTAACCTAAGCGTGAATCGTCAGCATACGTGTGTTTGTCTAAACTGATATGGGCGTAATTGTTCATTGTTTCGTTTAAACTCGTTTAAACGCTTGTCGATCCTTCCGCAAACCTATGCTGCGTCATAATTTCTCGTCCGGGACCCCATCAACAAAAAAAAGTTTCAAAATCAACCAAAAACCCAAAACTACTCTCGAAATTGACTAAAACCCCAAAAAAATCCATCGAAATCGACAAAAAAACTTAAAAATCTATTAAAATCTACTAAAAAAACTTATTAACAAACCTTCAAAATGTTGGATTTAGGTTAAAAATATATCGGACAATTTTACGAGCATTTAAGCTACCTTAAAAGGAACCCCAGTAGGAAAAAGTCTTGGATCCATCACCGACTTGCTCATTAGCTGGGGTCATTTGTTGGTCTTTAATATCTAATCAAGTACAATAAACGTTATTTCATTGAAAATCTTGTTATCCGGTAATTTCAGTTCACTAATTATACATATTAATCTTGCATTTCTATGTAATACAAAACCATAAAATTAGCATCAAGACGGGAAATAGAAGAAAGCATGAAACAAATTGCATTTTGGGTTCTCGAATCCAAAATCAATATCTTTCAGGCAGCATGTTTATATTTTATTGAGAAAAATCATTTATTTGTTGTCATTAACTTATTAAAAAGAATTAGATGCGTGATTTACTCGGATGTGGTGTTTCATTTACATTAATTCATAATTCAATCATACAACCAACGTCCATTAATTTCTTGAACCGCCAAATGCGGAACATGTCCACACAAATTATCACCCTTTTTAATTTTAATTTTTAATTTTCATAGATTTTATGAAATATAGCCAAGGTTTTAAATTATTGCGACTTGTGAACCGTGGCGTCAAATTTTACGCGCTATCAAGTGGATGCGGTGCTTTTCAATATACTCTTTGTTAAAAATATTTTGTCTCCGTAGTTTTGAAATTTCGATTGCATTTTATAGGTTAATTACTATTTTTAATACGAGTAACTAAAATAAAAATAAATTATGAATTATAGGGGTGAAAAAACAATTAAGTTTAAGTCATAAGAATGAAAATAATAATTAATTATAAACTATGGGGATGAAAATCGTAATTTCAAAATTACAGGGACGATAATAGAAATTTTCAACAAATCACAGGGACGAATAATGTAATTTACTCTATAAAATAAGATGATAAATTTATTTCTTATATATGACCAGGTTCAGGGAAAAATCTCAAATAAACGAAAAACTAAGAACACTCTAGTAGCTCTCCATCTGGACGGTATGCATTTGTGCATACATGTAATTTATAACATGCACACGTGCATAGAAAAACAACTTAATATATCTGTATGCACAAATGCATATTGTCCAGATGAAAGGCTACCAAGGTGTTTCTTAGTTTTCCATTTATTGATGTTTTCTCTTGAACTTCTCTCTCTCTCTCTCTCTCTCTCTCTCTCTCTATATATATATATATATATATATCACTGTTCTAAAAGGCTCGCCGCGACTGTTGCCATGGCGCGCCATGGCTCAAGACTTGTGTCTCACGCCACGTTATGCCTGTGGCACGCCATGGCCTAATGTGCGGTCTTTTATAACGCGATATATGATTTTTCTTTACGTTTTTAATGTTTTATTTGCTAGTTTTTAATATATAACATAATTTAACTTGTTTATTGGTCATTGACTCATCAATTAATAATACAAAACATATGTTTTTATATATAATATTATATATGATATAGAGATTTGCCGCCATAAGTCACGCATTGATAAACGCCATGGCTCCCAAGGCTCGAGGCTTGGCCTCGCCGCCACGCCACGCCTCACGCCTTTTAGAACCTTGATATATATATATATATATATAGGTTAAATCATGTGAGAATCAAAAAAAGATTGAAAACTATAAGAATTGATCTAAGATCCAATTTGGTTTTGATCATATAGTTTTAATTAAAAGTTGTTTTACTACATAAAAATGGTAAAATCGTAATTTTGATAACAAAATTCACTAGATGAAACATACATATTCATATATCAAATGAATCACATAGATTCACCAGATAAAACACATATATTCACTATATGAAACACACAAATTCACCACATAAAATCAAACACGATTTTCATTTCTAATCTACTTGAGTATCATCCGCATACTAAACACACAACCAAGTTAACCAATGCCAGTGCTATCATAAATTATTGCTCCTAAAATATTTCCCGACTTAAATTAATATAAATCTAAAGTTTGTTTTTCTGAATTTATTGTATCATTACAAATTTAAATAATTATATGATCAACTTTAATTATCATGTTTATAACTTTGATTATGAATATTTATTTACCCACCTAATATGTCAAAAAGCATTTTACCGCCAAAAATTCAAATCTAACACTTTCCTGATTTTCTTTTTCTGGGGATAAAATCATATTGTCAATTTCATATTAAAAAACTTGTCTTTTACTAATAAGATATTATACTTTATAAAACTTATATTATTTTTATTTTATTTGTCACCTCGAGGCTACACAAATTGTAACAACCCAAAACACTTAACATGGAATATAAGTCCAAAAAGCCCATAAGGGTCCCAATTTACATCACAATACTTGATAACATACTCAAAGCTTAAAGTTCCCAAACGATTACAACCGAGATGTTTAAACTAACAACAGCTGGATCATGACGGTCTCTATTCTCGCACATCCGCCTTAAGCCTTCTCTTTCCCTTTGAACGAAGCACCTAAGCCTCCCTTTCCTGAAAATGGTTTTTAAGTTTTGAAAGCGAGGGTTAGACCATAAGGTCTAGTGAATTCCCTCCTAAAAGCGTAACCACAAAACATTTTAAGAAACACGTTTCCTTGCAAACAATACTTGACAAGTTTGAGCTCAAACAAGGGTGTACACAGTGGCATGGACCAATAACACCTAACAAAGCCAGGCACGGCAACTCAACACCTTACAAAGCCAGGCACGGCAACTCAACACCTTACAAAGCCAGGCACGGCAACTCGACACCTTACAAAGCCAGGCACGGCAACTCAACACCTTACAAAGCCAGGCACGGCAACTCGACACCTTACAAAGCCAGGCACGGCAACTCGAAGGGTCCTCCATTGTGCAACCCGACTCTACCACAGGCATAAATATTTAAAACATGCTTTAAAACTTACTCGAGGATAATCCTCCTTCCACTTGTAAAATAACACTTTTCATGCATGAGAAAACATAAGGTCATGATGATCAAGTAAACTCATTTTCAGTCATATCAATTCTTCGCAATTCATTTTAAAAGATAGAAGTAATGCATAAGGGAACTCACCTGGTATTCGGCTATACGACATTCTAATCGGAGCTCACTTAAACACCAAACGATCACCTGAATTGGGGTTAACAAAGGAAGTATTAGACTCCCCAATTATACTTTAAAACATCCCCCCCCCTAACGTCCTAAGACAATCCCCTATACCAAGCCTCGAATCCAAGCCCGAACGACCAACGAAGCAGAAACGAGAATTTCCCAACAGAGACTTACACGGTTTGCTACGCGGTTTGCAAACCGCGTGAAAAGCCGCGTAACTCTCTGGTCGAGCATCCTCAGTTCTGCATCCCAGGGTCAGCTCGAAACCCCACTTAACTCCTCCAAAATTGATTCCAATAGATTGGTAACTTCCCAAAACAAAAGCTAAAACTATTAATACATTAAGGAAACAATCCTCATTACTTAAATCCACCGATTCCTCATTCAAATCAACATGTAAAACTCTTTTGAAAGACAAACCCCCAAAAATAAATGAATCAAACTTAAGAACTTCCATTGGAAAGGTGGAATAACACCAAGAGTTCACAAACTCCTCAAGGGAATCATCCAACACACCCTTCCAATTGGTTTTGTCTCAAAATACTTAAAGAAGAAGATTGCAACAGATTCATACCTTAAGG
The DNA here is from genome assembly GCA_033807775.1 of Saussurea involucrata. Classification (NCBI taxonomy): domain Eukaryota; kingdom Viridiplantae; phylum Streptophyta; class Magnoliopsida; order Asterales; family Asteraceae; genus Saussurea; species Saussurea involucrata. The sequence goes on along the minus strand of CM066325.1, from coordinate 42,406,316 downwards.
CCCCAATTCCAAGACAAAACTAAGAGATTAAGATGAATGTATACCTTAGCAGCCAATTCCTTCAATCTCTATCTCAATCACTTTCCCAAGCCTTCAATGGTGGAACCTTGAGCTCCTTCTCCTCTCTTCAATTCCCCCAGCCGACATGTGAGGAAACAAATAGGGTTTTAGGAGGTTTTTATCTAGTTCAGCTTTTCCTTTTTACCATCTAGCCACAGAACTTTGAGATTTTCTCAAAAGAGCCCCAGAATTTCTTATTTCTACACTAATACCACAAGAGTTGAAATATGGGGTGTTACATCACCTCCCCCTTAACAGGATTCCGTCCTCGGAATTCCATTGCCGGACATACGCTACAATTTGGAGTTAACTTCTGACTTCCAATAATCACATTACCCACAGAATTTCTTAAGGAGTTGCAAATACAATTCTAGAAGATCAACTTCTTTGTCCCTCAAATTCTCGACCATCCGGTGCCAATATTTGTTTCTAACGGTACTACAAAATCCGACCCCTCAATCATTCGCATTACTTGCGAAGACGCACCAAAAGTTTCATACTTCCCCGAGTACCTTTAATTCATTCATTATCTCCCCCAATTCCTTCTATAACTGCCATTACTTCATTACAATATAGCCCAATTCAATCTCCTGTTGAAACACACTTGCAATCCCTTCGTCCGAACATACTACTCATCCAAATTACTCTCCTTAATAGAAAACGACTCTACTCGAGTTAACACCGCAATAACCCGAATCTCTAAACGGAGACTAATCACTCCCTTCGTCGACATTACACACTATCACTTTCATATCATTACCGCATTCTCACCACCATATAACATTCATGTCAAAGGATGAACGTCCTCCTACCAACATAGCGTTCACCTGGCACAGTTGCGTTTCCTCAAAGTCACACTGATCACACGTGTCTCAACAGCTACAAATCAACGGTCCCAACTCACAACAATCGCTAAGCCATAATTATATTCTATACACAATTATGTCCTTCGCCCTAATCCACCGAATGGTTCCACTAACTAGGAACTGCCCCCAACATTCACTTGCCCTCCCACACGGAGGAGTGACCAAGCTCCTTCAACTATCTCAATTAATTGAATGTTGAACGACACGCTCACGCGAAACATTCTTCCCGACAATACTGAATCTAATCCCAAGGTTTCTCGACCACGACACCACATTTGGCCACTTGTTTCCATCCTAACTTGATACATTAAAGATCCCTCAAAAGAATGACTCACCCACAAGAACCAACTTTTAGACCGGTCGCATGAACTTAGCTTTCTCAACTCATTAACCATGACATAAACAACAATCCCTTATCTTATGCCTTAAAAAGAACAGTTCTTCAACTATAGTCCGCCCATTCAATGTCTCATGACATCTTCTTACCGCGAGTCTGTCTATACTTGATCTTTCATACCGTCATCATCTTCTCTCATGCTTACACAAACTTTCCATCGCACACCGCTACAGCCTAACAGAACAACTTCTCCATACTTATCAGTCAAGACCTTTAGCCAAGTTCTCATGAGGTACTTAACACCAAGAACTACCAAGAGTTCCTAACTCTCCAACACCGCCGACCCGCTCATTCTAATTCATTACATCCACGAAATACTCCAACGCTCCTAACTAAACTTCACGACGAAGCACTACAACTTAACGGGTACAATATCCTGCTCGACAATCAAGTGAAGCATGAAAACGCACCCAAAATCCAATGGGATCGAGAAGGACAAGGGTTCTCATGTCATCCCGTTACCAACCGCAACTTAATCTCTTGATCTCAACCTAGTATTAACGTATACCGCCCGCAAAACCACACACTTCAACCAGGCATACTCATTACCTTTGACTACTCCATTATTACGGCAATTCACCATTACATCTTAGACATACACGCTTCTTTGGTACCAAGTGCTACCACTTCCCCACGCCACTATCGCACCCCGCGACTACATTGCAACAAGTTAACGTAATGCCTTTACATACGCAGAAGATGTTACTTCCTTTATGCCGCCCATAACACAATTTCAAACGAAGCCAAAACGTTGCTCGACTCTGCCCTTCCCGGGTCTAAACGAACCATATGACAAAGTCAATTACTCAAGGTACACCCGTTTCGATTACCCTAACCTTTCGTTCTTATATGGATCATCATACCCCCATAAGAAAATCACTTAAGCAATCACGATCTCTTACTTTTGTACACTCACACAAGGTGGTCAAACGTCACGTCGGATACCTACCTTTCTCCAAACAACTTCTTACCTCTTTGTAAGAAAACTCAACAAGATAGCCACACTATAGTTACTTCTCCAATACCAACCTCCCGACAACTATCCAACAAAACGGTCACTGATTCGACATCGACAATCGACATGCAATTGTCCAGTCGCCTTACGACGAACAAGGATTCTCGAAAGAATCTATTTCTCCTAACTCCCGAACCAGTTCTCGTTCCTCGTTAACTCCTCGCAATCTATCTCCGATGTGCTAGACACCTTACACACAAGCTAATCATCCAAAACCTCAATGGACATTACATTCACATTGGTGGTCTTCCGTTCTCCCAATGCCCTCACAAGGTGTTCCTATACCATATCCTTAACACATTCTCGAACAACCTCACTCGTTCGCCTGCAACGGGTTCATTCTCACGTTTCAATCTCCTGACAAAACCTCCACATTAATGGACTACATGATGATTTCATTCTTTCCTGACAATCCAGGATTCCTAACATAACCCACTTCGTCCTACGCCTTATAACCAACTTATACCCCACCGTTCTCCCTCGAGAGAGACTAAACACAAGATCTTTCTTAGCAAGATCTAATTATCAAACCATCTCAGTACTCCAACTCGAAACCGAAAACATTACATTAGGTAACGTAACGCTACTGATTTCTATTCCACCAACAGAAACACTTTGGCCATTTCAACTTTACCGCGATTAAAACTATTCTCACTTATCCCGACAATAGTTCAAACTACACTCATACCAATATTCCAGATTCACTGCCCAAGACTCCAGGTATTCACCCACTTACTCTAACGGAACACTATGGTCATAACTTGACCACATCTTATACAACTAGCAATTTAACTCCCAAAGCCCTTTCCTTGGCTTAAATCGTAACATCCTCCCCCGACCTAGCGAGTTCATAGCCTTCATGCACAATGACACAACGATTGAAATCATTTTGCGCACTTTTAAGAAACATGATAAATGCAAAAGTATAAAGCGAGTTTGAGTATGCATGAAACAACATTACTCAAGATGAATAGTAAAACACAACGATCGCAAAGATCACTTACAGGCACACTTACGATAATTCGTAACCCTGTCCATCCAAATCGATGCCGACACTACGATTGTCTCCAATGAAACCCTTTCGCATATGACCGGAAAATTTTCGAACGAAATTACTTACCCAAAGTGGGTCTGTCAACTCCAATACTCGTTCTTATAATAATAACAAGTCAATACTCATTTTGTTTATAAACAAAACCTCTCAATAAAACGTTTTCTATATTTTCATAACGAAGATTCTCTCCCCAAATAAAAGTGTGAAGTAATTCGTAGATTTCTAAGTTCAAAGCTTTATCGTATAGTGAAAACAAATTTATCCTTTACCAATAAAAAAAACACACACTTGCGAGTGTCAACTCATTTCTCAAAACAAGGAAAGTTTGTTATGCACGTACATGCCTTTAACATGAAAGAACTTGTGTAATAAGTTTAATGACACAATGCATGAAATTTAATATGCAATTGAAGGCTATTCACTCTAACCAAGTCAACCGTTGCACTCACTTCAACTCTTCACTGATACCTCACTAAGACCAACAACCGCTTTCTTACTTATGCTACAACTTGTGGCACAAGTGCTCCACAATCCACTTGATCGATCGCTCAACATGGTTTACCAAACTAACCAGTTATCTCACCTCCTACTCTTATGCATACTTCAAAACAACACTGATCTCCTTCATTCAATAACCTTGCCACCCCAACCGTTTGACTAAGGAATCCAGAACTAAATTCCCTCCCTCAATCTTGAATTGAAGGTTTTCAAGATGCCAACATAATTCTCGCTTCCTATCCCAGAGAGTTTACCTCTAGACAGCTCATCAACATTCTAGACAACACTTCTTCTAGAAGTTACAAACACCACATCACAAGGGATCTCCCATGACACATCAACTATTTGCTATCAAACACAAGGTTAGAACCTTCTACATACTTCCACACTCACCACCCATCCTGACAATAGCGATTGATTACACCCATGCACCTGTAAGTCCATAATAGCATTGGCCAAATGCTATTTGAATTTACCTTACATGAGGGTTCTCACTACCATTGTCAAGACATCCTACGATTAAGGTCTTTCCTAATGGCTTCCTATATCTCGGTTGTGTCCCTATTCTCAAGTTTAAGTTTAGGCCCATTCGGTCACCTAAATCCCTTAAACTACGGCTCTGATACCATTTGTAACAACCCAAAACACTTAACATGGAATATAAGTCCAAAAAGCCCAAAAGGGTCCCAATTTACATCACAATACTTGATAACATACTCAAATCTTAAAGTTCCCAAACGATTACAACCGAGATGTTTAAACTAACAACAGCTGGATCATGACGGTCTTTATTCTCGCACATCCGCCTTAAGCCTTATCTTTCCCTTTGAACGAAGCACCTAAGCCTCCCTTTCCTGAAAATGGTTTTTAAGTTTTGAAAGCGAGGGTTAGACCATAAGGTCTAGTGAATTCCCTCCTAAAAGCGTAACCACAAAACATTTTAAGAAACACGTTTCCTTGCAAACAATACTTGACAAGTTTGAGCTCAAACAAGGGTGTACACAGTGGCATGGACCAATAACACCTAACAAAGCCAGGCACGGCAACTCAACACCTTACAAAGCCAGGCACGGCAACTCCACACCTTACAAAGCCAGGCACGGCAACTCAACACCTTACAAAGCCAGGCACGGCAACTCGAAGGGTCCTCCACTGTGCAACCCGACTCTACCACAGGCATAAACATTTAAAACATGCTTTAAAACTTACTCGAGGATAATCCTCCTTCCACTTGTAAAATAACACTTTTCATGCATGAGAAAACATAAGGTCATGATGATCAAGTAAACTCATTTTCAGTCATATCAATTCTTCGCAATTCATTTTAAAAGATAGAAGTAATACATAAGGGAACTCACCTGGTATTCGGCTATACGACACTCTAATCGGAGCTCACTTAAACACCAAACGATCACCTGAATTGGGGTTAACAAAGGAAGTATTAGACTCCCCAATTATACTTTAAAACATCCCCCCCCTAACGTCCTAAGACAATCCCCTATACCAAGCCTCGAATCCAAGCCCGAACGACCAACGAAGCAGAAACGAGAATTTCCCAACAGAGACTTACGCGGTTTGCTACGCGGTTTGCAAACCGCGTGAAAAGTCGCGTAACTCTCTGGTCGAGCATCCTCAGTTCTGCATCCCAGGGTCAGCTCGAAAACCCACTTAACTCCTCCAAAATTGATTCCAATAGATTGGTAACTTCCCAAAACAAAAGCTAAAACTATTTATACATTAAGGAAACAATCCTCATTACTTAAATCCACCGATTCCTCATTCAAATCAACATGTAAAACTCTTTTGAAAGACAAACCCCCAAAAATAAATGAATCAAACTTAAGAACTTCCATTGGAAAGGTGGAATAACACCAAGAGTTCACAAACTCCTCAAGGGAATCATCCAACACACCCTTCCAATTGGTTTTGTCTCAAAATACTTAAAGAAGAAGATTGCAACAGATTCATACCTCAAGGCCCCAATTCCAAGACAAAACTAAGAGATTAAGATGAATGTATACCTTAGCAGCCAATTCCTTCAATCTCTATCTCAATCACTTTCCCAAGCCTTCAATGGTGGAACCTTGAGCTCCTTCTCCTCTCTTCAATTCCCCCAGCCGACATGTGAGGAAACAAATAGGGTTTTAGGAGGTTTTTATCTAGTTCAGCTTTTCCTTTTTACCATCTAGCCACAGAACTTTGAGATTTTCTCAAAAGAGCCCCAGAATTTCTTATTTCTGCACTAATACCACAAGAGTTGAAATATGGGGTGTTACATAAATAATTAAGTATAGCCATACCGAATAAATGAAATTGCAGAGCTATATAGCCATTTTCCATTGTCATCAAAAAGATCAAATCCTTTTACAGCATTCTATCACATATGATATTAAATTAGAAATATGCAGACTAATTGCTCGCATACCATCGGGTCCCTCATATGTGATAGCAGTGTGATTAGAGTGTGTGTTCTCACATTTTTCTAAAACGAACATGTTCTCCTTCGAATCTTCACTTATGACAAATGATGGATCCAATTGAGATACAACCAAAAAACCATAGAAATAAAAATCTTGTACTAGGTAAAGTTATTGGGTGTTCACTGCGGGCCTTTCCCCAGAACCTAAACCTAAAGTATAGGTCTGCACCGCCTATATATGACATAATATGCACTTTTATTTATATACATCAACGAGTATTGATGGATTAATTGTGGTCGCATAAAGTAAGTGTTCATTCACAAGATCGTGTGTTAAAATATCGTCATCTTGCATACCATCTTTTTGAAGAATATGTCTTGATATATCTTCATCCATGCATAATCATGGAAGATAGAGACAATAGGCCTTGAAGAATAGTTAAAAAAATCTCCAGTGATCTTAGAAACAATAACGTATGAAAATGAGTCTCAAAACCCATGTTTTATTACCGGTTAAATTAACCTCTTAAAAGTTTGATTGGTTACTTTTTTATTGAAATTTGCCCGTTGAGATTAAACAATAAAATACATAACTTGGCACAAATGGAAAAAGTCCAAAAGAAAACCCAATACTTCTTGAAAATATAGTATATCAAAAGTTAAAATCTCTAAAAACAATTTTATCAGTTATTTTATTTGAAGATTACAACGTTGATTGTATTATTAAAATAATCATACATTAATAAAATACTACTTTTCTCTTCTAAATATTTTATTTCAATGTTTCTTGTTGTTGGAAACATTACTTAAAAAAGTGGGTTTTAAAGATTTCTACAAACTCGGAGATTTTATATTCTCTCTCATTTTTTTCTATTTAAACATACAAGATAGTGCACCTGAACAAAAAATATACTAAAATATCACTTTTCTCTATTTTAGTATAGTTGTCAGAGATGCAAAGTTCATCATTCAGTGGTGGGGTGTTCGTAGAAAAGAAGGCGTTGCCCAACGAGTGGCAGACTCTATGGCATTGTTTGGCAAAAAAAAGCTAGCTTATTTTTGGGGTACATGTTTGAATAATCATAAACTAGCTTATAAGCTAGCTTTTTGAAAAGCTACTTGGAGTAGCTTATGAGTAGCTTTTAGTGAATATTCCAATTATGCCCTCATTAATATTAATTATTATTTATTAACTATTTTTTTAATATGTCTCTTTTGGCCATTTAAATGCTTATAAACTACTTTTTACCAAACGTGATTTTTTCATCAGCTAACTTATCAGCTACCAATTAGCTTATCAGTCAACAGCTAGCTTATCAACTACCAGCTAGCTTATAAATTATAAACTAGCTTATCAGCTAGTTTGCCAAACATAGCCTTATATTTAGAATTAGAAATTTTTTCTAGATTGCCATGTTACAAACTCTAAAATTGTTTTTGCATTTTAATGTGATTGGTATACATTATGCAATGGTTTTAATAGTTGTGTCCGGCTTTTTAATGTGATTCAAGCTAAAAACCCATAGAAAAAAATTGAATTCCAATAAATAACCATTAACAACAATAAAAACAATTAATGCCTTGTAGCCTTTGTGCTGATAAATGTGGTCGGACAGCAACATCTTGATTAACCACTTTTCAGTAGTTATTTGAGCAATGTGCCAAAAAAAAAATATAACTTTTTTATAACTATGGATGTATGGGTTGATTATATGCAAATCGACTAATCTAATGAGATCTAATGTTAACAGTCGCAAATCGACTAATCTAATGAGATCTAATGTTAGCAGTCGGACAAACCCTCTGAAGAAACTGAAACTAACGACTTATAAAGAGCAAACCCAAGCTCTGATGAATTAACCGGTCCCAAATCGGTCCCAGTCCTCCGTCGGTCCCGGGCTGCGCCGGTCCCATTTAGCCATCTCTAATTAGACCACACCAAAAGATACAATGTGCCAATTTCCCTTCAACTACAACCCACCAAATGATCTTGGAACCAAAATCATGTTGATAGGAGCTTCTATGGGAACAAATTGAAGATAATGATGCCAAAAAACTAAATTCAGATGAAATAATATTTCGGTTCCGTATAAAGTTTAGTATAAACCCTAGTATGTTACAAACCCCATCACCATAAAATGCATGTTTTGCGCATGCAAAATGTTACGAATTAGTGGGAGAAACCCCAAACACCATTAGAACCATAGACCAAAACAAATCTAATGTAGCATATACTATAATAAGCGCAGTCATCGTACCTGTGCCATAAAAATAATCTGATTTCCGGGGCTTTTCTATTTTCCCAACAACTATTTCTCTATATTCTGATTTCCAACTCCCGTGCTAAAAAACCATCTTCTGTTGATTCGATAAAAATAACACATCTAGAAATCCATCATCTCACAGCTTCTGGTGCAGAGTTACAGTAAGGGGTATGCAAGCAAACCAACTTTGTGCTCATCAAGCAAATGGTTGCAAAACCGATCCCAGTTATAAGACCAACGATGCTTTTTTGTTTATCCAACCTCATTGCTCTTCTAAGCATGCTCCAAAAACACGGGATCAAACCCCCACAAGCAAACACCATCAAATGATCTAAACCACTGTAATCAATCCCAGCGAGAATTGCTCCAATAGCAGAAATGGGGCCCACGATCCCGATCAAACCGGACCCCGCCAACGCTCCATACCAACTATCTGTTGCTCCGAAAATACAACTTGCAACAGCAGCCCCACGAGTGAGCCCATGAAGACAAACAGGAAGAACCATGTGTCTACCGAACCCATACGCTTTTGGTGCAGCCACACCTAAAGCAAGCCCCTCGACTAGAGCGTGCACAGCCACGGTTAGACATGATAGTATCGACTGGAGGGTGGGTGCACTCATGGTGATGCTGGGTGCGTTAGATAAGGTGTTTGCTGAAGTCTTTTTGCGGGTTGCTATTTTAGTTGCCATGGAAGTTGAGATGTGTGTGAATGCGGATCCCATTGCGAGAAGAAAAGCAAGTGTGAGGAATCCCATTTTGGAGGAGAATAGCAACTGAAGCGGTCGCCAAGCTCCAAGAACGAAGGCGATACCAGATGCAACACTGATGAGAAGAGCATGCTGAAGATGGAAAGCAAGAGCAAAAGCAACAAGAATGTTGCCACCCAGCAAAGGACCAAGACCAAATAGTAACGATACAAGGAAGCCAGAAGCACCTTCTGAACTACATCCAAGAAAATTTAGTCAGAAAATAATTACCTCGGCATTATGCATTCTAAAATTCTTGATGTTTCAAAATTCTAATCTTTATATATTAGTCTTCTTGTATCTACCTTTTATGATATAAATATATGGATGTATACTCATTTTACTCGACATTTAGGTTGAAATGGTTAGGAATTACAAAGAATATAGTGACTAAAATCCCACATGGAGAATTGAATGTAATCCGTGTATATGTTGAGAGAAACACAAATGGTAGGGTTAATGGGAGCATAATACATGATCCTGAAAGACACGATATTGCAGTTGAAATTTATGAAATAATTCAAAAGTCAACATACATGGGTGATATAAAGCTGTAAGTTTGGGGGATCATTATTTGTTGCCTTTTCACTCGAGTGACTAAAGGTGATTCATCACCTGGTATGTAATAACCATATCAACAAAATAGATTCATAGGTGTCATCATATAATGGACCTTTATTACATTGATAACTAATGTAAAAGACAGAGGCCTAACAAGTAACTGATGTAAAAGACGTATATTTGTGTGCCACTCAGTATATAATTTTTATGAAATGTCATGCCCACATAACCAATGATGCACCCATTCATGTGCATTCCAGACTAAAACTAACAACAACTGTCCATCTTAGTGCACAAATCCTAGTAATTTCCTTGCAAGGATTTATTAAACTCGAAACAAGATTGTCAAATATAAAACGCAATCTTTATATCATTCATGGAAATGTCAAATATATTAATCCAGCAAGAATTTTTTTTCCAAAAAAGACATTGCATGCGTACGACCTGAAAGTGAAGGTAATTTTTGACATTTGACATTTGACATAATTCACCAAAAGTAACTTACTTGTAGTTGAGGCCCAAATTTTTGAACATGGCACCAAGAGCTTCCATAGATGCGACTGAAAGTGTAGCTGCTGATGCAACATGAGAAGGAGAAGCTTCCTATAGAAGCATGAGAAGCTGTTATGACATTTTTCTAATATGAAGCCCGTTTTCCTTTATAAAAAAAGAAGCAGCTCAAAGGATGGTGAGAAAATAACATTTATTTTATTCTCTCTTCAAGGTAATAGAAGAGAGGGGACTTTAGCTCATTTTGCACAGCAAGGTCTAAGCACATTCAGCCATTGGCAGAACTCATGTATTTTAATGTGATTTACCGTAAGTAAAATGTTTCATCAACTGGGAGGAGCAAAAGAAGGGAATCAAAATAGTATATTATGTTTAAAAGACTGCCCTTTATAAATAAGGCAAATTGCATCAAAATGCAGAAAGGTTTGGTTTAGTTCCTATTTAGTTTAACGAATAATTTTTTTTCTCAGTCAATGTAACGAAGTTTCATAATTTCCTATTCAATGTCACCAGGTTTCAAAATTCTCAATCAATGTAACAAGTATTGTTCATATGTCCTTGTTGAACTCATTAAAACCTATCACTGCTTTAAGAAACTCAAGATCTCTCATAAAGTTTGGTACCTTAAACGCGTCTGGAAGAACCTCAGCAACAACCATCCAGATCATACACCCTGCTGCAAATCCCGTACAGAATGGCAGCAGTTTGTTGAAGGCGTCCGCACATATAAACGAAGGTACTGCTACAAGAGGCTGACAGAACATGAACGACATAAGATTACCAAACAAGAAAAGCAACGCCTATTATAATGCTTTGCACTATAAAGGTTGTGCTCTTTTACAACCTAAAAAACAAATTAGATTCCAATCAGAGTGCAAAAGAATACCTGGGGCAATGAGGTAATTACGCTCCATAGCATAGCATTCTGTGGCGAAACTCCCCTTGATGCAAGAACCATACTAACGGCTAAGCCTTCTGGTATATTATGAACAGCAATTGCTAAAGTTATCAAAAGACCCTGAGAGAGACCTTTTGAGCCAGCAAAAGATACCCCAACTCCAGAACCTTCCCCAAAAGAATGAAGAGTCATGATTCCAATTACGAGAATAACCTTGCTTGCATCTGCTCCTTTTATGTCCAACATACTCACTTCACCATAATGCTCAAGGAACTAAAAAACAAAAAAAAACTATGTCAAAAAAACAAATGATCTAGCCAAATTAGAGGTAAATAAGCCGATGAGTAAATACCTTTTTACATAGCCAAATAAAAACACTACCCGCCAAAATACCAATTACAACCCAATTGCCACTACCATGATCCCTCCCTTCTTGTATTAGATCAAAGCTTGCTGCTAACATCACTCCTGCAGCCATCCCGTTGCAAATCCCTGCCCACTGAGCATCAAGTTCCACAAAAAAGAATGGCAAGGCACCCAAACCAGTAGCGGCAGCCATTGCCAATGTGAATAAAGCAACAGTAGTCACTGAAACCCTGCCGTTCCCACTGTTTGTTCCCTCAAGTTCATCAGTAACGCTATCAGATTTAAAGACTTCACCTAAATTCATACCATCTATAACACTTCCTATCGTCTCCTTCAATGGAGCAGTTATTAACCTTTGTGAAGTATTGGTTTCTGAATCCGCTGTAACAGAACCATATTGTACTAGTAACAAGAGAATAATTAACAAGATGTGTTTGAATCCCATATCGATTCTGATATGCATATACACAATCTTACTACAAAATCTCCATGAAAACACTTCTTATGATCACTGCCAGAACCGACTTCAGGAACTCAGATTCTTGTTAAACAAATGTACCTTAATGGCTTATAGTAAATACTTCAGCTAAAAACCATATATGTAAATGTACATCAAGGAAGTTCAGCTAAAGCAGACTTCGAGTTTTGAAAATATAAACACGAACCGCATCAGCCTTCTAGAACAATTGCACTTGTGTGCATCTCACCTGCAGTTCAAGACAAAAGAGCATAATGATAGGTTTGCAAAGCTATAGTATCAGGCAACAATTGTACAAATAAGAAAAAAAAAGTGGGGACTTTTCTACTCCAAGTTAAACCCATATGAAGTTGTTAACATATTCATAAGCAACAAGACATGTTTTGCAGCCGTAGGCGTACCTTATGTGCTCCATCTTGAACATAAAACTAAAAAAGAATCAGTGCCCTCTACTCCAGAAGTGTTTTTTTTTGGGAAGGGTGTCCTAGGTTATGCCTAGACTAGTTCCTTGGCAAACCTCAGTGGCCACAATTGTTGTGTACCTGTGGATTCGAATCGTGGACAGATGGGATATTCCACCACATCCCTCACGGCCTTAACCAATATGCCACAACCCTTACTCCAGAAGTTACAGGATGAAAAGAAATTTGTATTTCAAAGCATAACCTAGCTAATGTATGATGAAGTACTACACAATTCCAATCTTCATTCAACCTGAGTAGCTAAGTATGTGATCTTCAATTCTGTACGATCAAATAAATTAAGAACGCAAACTTGCCATAAACAATAAATCTAAAACATAAATTCTACAAATTTAGATGGTTAAACAGACAGCGTTGTTCTGGTTTCAAGTTAAATCATAATCTTTTACAGATTCTAGTATTTCTTAACCTTATTGGATCACAGATTACACACTAAATTGAGAAGAGGGGAATCAATTTCGTAACGTGAATCTACAGACTTTACAGCCAAAAAGTCCAGGAATTAAATAATCATATTCGATTTAGAACTCCAAAAACAATTACTGCAATGCAATTGATCTGAAAGAAACTTGATCGATGAAAAGAAGAAAAGCCCTAACACACAAGAAAACGCAAACTAGAAAGTATAGAAAACCAATGATCGAACCTGTTAATCGAAGAAATCAGCCGTCATGGACAATTATTACGGCTTCAGATATCGCGGATGCGTAGATACAGAGACGACTTTAACAAACCCACGGATGACGGAAGGTGAGATTCTGCCATGAGAAGCAAAAACCGCGGTTGTGAGGACGAATTCCGCTGTTGAACCCCCTGTTTTCTTATCAATTTTCATTTTCAGTCCCTATACTATTTTTATTGGTTACATACAAGGGCATAACTTTTGAACCTGGCGTTCAAGGCGCCGTTTACCCATCACTTGGTGAGTGTGTATCAGTTATCTTACCGTATTAGCACGACAATAATTGAGAATCTTAGGGACTGTTTGGTAGTTATTGAATGGTTTGGTGCAGAATGATTAAATGATCATAATGATTAAGAGACTCTTATGATATAGTGCAAAATAAAATATGATTGTTTGGTAATTATTCAAAATGAAATTAGGGGGTTGAATGGTTAAGGAAAATCCAAGATACAAACTCATTCAGATGGTTTTACAACCATTAAGAAGCAGACTATTTTTTGCCAAACAAGATTCACATCTTAACGATTCAGAGGTTGCCTCTTATTAGAACTATTAAGAGGTAAACAAACAACCCTTTATACAGTAAGAGGCATGACAATAACCAAGGTTCTTACACGGTAAATGAGGAAGAAATAAGAGACGTTTAAAGATATTTTTTTAGGGTTTTGGATTCATCATTGTCTAATTGAGCAGGAACATATATATTTTTAATAATAAACTATTTTAAAAATATATTTATATGAAGTTAAATAAAGTATATATCCAAAGGGACATTATTGGTAACCTAAAGCGAATGTTGGAGGGTGAGGATGTAGTCCTCTTGAGAAAGGTTTATGGGTTACCTTTTTAAGCTCTTGAGAAACAGTTTGATGTATGTTTTGTATTTTTGAGAAAGGTATATTTTGTCTTTGTAGACCTCTTCAAATCTTTAAACTTTTTTGTGTGTAATCACTAATCAGCAACGAGACATGAGAGATGATGGTGACGAGGAAGACGAAGATGAAGATGATGAAGATCTATATGGCGGTGGTCTAGGGGTGTAAATAGGTCGGGTTGGGTTGGGTTCGGGTTCAACCCATTTATTAATTGGGTTGAAAACCTCAACCCAACCCAACCTGTTTAAGTAAATGGGTTGAGATTTTTAACCCAACCCAACCTAGTACTTAAATGGGTTGGTAGCGGGTTGACCTACTTATGATTTTCTTAACCCAACCTGTTTAATAAATGGGTTGAACCTGGGTTGACCCATTCAATTTTAAAACTTTAAATAAATTAAAAAAGGACTAAAACATAATTTCATGACAAATACACAAGTCACAACCATACAACCAAATAAATTGTTCAAAGTTTCAATAAAACACAACCATAAAGTGAAATAAATTGTTCAAAGTTTCAATAACACAACCATAAAGTCAAACAAATAAGTTTCTAGGGTTGGCGTCGATCTCTTGGCTGGAACCAGAAGTAAGTGTCGGCTAGGGTTTAGAGAGTTTAGACTTTGAAAGTTTGAACGATGGAATATTGAAATGGAAGGACCGAAGGAGTTTTGTTTAGACTTTAGTGGAATCGTATTTAGTTTTTTTATTAACTTTTGAATTATTAATTATAACTAAATAATGATAATAAATTAAAAACAAGTCATAAATGGGTTACAAACAGGTTGTAAATGGGTTGAAACCAGGTTGTAAATGGGTTAAAAATAGGTCGTAAATGGGTTGAAATTAGGTTATAAATGGGTTGAAATCAGGTCGGAAATTTCAACCCAACCCAACCCATTTATTAATTGGGTTATGCGGGTTGACCCATTTAACTTAAATGGGTTGAAAATCTCAACCCAACCTGCTACTATTGGGTTGGGTTGGCGGGTTGGGTTGGCGGGTTGGGTCACTTTTTGCCACCCCTAGCGGTGGAGACGTGGAGTAGGAACCGTTTTGGGATGTGTTTATTGTTCAAAAAATCAAGCAAAAAACTATGAGTCCACACAAAGCCGAATACTATGTTAATGCTTTTCTTTTGAAAATAGAATAAAAAAATAAAAAGGAAAAAAAAAATAAAACATGGCTGTGCGAGGTGCATAAAAACAAAGAATCCTAAAAGAAACAAAGCCAAAAACCAAACAACGGCTACCGTAAAAATACTGTAAAAAGCAAATATAGAGAAGCATTTAGAAACCCGAACACCTAAAAAAGGCTAAAGTGCAACAAAATTTGAAGAAGTAATCCAAGATTTGGAGAAAGACTTGCACCTTGGAGATATCCAAAGAAAAGACTGAGATTGAGTTTAAATGTTAATTAATTGAATTTTAGGAAGTTAAATGATTAAATAAGAAAACCAAATAAACTTCTTTTCTTAAGTCTTAACACCATTGAATCGGAAAGGAAATACCGAAAGTGATATAAGAGGAAATATAATTTGGAATGACTCTGTAAATATAATTGCGTAAAATACGTAAGTCAAATGAGAACGGCAAAACAAACAAATGTGTGGATGACTTCCCATAGATTAAATACTCTACATAAACTCACCAAAACGAAAATGAGTTAGGGTTCGACGAGTTTTCGATTTGATGTAAGCCTTTACATCAAGCTTGCAATCTGTGGTTTATTATTAGGTATTTGACGTATTAGGATCGTTTAAGGGTTGTTTATCATTTTTTTTGGTGAGCGATTACTTAAAAAAGAGGTTTGAGTGGGATTGTTGATCCCACTTTAAGACTCAACAATGATAAATCAACGACAAACACCTGAAACAAATTATAATAGAGTAGATGCGGAAGCGTTTTTATAAGCAGTTTGTGTTGATAGAAATTGTAGATTACACACAGAAATATAGAAATGAAGCTGTAAATAACAGGAATGTAGCTCAACAATTCATCTCTATTTGATTCTTCAAGAACACCAAGAACACCGTAAGGTATGTATTTTACAGACAATAAGCTCTAAGCTGGTGTGTGTGTGTTGTGCAAGAGTTACCAGAAAAGGTCTGGTAGAGGCCTTCTATTTATACTAGATTACAGGGGATAAATAGTAGACAAGAAGTACGAAGGTACAAGAGACAACGTCGTGTAACAGATCTTGGTACACGACGATGTAGTGCGCCACCATCTGCAAAAGCTGTGACCCTTCAGAGGATGACACGTGGAAAGTATAAGGGCATGCCTTGTACTATTGATCTTCAGAATCTTCGTACAGCAGAGGCACGTGAGAGGCACGCTTGTCCTTGTCTTGGTCTTCAAGTATTTTTTAGCTTCTGCGTCTTCATACCACAGAGGCTCTGTGGTCTTGTCCTCTGATGGTCTTCTGGTTGACGACTAGTGAAGGTTACTCGAAGTTCTGTGCTCTTGGTGTCTGGCAGAGACTTCTGCCAGTGATCTTCTTTAGCCTATTTTTCAATACTTTTCTATACACAGAAGTTGGAGCTAACAATCTACCCCTAAGTATTGAAAAAATAAAAAATTGAAAGTTGCATGATTTCTTAGGCTAAGAAGAACAAGAGGTGAAACATTTGACCTTTGTGAGAAATTAACTTTTCATTAAGTTCATGCCAGAGGCATTTACATTGGTTTAAATTTAAAGTATAGAACATGAAAAGTAAACAAAAGTAAGATAGTTGCAGAGGTCAGATTCTTGCGTTTGGGAAATCATTGATCGGTTTGGTGAGTCCTTCATCCTTAAGTTCTCGGTACATGGAGGGGTAGAGATCTCTGAAGCTAATGACCGAGTCAATGACCTGAATCAGCATGTTTGCGAATTTTAGGTTCATGAATTCAGATCCTCTGTGGTTTAAAAGATTGGACCTGAACTCGAGAAGCATCTTGGTAGCATACTTCTGGCAATCAACCTCTAAGAATAGCTTCATTTTTCCTTGAGGGTCAAGGAAAACATATCCAACCTTTGGATTGCTGATGATGGTGTTCGGTTTATTGTCAGCAGATGAGGGGCAGTGATCATCTGGAGGCAGGAGACTGATTTTCCTTACTCCAAGGTCAAGTGCCACTTGGAAGTCTGTCATGCTGTAGAGTAAGAGCTTTTCCCTCATTGCCTTCTTGATCTCGTCGTAGGCACTTTTGCGTTCGAGTCTCTCGTTGTAGGTCTTTCTGGTCCAGCTGAGTAGTTCTGGTAAGTCATAGGGGCTGAGGTTTCTCAGATCTGCATTTGAGAACTTAGTCTCTGATCTATCTGCCCTCTTAACATGATAGAGGTGGTACCAAAAATTTCGGCATTGAGTGTGCGAGAGCTTGAGGTTTAGGACTTGAGTGATTTTGGAGTCAGAGAAGACATCTTTGGCAGGTTTGGCTTTATCTCTGAAGAAGTCTTCCCTTAGTTGATCAATGAAGTCGCGTTTCAGAGTGGGAGGTGGCCGAGGGTCATTTATGGCTCTGTTGTAGAGGTACTTGTATACCACATCTTCCATTTGTCGTTGAGGCACAGAGGGTGGAGGCATGGGTTTGCGCAGAGCCTCCATGTCTCTGATCACTTTAGCCACTATGTCGTCTGTTGGCTTTGCTTTGGGATCTAGGACGGGTTTTGATGACAGAGGAATCCCATAAGCCCAGTCTTCCTCTTCTGGTTTGGGTGTTACAAATGCATCGAAAGATCTTTTTAGCAGCCTCTCTGCGACTTGAGGTTTTGGTTTCTTGGGCTTCGGTTCCTCTATAAGTATGGACTTTCCCTTGTCCTTCGCCTTAGGCTGAGTTTCTTCTGTTGGTTTGGATTGGGTTGCCTCTGTTGGTTTGGATGGTGGTTGGGTTGAAGAATCTTCTGTTGATTTGATTGGTGATGGGGGTTTGGTTGGTGTAGGCTCTTCTGTTGTGCCTTCTGGAAATAGAGATTTCACTACATTGAGGACTGCAGCAGATGTTGTGTGCTGTTTCTTAGAAGCTCTGAACTTGTCCCTTTGTAGTTGTTTCATTTGAAGTTGTTGCACTATCTTTTCTATTGTGGGTTTGGGTTTGCTCATGTATTTTCTTTGTTTGGGAGCTATGGTTTTTATTCTTGGTTTTGGTTTGGGTTGATCTTTTGTGGGTATGGGTTTGGGTTGTTCTTCTGTGGTTGGTGTGGGAGATGGCAGTTTGGTTGTTTTCTCTATTCTGGGTTTTGGTGTTGGGGAGGGTAGGTCTTCTTCAGAAGTTGAAGAGGAGAGTATATGGATTTGTTCTGCTGTAGTCTTCGGTTTGGGTGAGGGCAGGTCTTCAGCTGGTTGATTTGTTTCCATAAAGATGGGTATTGCCTCTATGGTCTTCTGCTCTTGTGATTTGGATAAGTTTGATGGTTGGGTTTCTTGTTGTTGTGGTACTCGTGATATAGGTTTGATGGCTAGGGGTGGTTGTGGTAAGCCTATGTTGTTCTTCTCCCCCTCAGGATAACCTACTGAATCGTCGTCAGAGTCATCCTGCTTTCCTTGATTTGAGTTACCCTTTGCTTGGTATGACGAGGGTTGTTTCTTCGGATGGCTTGCCCCTGCAGCGATCATTTTTGCGCAGAGGTCGTCACAAATACCAAGCAGATAGGCAACCTCTGCCTCTGACCTGAATCGCAGCTTGCCCACGCTATTTTGGAAATCCTTCACGTAAATGGCATTTGCAGTGGTGAAGGCCTTGATGAATTCTGTCATCTCGTTCAGAATACCCTGCCCTAGATCAGTCAGCTGAGCTCTGGTCATGTAGTCGGAAGGCTTCATGGCTTGAGTCTGCTATGAGGTTTGCTCTTGAACTTTTTCTAATGTCTTGCGTAGATCTTATGTGGTTATGGCCGGGGTTGCAGGAGTCTGAGTAGTTAGAGATTTGGCCACTTTTCGTGCCTTCTTCAGTTGTTTGGCCAGATGGGCAATAGAGGTTTCCATGGAAGAGGTGGAGGTTGTTTCTTGTGTAGAGGTTTGTGGCGCAGAGGTCTCTGGAGCTTTCTTCAGTAGTGCGTTTGTATTCCTCACCTCTGTTGATAAAGTCTCACCTTTGGTGGCAAGATCGTTTAGAGCCTTCTGCGAGGATTCTGCAAGAGCTTTGACAGAGCTTTGCAACTCTGTCAGAGATGTGGTCACAGAGGTGACAAAGGTTTGGAATTCATCCTTTGCGACGTATGAGCCAGGGGGGGTAACCTCTGGGTGAACAGATCTATCACCAGAGTGAGTCTCTATTCCTGAGACGCCTTCTTTCGTTCCTGTTTTTGCAGTGAGAACGGAAGGACTTCCTTCTGATCCTCGAGCAGAGGTTTTTAAGGCCTCAAACTCTACAGAAGTTATGTCAAGGACCTTGTTCTGAGCCACTCCAGAGGTGGGGACAGAAGTATCCTTGAGTTGACTAGGGAACTTGTCTAGAGTCCCTTCATCATTGTGCGCTCTAAGCTCCTCTGAAGAGCGTTTGGATCCTAGATTGGTGTGCGTGTCAGAGGAAACAAACTCCTCTGTAGGGATTTCAGGTGTGATCTGGGGTGATGGATCACGAATAAGAAGAGTGTCCTTTGGAGAGGACACCTTCTGTGGGGATTCCCCGGTTTGTGCTGGTGCAGAGGAGAAGAAAGGTTCCTCTGTCCGGATGGATGGGGATGGGATCGAGCTGTGCTGCTCTTATTCAATAACTCTTTCGGCCACTAGACTGGCAGAGTTAGTAATGTGGGTTGCACTGGGAGTGGGTGATGGATGTGTGCCTCTACTTTCTTCGGCATCTTTTCTTCTCCCTTCCTCTGTCAGGCATCCTAAGACTACAGGGGTTTCTATTTTAGATTCTACTTCAACCCAAGTGTCATCTGTTTCCATCATTTCCTCTGTGTGCTCACGCTTTGGGTCATAGCTTGGTGGAGAGGCAAATAGGTCAGAATTCATGCGCCCTTCTGGAGTTTCTGCCTGGTTTCCGATAGGAGTTCTGTCATGTGCTTCCAGGTCAGAATCAATGCCAGCCACTGTAAAGGATGGGGTTGTGGTGGTGTGGAACTCTGGGATGGCGTCTTCGTTCCATCCAGAGGTGTCCAAGGTATTGGCTATGTCTTCCCACTCTAGACGCGGCAAAGTCATTGGGGTCAGCAAACTGTAGAGGGGCGGGGGACTGCAGAGGTTGTTCAGGGATGACTTCTGCTGCTCCTGCTTCCTCTGCGATGCTCTGCAGAGGAGATCTGGGTTTCTTAGTTCTCTTTTTCTTAGGCTTGGGGGCTCCCTCCTCAGAAGTTTTGGCTTTTCGTTTCTTTTTCTCTTTTGGAGGAGGGGGTGCAGAGGATTCAACCACAGTTGCTTCTGTTTGTGGGTGCTGGGTTTGTTCTGCACTGGCAGAGGTACCTTCTTTTGCTTTCTTGGCTTTGGAAGCCTTCTTTGGTTTGGAGGGTGGCTTTGTGGTTTTACGTGGAGGTGCAGAGGTTCCATCCGTGTTTCTCTGTAGCCTGATTCTTTCTTGTTGCAGCCTACGCTTCTCTAAAGCTGCTTCCCATTCTTCTTCACTCATCCTTTCTACTACCTTTAATCCTATGGGGGATCCTAGACGCGCGTGGGGGGGGGGGGGGGGGGTCACAGGACTCGGTTTTGGAGTCCGGTGTTCGCGTATGTACTCTTTCTTAAGATCTAGATCTGTGACATAGGTGAGCATTTTCGATGGCAGAGGTCTGCAGTAACTTCAGCCATCTGCGTGTTTTGTATGGGCCATTTTTGCTAGAGGGTAGGTCTTCACAATTGGCCCTTCCATTGGCCATTCTTCCAGGATAAGCAGAGGTTCCAGTATCACTCCTAGGATTCTTTGGAATTGCAGAGCTGGTAGTTCTTTGCTTTTCTTACCCTTTGCCTTCTGTGTTGAAATTCTGTGGTCAATTGTGGCAACAAGTTCCTGCATCATGAGGGAGGCATAGTCCAGAGGCAGATCATAGTACATCTCGTACATGATTGCCAAGATTTGGTGAGAGCTCTGGTCAGGGCTCCCAACCTTTCCGGTTAGGCATCGGTTCAGGATTGAAAACAAGGTGTTCCACAGAGGAGGAAATCGATTTCTCCTGAAGTCATTTCTTTTGGATAGTTTAGTGTTGTAGCCCAACATTTCTGCAAAGGCGCAGAGCTCGGTGTCAGAGGGGCTTTCTGCGTACTCTTTGATGCCCAAAAGTTCTCTGGTAGGCAGGTTGAACTCCACAGAGAGCATTGTTCTATTGAATCTTAGTTCCAGGTTTTGGGATTTGTCAGGTTTGGACACATACCCATTTATTTGTCTTGTTCTCAGTGTCATAGTAGCAGCTCTGCCAGAACTGATTCAGGTATCTGGCAGGGATTTTGGTTACGTTCTTGGTTAACAGGGTTTTCAAAGGATGTTTATTAAAATTGCATTTTCTTCCCCAAATGCGGTTCTGGAATTTACCAAGTAATGGTTGTTGGGTTTCAAGGGAAGGATGTTTTCAAACTGATCGTGGTCCAGAAAATCCTGAAGATGAGTGGTCTGATCAAAGTCGACTGAGTTCCCACTGTGTTCTTGTTCTTGGTTTCTTGCTATTTAGGGATGATGTGAGTGCTCATCTTGAGTAGGGGAGTTCACCGGAGAGATGTTGGTGGAAGCCATTGATGGTTTCTTGAAGAACGAAGTTGAAAAAAAAAGTTGCAAGTTCTCGCTTTAGTTCGCTGGAGAGTTCAGAGAGAAAGATAATCGTAAAAGATGTGGAAGAAGGGTAAATGAGGATTTTATAGGGGGTTAATTTGGACAGAATTTGAAGCGGTAAATAGTGAAAAATGGATAAAATTTGGGGTCCGCACTTGAGTGCCCAGTTGGGTTCGACGTTCCAGAAGAACGTGTGGCACGCACGTCCAATGAAACCGTGCCACGTCAGAGGTGTCAGTGCACGATGAGACGTCGTGTGACGCCCATTAATGCTAGGCGCATGGGAGTCTCTACACCCGAATGACTGTCACTTTGGTAAATAACCCGCACCTACAGAACCCTTTTAAATGCACAAGTATCAGAATCGATAGAAGCTCTGTGGTGGAATGAGCTCTGTGATCTGAACCCTTATTTCGATATCTCTGTTCTTGCACCTTTACCAAAACATTTAAAATGATCGATAGAGTTTCCGTAAGGAATTTTCAGTAACAGAGGTTCTGACTTGCAGAGGCTCTATGACCGAAAATTTCTAATTGCGGAAAGCTCATAAAACTTTTTGATCATTCAAAGTTTTGACTGTTTTAAACTGTGTTTCTAGGACATATTTGGAAAGTGGTGTCCTAGAAAAATGTTTTGGAAAGGGGTTTTGTGCGATGAACTCATTCTTAGATTCTCCTTTATTCGGTATGGTCTGTGACTTCTGTTGATTTTGCTTGACCAATTTGCCTCATTGGCTCCCCCTTGAAAGATTAACCTCTGTAAATCATTTCAAGATCTCCTTCTGCTCCCCCTTGACCTATGCTTGGATCAGATATGATAAGCAGGGCATAGAACATAGGTCAAACTCATCAGAGGTTCTGTGAGAATAGACAGAGGCTCTGAGCTATTCCACAGAAGCTCTGTTGGGTATTGAACTTTGAGAGGTAAAGAATTTACAAACTGAAAGATTGAAATATATATATATATATATATATATATATATATATATATACAAGATTTAGTCTCACTTACAGAGGGATCAACTCATGTTTAGCATACCTAACTTACCCACCAAGAAAAGGAATCTTTTCTCATCAAGTGCCTTGGTGAATAAGTCCGCAAGCTGATATTCTGTGGACACAAAGTACATCTCTATTGTGCCCTGTTCAACATGAAGCTTCAAAAAGTGGTATCGAATATCTATGTGCTTTGTCTTAGAGTGCTGCACAGGATTGGCAGAGATCGCAATGGCACTTTTGGAGTCACAGAGGATGGTTATCTTTTGGATGTCTAGACCGTAGTCTTTTAGCTGAGTTCTCATCCACAGAACTTGGGAGCAACAGCTTGCAGCAGCAATGTATTCGGCTTCTGCTATGGATGTTGACACACAGTTCTGCTTCTTTGAAGTCCAGCTGACTAACTTACCACCTAGGAATTGGCAGCTCCTAGAGGTACTCTTTTTGTCAAGCTTGCATCCTCCGTAGTCTGAATCTGTATAAGCTATAAGATCAAAGCCAGAGTTCTTTGGATACCAGAGTCCAAGATTCTTGGTTCCCTTTAGGTATCTAAAGATTCTCTTGACAGCAAATAGGTGGGATTCTTTAGGGTTAGCTTGATATCTTGCACAGAGACACGTGACATGCATTATATCCGGCCTACTAGCAGTTAGGTATAAAAGAGACCCGATCATGCCTCTGTAGAGCTTGCACTCGACAGACTTTCCTTCTAGATCTGAATGTAGTTTAGATCCAGTGGCCATTGGGGTCTTCATAGCAGAGGCATCAGATAGTTTGAATTTAGAAAGTATGTCAGAGACATATTTTGATTGGTTTATGAAAATTCCCTCTGATGACTGTTTGACTTGGAGTCCTAGGAAGAAGTTTAATTCTCCCATCATACTCATTTCAAACTCGCTCTGCATGAGTTTTTCAAAATCAGTACAATATTCTGCATTTGTAGAGCCAAAAATAATGTCGTCCACATATATTTGCACAAGCAGAATCTCTTCACCTTTTCTCTTATAGAACAAAGTTGTATCGGTAGTACCTCTTTCAAATTCATTATCAAGGAGAAAGGTTGAAAGTCGCTCACACCATGCTCTTGGGGCCTGTTTTAGTCCATACAGAGCCTTATCGAGGTAGTAGACGGGATTTGGGTACTTAGCACTTTCGAACCCTGGTGGTTGTTGGACATATACTTTTTCTTGAATCTGTCCGTTCAGAAAGGCAGATTTGACATCCATTTGAAAACCCTTAAAACCTCTGTGGGCTGCGAAGGCTAAGAAGATCCTTATTGCTTCGAGCCGTGCGACAGGGGCAAAGGTCTCATCATAGTCTATCCCTTCTGCCTGACAGTATTCCTAAGCCACTAGTCTTGCCTTGTTTCTGATGACCACTCCATCCTCATCCTTCTTATTTCTGAAGACCCATTTAGTCTGTATAACAACTTTCCCTTTTGGCAAAGGAACTAAGGTCCACACTTTGTTTCTCTCAAATTGGAGAAGCTCTTCTTGCATTGCTTCCACCCAATTTGGATCTTCTAGGGCTTCAGAAACTCTCTTAGGTTCGATCATACTGATAAAGTTTGTGAAGAAACAGAAATTAGTAGTAGCTGATCGCGTCTTTACTTTGTCAGAAGGACTGCCAATGATTTGGCTCTGAGGATGGATTTTTGTCCACTTGGTCATCCTTGGAAGATGGTCATTTGCATCATTGAGTTGAACTTCTGTCGTTGCACACGATGGTTCTGGTGCAACTTCTGTTGTTGATGGTACTTCTGTGCTTGTACACAGAGTCTCAACTTGAGCTATTTCAATAAGGGTTGGTACTGAGTCCTCTGAAGATGTTGAGACCAAATTGTTAATCCCACTTTAAGACTCAACAATGATAAATCAACGACAAACACCTAAAACAAAATATAATAGAGTAGATGCGGAAGCGTTTTTATAAGCAGTTTGTGTTGATAGAAATGGTAGATTACACATAGAAATATAGAAACGAAGCTGTAAATAACAGGAATGTAGCTCAACAATTCATCTCTATTTGATTCTTCAAGAACACCATAAGGTATGTGTTTTACAGACAATAAGTTCTAAGTTGGTGTGTGTGTGTTGTGCAAGAGTTACCAGAAAAGGTGTGGTAGAGGCCTTCTATTTATACTAGATTACAAGGGACAAATAGTAGACAAGAAGTACGAAGGTACAAGAGACAACGTCGTGTAACAGATCCTGGTACACGACGATGTAGTGCGCCGCCATCTGCAAAAGTTGTGACCCTTCAGAGGATGACACGTGGAAAGTATAAGGACACACCTTGTACTATTGATCTTCAGAATCTTCGTACCACAGAGGATCTGTCGAGGGTGACAGAGGCTCCGTGGTCTTGTCCTCTGATGGTCTTCTGGTTAACGACTAGTGAAGGTTACTCGAAGTTCTATGCTCTTGGTGTCTGGTAGAGGCTTCTGTCAGTGATCTTCCTTAGCCTATTTTTCAATACTTTTCTATACACAGAAGTTGGAGCTAACAGGGATCTATAAGAAGTCTAACTTTAGCAAATGGTAGATTAAAATCGTTATTTACCCATTATTTTATATTAAGTGATGACTGATTAAAAATGATCGTTTTACCCTTTTGTTTGAAGCAATTGTCAATTGTGTTTATTAAAAACTTTATAAAACACAATATTATGAATTACGTATTTGGTTCCTTTAGTATGTCAAAAATTATGACTAACGTTCCTAAACTTAAAATATTATGGATATGGTCCCTATAATTCGTTATGGGTAGAGTCCTTGACATTAATAGAGTCTATTAACCCAGTTAAATTATGGTTAAATAGACCAAAATGACCATGTTTTATTTTTTCCTTAAGAAAAAAATATAATTTACTTATAATATAATACTTTTATACTATATATATACACACTTTTTGGATGCATAATCAGGGGCCATACACATTGTCACATTCCTCTGATGAGGCCATCCCCGCTTTCTGCCTCTATCCTCTCCCCCTCCTCCTGTCCTATCCGTCCGTGACCACCACTCCCTTCCTCACCGTAGCCCCCTTTCCGTCTCCCGACCACATTTTCTTCAAAATTTACACAAATTCAACTATGTTTATCCGATCTTTTATCAACGAACAAACTTTCACATGAAAAACAAACCGTTGCATGAAAAAACGAAACCTTTACATAAAAAACACATCGAATATTCATAGGAACAACACACCAAACCTTGATGGGAAGCACATAGAAAACCTACACATTGTGTATTTGTTGATCCAAACCCTCAGTGATTTGATAATGACTCTTTAAGAAACACTTAGTGAAAATTGTAAGTAGACAATATGTATTAGAGTTTCACTATCACTGATAAGTAATATGTCTCTATAGTATCGTTGATAGGAAACTCATGCTCTTTAATTTATACATTCAGCGAAACTATTCATCGACAAGCCCTGAGCCTGTTCAGTCTTGTTGATGATCGCTGATAGTTTTAGTTGTTTACTTATGATCCCTGAAGACAAGTTTCACGTCAACAAATGTTCTACGCTGAAGTCGAAGATCAAGCCAAAGAACCAGCGACAAGTCTACTAATGAACTGATGCGGATATCAGCGAAGCCAAGACATGTCCACTCAACGTGAAGTTACAAGTAGAAAACTTCAGCGAGCGCTGAACTTTATCACTCGCTGATAAAGAACTGTTCAACGAACGCTGATCATGAAGTTTCCTCTACAAGTTACTTTTGTCTTATCCCCTTGCACATCTCCGTATGATCTGTCAGAATGGACATCCCTTTTGTCCAGAATCGTACAACCAACTCTGATTCTACACTAATCATCATGCGGCTACTAGGTTGTCTACCAAAGTCAAAACATGCAACCAATCAGCTGCTGCCACGTGTGAAGTTGTACTGATATGCATTTAATGCATGCAATATATAAGAAGAAAACCCTACTTCAGAAATGAAGTGCTCGACCATTCCTTCTCCTTACTACTTTGTGTTAGAATATTATTCGTAATATTCTTATCTTCTTTCTTTCTTATTTCTAGTGCAAGAAATCTTAGTGTTCTCTTAACTTGTTTAGATTAGGTTTATTCCTTAATCTTGTTCCGCAACAAGTTGTAAATTGTTTGATAAATATCAATAAACAATTTAGGAAAGTAAAATCTGTGTGTTTGTATTCAACCCCCCCTTCTACAAACTTGTATAACCCTTTCGGGACCAACAAGTGGTATCAGAGCAGATTGTTTAAACTCATAAACAGGATCTTGCTTATACTAATCTTTTCTCTTCCTTGTTAATTCTCATAATGGCTACCAACACAAACACAAACTATATTGACAACGGTTCTCTTGCAAAACCCCCTAGATTTTCCATAGATAACTTTAATCTGTGGAAATATAGGATGATACTCTTCTTAGAAGGCGTAGACCCTACTATGCCTTATTACATCGAAAATGGCCCATATATTCCTGTTAGGATTGATCCTGAAGTTCCAGGCACTTCTACTAGAGCTGCCATTCCTGAAAGAATCATTCCTAAGGAACCTCACAATTGGTCTGATGAAGATAAGAAGAAGGTGGCTATCGACACTAAAGCCAGATCCATTCTGTCTATGGCTCTTCCTGACGAAGTCTACCATTCCGTCATGAACCTGAAAACCTCCAAAGCCATGTGAGACACAATCTGTGTTCAATATGAAGGTACGTCTGAAGTCCAGGACTCAAGAAAGATCAACCTGGTAAGACACTACGAAAGCTTCATTTGTGGTAAGAATGAATCTCTCTCTGAAGTACATCAGCGGTTTAACTGTTTAATTATTGATCTGAAAACCGTTGGTAAGGAATATTCTAAATTTGAGATCCTGACAAAGTTCTTAGAATGTTTACCTGAAAGCTGGGACAGTTATTCAATGTGTCTCAAGCTATCAAAGGATCTAAAATCTATGACTCTCTCTACCTTATTTGGCACTATGCTCAATCATGAGCAATCGTGTCATCTTAAGAAGAATCTTGTAAAAGATTCCAAAAGCACCCATGTTGCTTTACTCTTAGAGTCACCTTCTACTCAGCGATCTACTATCACTGTCACTGGGTTGGAAACTAACTCTGAATGTTCATCTGATGCTGAATCTTCAGATCTTGATGAATCTCTAGCACTCCTGGCTAATAAGTTCAGGAGATTCGCTAGAAAGAGTAACTTCAGAAGGAACAAACCCCTTGCACTCACTGACAAGCCAAGATCATCAACCCCAGTTGATAAGGCTACTGCTATCTGCTTTAACTGTGAAAAAGTAGGACACTTTGCTAGTGAATGTAGGCCAAAGAAAGTCTATAAACCCTCAGCTTTCTCCAAGAAATCCTCTAAGCCCAGGGCTAGAGATGACAAGTATCAAAAGCTTAAAGAAAAGTATGCAAAGCTGAAAAGCTTTAAGAAGAAAGGCAAAGGCCTGATGGCTGATTTTGACTGGGCTGCCACTGATGAAGAAGAATCATCTGACTCTGAAGATAATGATGAGGCCAATCTCTGCCTCATGGCAAAAATCCAAGAAGAGAAAGAAAATTCTGACATTCCCTCTACTTCAACTCCTACCTCTAAGGTATCAACTTCCTTCTTTACTAATATTTCAGATATTGATGAAGTTGATAGTCTTCGGAAAATCGATCTCTTGATTATGAACTTATATGATGCCATGAATGGCAAGACCTTAGTTGAAAATCAAAATCTTGATCTCGCTAAACAGCTTAAAAACTGTCACCTTCAAATAGAAAAGCTTTCTAAAATTGAAGAAGACTTAAAAGACCAGGTCCATATAAATCAACTAGTCAAAATCGAACGCGAAGAAGTTATCGTTGCATTAAAAGCTGAAAAGGCTACTGTTGAAGGATGGTGTAAATCCTCAACAACGATCACTGAGATTATAAAGTCTCAGATACCCCTGAGTGATAAGAGTGGACTTGGTTACAAAGCTGATACTCTAGAACCAACCACTGATCGTTCCATGCTCAAATTTGGAACTTTCGTATCTTCAGTCCCTGACACTTCCTCATCTCAGTGTTCCTCTTCAAATACTCCCATCCCTGAGGAAAAACCTACCTTGAATTCTAAAGGTAAGGGTAAAGAAAAAGTTTTCAACCAAAAACCTCAGAAGGGTACCTTTGTACCTAAGCAGAATGCTTCTAAAGCCTCAGTAACTTATCCCTCTACTTCTAAGAACAAGATCCCTGGATTTATTCAGCG
Source organism: Saussurea involucrata (assembly GCA_033807775.1). Taxonomy (NCBI): domain Eukaryota; kingdom Viridiplantae; phylum Streptophyta; class Magnoliopsida; order Asterales; family Asteraceae; genus Saussurea; species Saussurea involucrata. Next base: position 42,377,239 of record CM066325.1, on the reverse strand, counting down.
ACCTACTCCTAGAATCAGAGTGGATATTATTGGTAAGAAATCTGAAGAACTGATTGTTCCTCCCATTTCCAATACCAAATGTATACTTGGTGCTGGCCTTGCTCATTTAAAATTAACGGCTAAGCATGCAAATGGTCCTAAAGCTACTTTTAGCTATAGGAAATGTTATCACTATGGACTTACCGATCACATTGCTAGTAAGTGCCCCATAGCCACCAAAGCTGAAAAGTTAGCTAAGGTGAAGATCAATGCCCCCAAGGCAAAGAAGACCACTGAGGTTAAGAAATTAACCAAAGTAAAGAATAATTCTGAAGCTGAATCTTCAAATGCTGAGAAGATTGCTGAATCTTTCACTTCCTCTACCACCACTGACAAGTGTGGGCCCATGGTAAAATGGGTGCCTAAGTCAAACTAATCTTCCTTTGTTTGCAGGTTAAGAAGGGTATCTGGTGTCTTGATAGCAGATGCTCTAGACATATGACTGGAAAGAAAAACCTGCTCACTCACTGAATACAAGGAAGAGAAGGGTCCCTCAGTGACCTTCGGTGGAAACGGAAAAGGCTATACCCGAGGTTTTGGTGTACTCTCGAATGGTACAACAACCTTTGGAAGAGTCGCATATGTTGAAGGACTGAAGCATAATCTTCTAAGCATTAGTCAGCTGTGCGACAAGGATAACAAAGTAATCTTTACCAAGGAATCCTGCTTTGTCACTGACAAAAAGGAGAAAATAACTCTCAGCGGATATCGTATGGAAAATGTTTATGTTATAAACATGGACTCTACAACCACTGAGAACTCCTGTTTCTTCTCAAAAGCCTCATATGATGTCAACTGGCTATGGCATAAGAGGCTCTCTCATCTCAACTTCAAGACATTGAACACTCTTTCCTCTAAAGAGTTGGTCACTGGTCTACCTCAACACTCATACGCTAAGGAGTCTGTATGTTCAGCGTGTGAAAAAGGGAAACAAACTAAGGCAAGCTTCAAATCTAAGCAAGTTTCCTCAGTGTCATCTCCTCTACAACTTCTCCATATGGATCTGTTTGGCCCTGTTAACAAACAATCCATCGCTGAAAAGAAATATACATTGGTCATAGTTGATGAATTCTCTCGCTATACTTGGTTAATGTTTCTCCGTTCTAAGAGTGACACCCCTGAAGAACTCATCACATTTGTCAGGAAAATGGAAGTCCTGAACAACATGAATGTTCGCTCAATAAGGAGTGAGAATGAGACCGAATTCAAAAATAGTTCTCTTGATTCCTTCTTTGAAAGTAAGGGTATTTCTCACAACTTTTCCTCAGTGAGAACACCGCAACAAAATGGAGTCGCTGAAAGAAGAAATCGAACTATCATTGAAGTTGCACGATCAATGCTCAGCGATTCTCATCTACCTACTCAGTTTTGGGCAGAAGCTGTCAACACTGCTTGTTTTACTCAAAACAGGTCGCTGATAGTCAAAATATTCAAGAAAATAGCCTCTGAACTCTTCCATGGGAGAAAGCCTTCAATTAACTTTCTTCACATCTTTGGATGTTAGTGTTTCATACTGAACAACAGAGATGCCCTTGGAAAGTTTTATCCGAAGGCTGATGATGGAATCTTTCTTGGATATTCTTCAGTTTCTAAAGCCTTCAGAGTCTTCAATCGAAGAAGACAAACTGTTGAAGAAACAATCCACGTCACCTTTGACGAATCCCGTTCAGCGAACTCTAGACCTTCTGCTGATACTGAAGAATTGAATCAATGGATGTTTTCTCATCTTGGTGATTCAGAAGATGTTCCCACTCCTCCATCTCATACTCATCCCGCTGAAGATGATGATCCTACTATCATCCTAAGCATGCAGACTAGTGAAGCTGAAACATCATGGGTCTCAGCTGTTCCTATTAACACTATGCCTGCTTCTGAACCTTCTATCTCAGATATACCATCTACTTCTCAGCAATCAGTGAATGAAATGGCATTTGAACCTCTTCCTCTCTTGGCTGATATACTAGAAGTTGCTGAAGCCTCATCTTCAGCTCCTACAGAAGTTCAAGTTGAGTCAGCGACTTATGCTCCGACTCAACGATGGACTATTAATCACCCCATTGATCAGATTCTTGGTGATCCAAACGCTGGTGTTCAGACTCGAAAAAGTGCAGGTAATATTTGTTTATTTGTTAACTTTATTTCTCTGATTGAACCAAAGAAAACAGATGATGCCCTCAGAGATCCAAACTGGGTCAGCGCTATGCAAGAAGAGCTGACAGAATTCGAAAGAAACAAAGTTTGGAAGCTCGTTCCATGACCATCCGACAAGTCAGTGATAGGCACTAAATGGGTCTATCGAAACAAGTTGAATGAACATGGAACTGTAACCCGCAACAAGGCTCGTCTTGTTGCTCAGGGATATAGACAAGAGGAAGGTATAGATTACGACGATAGACGAGAAGCCATTCGTCTGTTCTTAGCTTACGCGGTACACAGAGACTTCAAAGTTTATTAGATGGATGTTAAGTCAGCATTCCTCAATGGAAAGCTGAATGAAGAAGTCTACGTGGAACAACCTCCAGGATTCTCAGATCCTAAGCATCCAGGTTATGTTTATAAACTGGATAAGGCACTTTATGGCTTAAAGCAAGCTCCTCGTGCATGGTATGACACTCTCTCTTCTTATCTCCAAATCGAAAAATTTGAGCGACGTAAAATCGACAAAACTCTATTTTTCAGGAAAGTAAAAGGTCATATTATTCTTGTTCAAATATATGTCGATGATATTATATTTGGTTCCACTAACCCTGACCTTTGTGCTCGTTTCGCTGATAGAATGAAAGCAGAATACAAAATGAGTATGATGGGTGAGGTAATCTATTTCATTGGTCTTCAAATCAAACAGAGTGAAAAAGGAACTTTCATTCACCAAGGAAAATATGTTAAAGATATGTTGAAGAAATTTGATTTAACTCAGAGTTCAGCTATGAAAACCCCTATGGCACCACCGCTGACACTAAACAAGGATCCCACTGGAAAACCTGTTAATGTCATGATGTACTGTGGGATGATCGACTCTCTTCTGTATCTTACAGCTAGCCGACCTGATATTATGTATGCAACTTGTTTGTGTGCACGATATCAAGCTGAACCTAAGGAATCTTATTTGATCGCTGTAAAGCGAATCTTTCGTTACCTTAAGGGTACTCCTAACCTAGGTCTTTGGTATCCCAAAGACTCAGGGTTTGATCTAATCGCCTATTCAGAAGTGATTTTGCAGGTTGCAAATTGGATAGGAAAAGCACCACAGTAGGCTGTCAGCTCCTAGGTGGAAAGCTGGTGAGTTGGACAAGTAAAAAACAAAACTCAGTGTCCACCTCAACCGCTGAAGCTGAGTATGTAGCTGCTGGAAGCTGTTGTTCTCAGGTCTTGTGGATGAGAAATCAACTACTGGACTATGACCTTCAGCTCTCGAAAATTCCAATCTATTGCGATAGCACAAGTGCCATCGCTATAGCCAACAGTTCAGTGCTACACTCAAAGACCAAACACATCGAAATCAGCGAGCTTGGAATGCTGAACTTAAGAGAGTAAAATCTTCAGCGGTTCACATTTGATTAGGGATAAAACAAACTTGTATAACCCTATCCATCACCTTCTCTATGAACAAAATTGATTCGCTGATATCAAGGTATGTTCTTTCTTACTCGCTGACGTTCGCATATGAATGCAAGATTTCAAAACAAATTGCATCGCTGAATATCTCTTCCTTTCAGCGATACTTTAAAATTTCTAAAACTATCACTGATACTTCTATTCAGTGCTTCTATTTTTCAAAATGTCCCGGAACTTTTCAAAAACCTCAGAGACACTTTAAAATATGAAAGGACGTTTGTGACGTCATCAAACGGATAAACCATGGCACGTTTTTTCTGACACGTTCGCCCGTTTCGTCTTCCTTGTCCAATCAAATTCAAGGGACGTGTTCGTGTCATCATGAAAAACTTTTCCGCTCATAGTTTTTCTCTCTCTACTCTCACTATATAAACCCATTGCGTTTATATTTTTACCTTTTACGCGAACATCATCTCCTTCAAAGCAAGAACTCTCTGTTGCATTCAAAATATTAACTCAAGAACATGGTCATCTTCATCTTCTTCAACATCACAGGTTAATATTTCTTTTATTTTGCAACTAATAAACTTGTTTTTGATCTTATTCTTGTTTCTAAAAGATCAAACAAAAGAACTTTTTTAAAATGAAATCATTTCTCTTCATGATTATATGAACACAATCTTCATGATTGGTCTTCAAGTTTAAAACAAAAATCTTAAACTTGTATTTTCATATGTTTTCCAGAATCCCTTCTTTAAATGGAAACTGGAAAATAAGACATTCACTAGATTTTGAATCTTTGTCAAAACTAGAAAAACCCTCATTTCTATTTCTTCCTCTAAATAGAAATTACAAAACCCTAAAAACCCTTATTTTGGAACTTTATCCATTTTAAGACACTTCTGTTCATATTCTTCATTCTTATATTATATAAACAGAAATGGCATCTACTACTGAAGCTCCTACCGCTAAGTTCCCCACTACTGCTAAGGTTACTGTACTCACAAAAGCTCCTCAAGTTGGTTTCAAATTCGAGCAAATTAACTTTCAAGGCAACAACCCTTATGCTCACTTCGACTTCCCTCAAAAGAAGCAGGTCACACACCTTGATGACGCTGTGAATTTTCTGAAGACATGTCCTCTATCCATAGCTCTGACCGTCACACCTCCCGCCAATAAGCACTTACTCGCTCAGTTCTGGTATACTGCCAGACGAGCTATGATCACATCCACCAAAGACCCCAAAAAGGAAATCGAGGTCATCCTTTTTGACACCGACCATGGTACCTCCAAGATCACACCTGGTAATATCAGGTGTGCCCTAAACCTCCCCGCTGGCACAAAAGAAAAACGCTTTGTCCCTCTACCAAATCTCAAAAACCCAGCGGACAGAGCAACACTCATTGCATTCTTTGATGCAATGTAGTATGTGTGGGAAACAGGGAGAGATAAGCTCCCTGAGAAGAAGCTGACCCTGATCAAGAAATCAAAAATGCCTAGCGAGATGAACTTCATCTTTGCTCATCTGATAAGCTGCATGACAGCTAAAGTTGGTTCTTCTGACCAAGCATCCCAATCCCAAAAGGCTATAGGGTATGCACTGCTGAAGGGCCTACACATCGATTGGGCCAAAATCATCTTTGACGACATGATTCAGCGAGTTGAAAAAGCGAAGAGACAAAAGACTGTCCCATATCCTAGATTTATCAGCACTCTCTTCTTACAAGGACTCGGGGACAAATACCCGAAGGTGGGCGACCTGAAACTCTCACAGGTTGGTGCTAAGGTCCTCGACTTCACCCCCATGCCAAATGAGGTACGTCTTTCTACTATCTTATATTTTCTCAACCCTCCTACTTCTTCTACTTCTGCAGCTACCTCAGTGGTAATCCCAACCGCTGATACCCACGCTGCAACCTCTACTCCTTCCAAGAAAAGGAAACCATCTAAATCCCTACTTGGCGCCCCTAAGCCCAAGAAGTCCTCACAAGAGCAACCCCCCAAGCCTTTCCAGGCTGAAGACTCCACGGTTCTCTCTTCACAAGAGCCGTTGGATAGTTCAGTGGTATGCTCTGCCACAGCTGATAAAGTCACCCCTTCCATACCAACTTCAGCGTTTCTAAACGCTGAGGTTATTAACTTGGAACAGAACCTCCCTCCCTCAGTACTTCTAAGTATTGAGGAAGTAATTCTCAGCGGATCCAACGCTAAACCTCTTACCCAATTCCTCTTCTCAACCATCATTCCTCCCACTTTCTCTTTGGACACTCCACCTATTCCCCCCCCCCCATTTTCTGCAACAAACGTCATCCTCCACGATACAACTGCTGAAAATTTATAGAGGATGATGGATACAAACATAGGACCTGCGGGCACTTCTCAGCGTAAAGGTACACTGAAGACGACATGGAAACATTGACAGGTCATCGAGACTTCGAGGACTTCATAAACCATCCCACAGGTATACACATAACTCCAAACACTCATCTCTCAAAATCCCAAACTTCTGAGCTTTCCTTTGTTCACAAGTTCTCAACTTTTTCAGGTCCTAATTTGGGCGACATCAACACATCGCTCACGGATCTATCCAACAAGGTGGAATCTCTCACCACCACTCTCTCTACAAACTCTTAAGTGGTTACAAACGCTGGAGAGGCTCTCAAGACGCTCACTGATGAGGTGAAAGGAAAGGCGTCCAGTGTTGACTTGCTGAAGGTGGAAGGTAGCCTCGGTCATCTTGCTACTGCTCTCGCTGAAAACTCCACTACCAACAACACTCTCTCCACCAACTTTACAGCCATGTCCAATGAAGTCACATCATTGAAGACAGTGGTTGGAGATCTTCAGGGAGATGTGTCTACTCTAAAGACAGATGCTAGCACTGCGACCAACCTTCTGCAGCAAATCCTTGATCGCCTGAATGCTGCCACATGTGCTCCATCTCACTTCACTCAGGATGATCGAGAAGACCTTCAAAAGATCAGTCCTGCTATTTCTGGCCTAGAAGACATAATAGCAGTGATTGAAACCTTCATGGGGATCACTGGCCTAGAAGACAGTGACCCGAAAACTGATGATGCTGTTGCTGCTGATATTCCTATTTCCTCCCCCATCCATCATGTGGAAGTGGGGGAGAAGACTGAAGACCTTCCCCATAATGTTGAAGGGGAGAAGAAAAATCAAGAAGACCTTCCCCAGAATTCTGAGAGGGAGGGTATTATTGTTAAAAATGCTGAAGAACCTCAGGGAGTTGAAAACCCTGAGGGAACCGAGAAACCTCCCTCTAAACTTGAGGGGGAGCAACTCGATGAGGAAGCTGATGCTGATGTCACTGAACCCTATGCTGATGAGGAAGAATCTGAAGCTGAAGAAGAAGAAGACTATGAAGACGTCGATATTGCTGATAATGAACCATCATCATCCCCTAAAAATGATGATGATGACGATGATGATGACGTCGAATTCTTCTTCCAACCTGAAAGGGCCCCTGCTCAAAAAGGGGTTATGATAAAAGAATCATCAGGGGAGGGGACAAAGACAAAGCCTGCAGCGACTGAAGCTGACAAAGACAAAAATAAAGGCCTCGCTGCAGAAGGCAATCTGGTTATCCTTCAAAGAAAGCCAGTTTGTCAGGTACAATATCTTCTCTTCCCTTACACTGCATCCCTCATCTATCCCTTCTCAACCTCAGTTCTCCTCTCCCAAATGATCTTACTTAAACGATCGCTATGTTTTAGCTAGTCCTCTCCCCTGCTTGAGGATACAGCTGAAGTTCCTCCTGCTGCAACTACAACAATAAATCCATCTCCTATCGCTGAAGAAATAACCCCAGTCTTGGATTTCACTGAGACTGTTGAACCTGAAGAACAACTGCTCTCTCACAACAAAAGACCTTCCTTAGCTCCTCAAACGCTAAGTGAAGATGAATTGAAAAAGAGAGAAGCCATGATCAAACAGCTTGAAGATCAGCGAATCATCCTTCCTCGATACAAAATCACAAGAAAGGAAATCGCTGAACACCATAAAGTTGAAAGACAACTCGCTGAACGAAGAAGAGCTGAAGAAAGAGATAAAGCTTATGCTATCGAGCTCGCTCAACGTTCAGTGAAAGATCATGATCTGAAGAAGGCTCCCATTGATGTCCAACGTCAATTGTGGAAGGACGCCAAGAAGATAGTCGAGAAGAAAACCAAGGTATCTGACTATACCTTGGAATGGTGCAAAGAAAGGTTGAACTATCGATACAAGGTCTCCAGAATCAACAAGATGTACATCAGGGGAAGAATTTCAGTAACTGTTCCAGTTGTTGATGTCGACATACTCAGAGAAAATGGTACTAAGGAAACCATTTATGCTTCATCAATCATCAAGTACGGTTTCTCTGAGTGGTTGGAGATGAGAATAGCCATTCAGCAATCACGCTCAACATTCAAAGATCATGTTGAGAAAGTTATAAATAAACAGATCGACTTGGTGACATCTGCTGTGGATATTCCTCCTTTTCCTGCTCCAGCTCAAAGAAGAAGAAGGCCTGCTGCAAAGAAGAAAACAACTCCTTCAGACACAGGTCCTCCTATTCGAAATGAAACCGGAATTGGCTACTCACGCGCTGAAGTTCTTGGTCCTAAACCTGATCTCTCAGCTCTCGACATCTCCCTGCCCCCTGGTGAACGCTTCATCCCTGGAAAAGTCTTAAGCGATCCTTATGGTATATTCTTCAATGACTACGATGGACGAGAATGCTTTCAACGCATCTCTGAGCTACCCATCACTCCTATCGAACAGCTCAGAGATCTCATCTATTGGTGCAGATTCAGAGATGATCTTCTCAGATACTTCATGAAGCCCCTGATATTCAAAGAAGCAAAGAATAGACGGGATCTTGGTGAAAAAGTCCCTGACTGGATGATCCCTACGACAAATCCCTTGATGAACTTCTCATTAAGGATGAACCTGAATAGCTGATAGGATTTTCTGTAAATTCTTCTATCTTTATCAGCTTGTATCTTGTGAGTCTCAGATCCGTGCAACGAACAATAATGAAATCAATAAGTAGAAACAAGTCGGAATGATTTCAACTGGTCATCCAATTTAGCTTTCAATTGAAAGAGTTTACAATAAAGAATAATGAAAGCAAATGAACAACTTATTCAATTCTCTATAGAATGAATGACCAACCTTATTTCTAAGGCAAAACAAACTATATATACCAAGGCCTAATGCCTGAGGCCCACGGCCCATTAAGCCAAAACAAAGCCCATTAAGCACAAATGGCTTTTACAAAACAATAAAATAACCTAATTAAGCAATATATAATTATTTATATATCTTTCTAAAATGTAGGACATTTATGGTCCTAACAATCTCCCCCTAAAGATATATAAATAAAAATCGGTCTTGAAATCTTCAGATCTTGATCTTTTCTCCTTCTTGAAACTTTGGAATGCAATGATGTTGCTTCTCTTCATGTCTTTGGAAGCTCCCCCTTGAATAAAGCTCTTGAATTTGATTTCAGCTTTAAAAGAACTTATAGAACCAATATGCTCGATGGAGGAAATAATTTGAAGCGAACACCACTTGATAAGAACGAGAATATATGATCACTTGTAAACACTTTGAAGTCTTTCGCTTTGATAAAATCTTGGAACTGATCAAATAACTGAACTGTTACTCCCCTTTGGCTTTTGCATTAGGACTTCTTTACTCCCCCTCGGCTTTTGCTAACTCCCCCTCAACTTGATATTCGGTGTCTTTGAATCTGTACTCTTTCTCCCCCTCATGATGAGTAGGAGTATCCGGAGCATCATGTATGTTCAAAGACAATAGTAACGAGTAGCAAAAAATCCAGATAAAACATTTTAGTAACCAACATGGGGTAAAAATCTAACACAGAAACACATAGTAACTGTTATCACAACAATTTAAAATTTGTGTGGCCTATGTTCAGAGTTGGCATCGGGGTATCTCTGATAGGACTTCCAGTTATCACTGAAGTAAAATTTTAAAAATTACTTCTCAAACTGTTCCGGCAATATCACGAAGATATGCAAATGGAATCACAAAGACTCGTGCATGTGTGAAAGAAATGAACTATATCAGTTAGGCTCAAATATTGATTTAACTTGGGACGCAAGTTAAAAATCAATAGACTCAGTGATTAGAATATGAAGTTCGGAGACCGGAGCTGATGTCGTCCTTTTTTAATATCTAAGACCTCTGAGTGAGGAATAGATAGATTATGTGTTAATTCTCCGTGAATATATGAACAAGTATATGTTGTGAGATACTTGAGTGGCTAGGTGGGGTGACACGAGTTATCGACATTGGGTCCATGTCTGTTTCAATATTCATCTCCAAAGAACGAGAATGATTAGATTGTGTGGTTACCCGGATAACTGACTCGGTTTGGTAAGGACCAATAATTCTTTTAAGTCCTGTCACATCCTCACCGTTTTTCTTTTCACTCCGAACTCATCTATCAATCTAGACCCCTCACTGATATCTATAAGGGATGTGTTTCTTGGGTAGGTCCTTCCGGTCTGGATTGACCATAGAAACAGTGTAAGTCCTAACACTCCTTTCATGCAATAATTAGAATAGTTGAGTAAACAATGAAGTACGAGTTCTAAACTGAAACGTTTAGATGTCAAAGCATTTAAGAACGAGTCCTGATCTGAGTTGATCAGAAGTCATAAAAATTAAGTCCGAGTTCTGATCTGAAGTAATCAGAAATCATTGTTTGAAATAACAGAATTTCAAGAAACAAGATCAAGAGCAAAACAGAATGACTCAGTAAGCACAATATTTTGCAAGAAATGAACCAATGATCAGAATGTTTAATTGTGAAGAAAATGTCACAATTATTATATCAGATAAGAATGGAATCATGTGCAAGAAATAGTGAACTTGGAAAACAACTAGGAATTCAAACGAGTGTATTTCCATCGAAAAATCAACAAATATGTGAGACATGGAAATAACTAAGTCAAGAAAAATGACACGTGGTAATTGTTTGGGCAAAAAATCACGTCGTACGACCACGACCAGAGCAGGTAAGACGCACGCTATAATCCAAATCTTGTATTAAGATAAGGTCTCGACAAGGACCCAGAAAACATCCGTCGTCTCCCGTAAAAGGTAAGTCGCACGTCTACCATAACGCACGACCATAGCATCGCCCGTCCCGTACGACCATCGCGTAAGCTCGTTGCACCTTCGACCGAACTAACGTTAACCTTGATTGTTACGTTTGTTAAGTGTTTAATGCAGGAGTCAAAGTCATTAAAGAGCAACGGATATAACCGACACAACCATTAACGATCGATAGCCGTAACGGACGAAGAGTATTATGAACATTCATCTCGGCGACCGTTTACAGCCGTTGATCAAATCATTAATGGAGCTAATTAATGACGCGAAGACTATAAAAGACAAGCTAAAGCTTCATTTCAGGAGAGATCGGTTAATATCCAGTATACATCAGCGGACATCACCAGCAGAGAAAATCATCCAAACTCATAGCAAAGAACATTCAAACTCTGGAGATCAAATATTGAAAGCCAGAACCCTATAGTGAACTCAAGAACACTCGAAGAAAAGCTCAAGTATCGCTCTCGATGCACGACAAACAGCCCTCGACCAGAAGTTCACACTTTGTATTCACACACGACAAACACCTGTTTTTACATTCAAACACTTGTACTTTACATTTCGAAGTATTTCCTTCATTTGTATTGTAATCATCGTACGACCGACGCCAGTACCAAGGACGTCGCCCCTGATTGGCGACCATAGTGCAGCGACGACACCCACTGTCGTCCGCAGGTTTTTTCCTCGTTTGAGGTTTTTCCTGCGTCATCAAATCCCTTGTCTCGTTTATTTTTTCCCTCATCGCACGTTTCGTCGAAAGATCCTTTCTTTAGTTGATTAAGTCCACATCGACCGTAAGTTGTCCCTTTGGTGCGATTTTTGGCATTAACAGTAATCATGGAATTTAATATTGGAGAATAACAAACATAAGTAAGTTATCCAGAATGAATTACCATGGTCTTTGAATTCAGTTGAAGTTCACTTACCTTTCATAGTACTCCCCCTCAAATGTGGCATAACCTTTGAATGCAGTCATGTGGAAAGAATCTTCTAATTTAAATGCACATGACATTCCTGCAAAACAGATTAGACAGATTTTGGTATCCATCCATTGATGGATCCTTGACGGTTAGATGCCCTATTATAGTGAGGACCGGGAATACTATAGATACCATACCAATGAGATTCGAATTTACGATCAACAAAATCATTCGAACCACATGTAGAACAACAGATACAATAATGAGAAAGTTGAAGCAACTGTTGAATTGAGTAAACTTTTAAGGGAAACATCACCTTTTGTTCAACAGAAGTACGAGAATTAAAAACATCATGATTGCGATTGTATGTCCTAACATGTGAAACTGGCTTAAATGACTTTGCATTCGTTTTGCTTTTATGTGATCCCTTTACCACCCAAACTTGTTTGAACCTCTTTCTTCGGCCATTATTATCTGAATTACCATTAAATGCATGACCAGTAGAATTTGAGTAGGCAGGACGTTTATAATTCGATCGACCGGTCTTTTGTCGGGGCTGTGATTGTTTTTTAGAACAAGAATCAGTTTTAGGAACCTTGATCACAGTCAGGGTCTTAGGTTTTGAAGAACAATCGCCTTTTTGAAAATTGATAGGACGATTCACCGCTTTAGATAGAAAGTCGGTATGACTCGGAAGAGGTTTGTCAAATGGAAAACTTTCAAACTCTTCATCAGAACTACCCTCGGAATTCATGAATTCGGAAAAATTGATATCCGGAATAGGTGGACTTGGATTGGTCGAGGGAGGTGAGGGACACATTGTGTCGGTGTGCTTTGGGGAATTTGGTGCGGAAGCTAAGAAAAAATCAGAGTTCAAATTCCTTAAGACACTTTTATCTTGTTATTCATTACCGTCTTGTGAAGATATTTTTCCAATGAAAGCTTTACAAGAGGATGTGTCCGATGAGTTGCAGGAAAGTTCGGGTGAAATCTGCTTTTCAGATTGGAGTAGGTCAATCTGCTCTTGGAGTTGACCATTTCTCGTATGATCCTTCATCGCATCTGTTGCCAAGGCAGCCAGTTTTGAGGTGAGCTTATTGATTTCACACCGAAGGATTTCATGTCCTTCATTCGACACAGCTTCGGTTTTGACGGGTTTTAGATTCTCAAGTTCCGCAATTAGCGCTTGCTTTTCCATTTGAAAAACTGACCTTTCTTTCTCGAGTGACTCCTCCAACTCGACTATCTTTGCTTCCAAGATGAGAGGGGGAACATAGAGCTTGAACTCATCCGTCTCAGTCTTGGTTTCAGTTGCTTGGACCTCATCCTTTTTGGAGGAATCCTTGGGCGTTGCAACCTTGTAGCAATCGAAGTAGTCATTCGAGAGGTACTTCTTATTTTTCTGATAGGAATAATTTAATGATCCATAACAAAATGGAAGTTGCATTTTGGATGTGCGAGTGCGCTTGTATTCCTCAGTTTCCTCTTCCTTTTCAGGTTCAAGAGGACCAGTCCATTTAATTGCATATTCAGGATACTCTTTGACTATTCCAAGACAACTGAAATCATACAATATAGGTCTTTTGGCTATACCCTTTTTCAGGTAGTGCGGGTTATCGTATCCGATTCCCCAGTCCTTGTTGAAATACGTGACCTCCTTGGGTTTATTCATAAAGATGGTTTGATCAGTTTGACCCCTTTTGTGGAGTTTTGTTTCAAGATCGGTGATTTTATTAACAAACTCCTTGTGCTGAATTTGAAGAGCGAAACATTGATAAACAATTTCTGCTTTCTTATTCATACACTGATCAAGCTTTATGGTCAGATCAGATATCTTAGCTCGAAGATCTTTTGGTGCTATCGAAAGATTTACACACTTTTCCTTTAGGTATGTGTTGTCAGATTTAAGCTTTTCAGTTATCTTTGTTTGAGCATGTAACTTTACTTTTAACGAGTTAATTTCAAGAAATTGTGCATTTGAGGAAAACATATATGACTCTACCTTTTGACCAAGTAGTTGAATCTTATCAACTAAAGCATTATGAGTTGGTAGACATACCTAACAAGATTCTCCAAGAGCTGGAGGCGTGGTGTGGTTGCTCATGGCATAAGCATCTCGAGACATCTTTGATGGTTGCACTGATGTGATCGTCAGACGTTGGCAGCGCCCCTAGAAAATTTTGAAAAATTAGGGTTCAGAAAGCTCCCAGATTATGGAATCTGGGTGGTTTCCGGATAAGGAATCCGGAAAAATAAACTTACCGGGTGAAGTGCAAGTTACCGGGTTAAATTAGTTTCCGAATGATAAAAATAAACCCAGACTTACCGGATGAATAGAGTTTCCGGATAAAATGCTTTCCGGATGGAATGGGTTTCCAGAAGAAGTGAATTTTACCGGATACCTTGAGTTGTCCAGATAAAATGCTTTATCGGAAACTTTGGGTTTCCGGAACAAAGTACCCGGAAAGATTGGAGAATGAGTTACTTACCCGGAAAGTTATGTCGTACCCGGAAAGGCTGAATGCGAACTTCCGGAAAGTGCTGCTACTATCCAGAAAGTGCGGCTGGAGTGTTGAAATCGATTGGGAATCAACTAGGGTTGCTCAAAAACGTTCCTGAAAGATTAGAAACTCGACCAAACACAAAAATAACACTACCCAAATCGATTTGAAGCAAAAACAACAAGTTTTGATGGTTAAAAATTCGATTTTTACCAAGAACACACTCAAAATTTTTGAACTTTAATTTGCTTAAAAACCACTCAAACGATCGAATTAGAGTACGAAAACTTGCAGAATCACTAATAACAATGATACTAACAATACCCAATAAACGAAATCGATCAATTTTACCAGAATCAAAATATGGATTGACAACTTAGAACACAGCCGTGAAAAGGAGAAAACTTACCAGAATTCAATATGAACACCTCGAATCGATCTGTCCGTCTGCTCTGATACCAATTGTGAGTCTCAGATCCGTGCAACGAACAATAATGAAATCAATAAGTAGAAACAAGTCGGAATGATTTCAACTGGTCATCCAATTTAGCTTTGAATTGAGAGAGTTTACAATAAAGAATAATGAAAGCAAATGAACAACTTATTCAATTCTCTATAGAATGAATGACCAACCTTATTTCTAAGGCAAAGCATACTATATATACCAAGGCCTAATGCCTGAGGCCCACGTCCCATTAAGCCAAAACAAAGCCCATTAAGCACAAATGGCTTTTACAAAACAATAAAATAACCTAATTAAGCACTATATAATTATTTATATATCTTTCTAGGACATTTATGGTCCTAACATATCTCTTTGTACTTGTAATTATTATTTGCTGTACTTATAATTTTTCTACTTCCCTCTGTAATCTTTATGAAGTTTAAAGGAAAATTTCAGCAAATGTACTTTACTCCATCAGTACTTAAAAAGATCCCAGAAAACAGTAAAAGGGACAAATATTTTATAAGTTCTTTTTATCCTTATGTTTTCATACTTAGCAATTTTCTTTTATTGCTATGTCATAATCAAATAGGGGGAGATTGTTGATCCAAACCCTCAGTGATTTGATAATGACTCTTTAAGAAACACTTAGTGAAAATTGTAAGTAGACAATATGTATTAGAGTTTCACTATCGCTGATAAGTACTATGTCTCTATAGTACCACTGATAGGAAACTCATGCTCTTTAATTTATACATTCAGCGAAACTGTTCATCGACAAGCCCTGAGCCTGTTCAGTCTTGTTGATGATCGCTGATAGTTTTAGTTGTTTATTTATGATCCCTGAAGACAAGTTTCACGTCAACAAATGTTCTACGCTGAAGTCGAAGATCAAGCCAAAGAACCAGCGACAAGTCTACTAATGAACTGATGCGGATATCAGCGAAGCCAAGACCTGTCCACTCATCGTGAAGTTACAAGTAGAAAACTTCAGCGAGCGCTGAACTTTATCACTCGTTGATAAGGAACTGTTCAACGAACGCTGATCATGAAGTTTCCTCTACAAGTTACTTTTGTCTTATCCCCTTGCACGTCTCCGTACGATCTGTCAGAACGGACATCCCTTTTGTCCAGAATGGTACAACCAACTCTGATTCTACACTGTTCATCATGCGGCTACTAGGTTGTCTACCAAAGTCAAAACATGCAACCAATCAGCTGATGACACGTGTATAGTTGTACTGATATGCATTTAATGCATGCAGTATATAAGAAGAAACCTACTTCAGAAATGAAGTGCTCGGCCATTCCTTCTCCTTACTACTTTGTGTTAGAATATTATTCGTAATATTCTTATCTTCTTTCTTTCTTATTTCTAGTGCAAGAAATCTTAGTGTTCTCTTAACTTGTTTAGATTAGGTTTATTCCTTAATCTTGTTCCGCAACAATTTGTAAATTGTTTGATAAATATCAATAAACAATTTAGAAAAGTAAAATCTGTGTGTTTGTATTCAACCCCCCCCCCCCCCCCCCCTTCTACAAACTTGTATAACCCTTTCGGGACCAACAGGATTCAATGCTTTAGAGCGTCTCACGGTCTCAGGAAAAGGGTCTGGTATCATCGGAACCCAACCCTATATATATACAGAGAGAGAGATATATATTCAAATGGAAACTCATTTTTCATTATGCACATGAGGACGGATCTCGGCCCCTCCATCTCTATTGATCCAACAACTCATAAAATTGAGTTTTTAATTAAAATTATTAATTAAGGTGATTAGAGGTAAAAAAAGGAAGATAATTTCAATCTCACGCCGACCATATTTGACCTTTTATTTTCTTTTTTAATTAAAAACTTTTACCCCCTTAAAGTTTAAAATAAATTATCTTAAAAATACTAATATTTAAATCAGACAAATTACATAAAAAATGAGAATATCATGCTCTTCGATATGACATCTATCTCGATACAGTTTTTTTTAACCGTTTTTAAGTGAAATGTTATATATGTGTTATATTCATTATGAATATTTATGTACGTTCAAGTTTGTACAACACCTCGACACCGTAAGTCCATAACTCGACATCACATTTTTCAACACTTTCTTCAACGTCGTAAGGCATCGCATTATTCATCACCGTAGCCCAACAACCATCGAGACGAATAGAGAATCCATCGAGTTTCGGTTGTGAACCGGGGAACAAAAGAGAACGCGCAACGTCTGCACACCTTCACGGGGCATTCATGTATTATTCATCATGAATAATGTATCATTCAGGATAAATAGTACAACATTCAAGGTGTATAATACACGATTCATGAATTCGTGTATTATTCATCCCGAATATTGTATTATTCATTCTGAATACTATATTATTCATAATAAATAGTGAATGAACGTTCACATTTGTTATTCATACTAAATGTGGACACCCGGTGATGTGCATACATATTCATAATGAATAAAACCAAGTTTTGGTTGTGAATCGGGGAACAAAATAGAGCGCGCCACATGTCCACACCTTCACGAGTCATTCATGTATTATTCATCATGAATAATGTATCATTTAGGATGAATAATACAACATTCAGAGTGAATAATACACGATTCATGATGAATAATACATGAATCATGAATTCGTGTATTATTCATCCTGAATGTTGTATTATTCATCTTGAATATTTGTATTATTCATCCTGAATACTATATTAATTATCATGAATAGTGTAACACCCTCAAAATTGAAAAGAGCAACTACTAAAAACGTCAATAAAATAACTAAATAAGGATAAAAATCCCTTCTACAAACCATCCTTGGAAACACCTCAAAATTTAAAACGTAACAACTCCCACAATTAATAACTCAAGACATATAACATGACCAAATAGAGTCGGGTGTTACTTAACCCAAATACAAGTTGCTATTCCCAAAATAAATGCGGAAGACTTCACTAAGCAATTCATCTCTCGAGCACACTACTAGCACTCATCTATTCACAGTGTCACTAGAACTATTCCCAACCTGAACCTGTTGCCCATGCCGACAAATAAAAAGGTTAGGCTAACGCCTAGTGAGTTCAAGAGTTTACATCATGATTAAATAATTCGTTACACAAAAAGGTTGCAACTTAAATCATGATTTCCAAAAAGGGATTAGTATTAAACATACCAACAACCCATTTTTCAAACGCACACAAATTCCGTGACGAAAACTCTAATGAAAATCATTTCTCAACAATGGACTCAATTCCAAAACTTACTCAAGATGTGAATAAATATTAAATTTCCAAATAATATCAACGCGAACAAAACTCCAATAATCGAAACATCCAAATAAGGATGAGGCATAATATACCGCCCATAAATCATGGAAAACAATCCATATGAATATAATACGTCACCAACAACATGGATAAAAGAAATACATGAAACAACACCTTTCGGTGATGGGGGAGACCATATTTCATCGAATGTGGAGGATACACAAGTTAAACCACAATTATAAGTTATAAGCATGTTTCATGGATGGAAAATCCTATGACATCAACCCTATCTAGATCATTAGTCAATCTTGGACATCAACCCAAACCGGATCTTTAGTCCATGGAGACATCAACTCAAACCGAGTCTTTAGTCTAAGGAGACATCAATCCAAACCGGATCTCTAGCCTAGTAAGACATCAACCCAAACCGGATCTTTAGTCCTTAGAGACATCAATCCAAACCGGATCTTTAGTCTATTAAGGTATCAACCCAAACCGGATCTTTATCCTAAAACCACAAAGTTCAACCCAAACCAGATCTTTACCTTAGGATCTCACTATCCAAAACAAGTTTGTTTAATTTAGAAATTTATACATGACTCCAAAAGAATAACCAACACATTCAAATCATGTAATTCCCAAATAGATGGAATACATGCAAATCATAACCAAAGCTCTACATCGAGCTATCAAAATCGGACCAATATCCTCAAGACCCAACAGAGTCAAAAACCGAGCCATAAGCTCAAAATATCAAATGACCATTTGTTAAAAGTCAACATATGCAAATGAAGTGTATCTAACCCACATTATGCAAATATATGCTCCAAGGCATGACTAGCTCAAAACCACTTCATTGCCACTTTCCCATGAAGACAAACCATATATACACATATACACATAATACTTTATAACTTGATAATGTATATAATTTGCAATGGTTTATAAAACCCAAAAAGTACCAAGAGTGCATATATGTCAAATGGTATTCACTTATGAGACAAAACACTCAAAAGGGCATATTCTCAAATAAAACGCAAATAAGTGCATAACACATCCAAAGCTCCATCTCGAGCTACTAAAATCGCCAAACACCCAAAAGACCTATTTGAGTATAAATCAAGCCATAGAGGCAAAATAAACGTTTGGCTAAATACGCGAGTCATCACAGTTACATAAACCAAAATACATCGTTACCCAAAATCTTTGTCTCTTGACTTTCAATTGGCCTTCGGCCCAAAATCAAAGGTTTACAATTCCCAAAATGTTCATAAAGTCGAGATTGACCAAAATCCACAATTCACACGTTCACATTTTCAAAACATAACATATCATAAACTTTGCATAATCTCAACAAACACTAAAAGTGTATTTTTACCAAACAACCTCCACTTATGCAATAAATTAACAAAACACTTTCATTCGTGATTAATTTATCGATTACCCAAAAATCCCAAATGTGGGTGTTTTACGAGATTTGTAAAGCTCAACACTTCAAATAATCAAAACACTAAATAAAACAACTGATAATTTTATGTAAAACACCTAAACACTTTAAAATAAACATTTTGGCACGTACAACGTTTTACAAATCAACTTGAACTCACCTTGCTAGATTTAGGCTAAATCTAGATTTTCCCCAAACTTTACCTCATTTGAAGAAACTTGGATCTTTAAGTCAAATCTCTCAAAAACCTAGATCCACAAGTTCCAACCATTAATATCCATATTCAACCATTTATAAATGTTCCCCAAACATTTTACATCAATATCTCAACTCATACCAAAACCCTAATTTCCATAGATGAAGAAAAGAGAAGATTGCCTCAACCACAACATGAATCCACCAACAAAACACCTCAAGGTCACCAACAAAATGAACCTGAAACTCCAAATCTTCAAAATAGGCAAAAATGGTTGGATGAAACCCTAGGAAACTTGGTGAAGAAGATGAAGTGGGGAGGGTTCTAACTTTAACTTCCCAAAACCAAGATAGATGAAGAAAACCACTTGAAATCTTGAATCTTGGGCCTTAATGGCTCAAAATCGGTTTTGGTGGCTTAGGGTTTCGGTTTGGGAGAGAAATGGATGAAAGGGAAGAAGTGGGAAATGAAATGGGATTGGAAATAGTTGAAATCGGATTTAAAACACCTCATGCACCTTGACGGCGACATTGCCCGACGACTATATATGCCCTTGGCATAATCGCGTGTCACAGTCGCGGGGTTGGTACGACATTCTGCTCTCTAGGTGCTACATTGACCAGTGAATCTGACACATGTCAATGTTGCTGGTCATAGTCGCTCAGGAAGGTACCAAAGCCTGCTTTCTACCTGCGACTGTGCCAGTACGACTATGACATTGTCATAGTCGCTGGGCATTGTAGCCGGACCCGTACCAAGCCCCGAAACTTGACTTCTTCCACGCCAATACTCCCGATACTCTTAGGGACTTTAAGTAATGTTCTTCCAACATTAAAGTATTTTCAAGTTGTAAAAACATTCGGGTGGTATTTACTTACCGAACACCGTTTTGACCATAACTTCTTCGTTTTATCTCCGATTTTGCTCCGGAATTCCTCATCTAGCAAGACTATAAAATCTAGGATCTCAACCCAAACTCATATTTTCTCTATTTTTCTTAAAGATCGATTTCTACACTAACTTGAAATTGTATTTACCCAAAAACTTTGGGTGTTACAAATAGTAAATGAGCGTTCACATTTGTTATTCATACTGAATGTGGACACCCGGGAACATGCATACATATTCATCATGAATATAACACATATATAGCATTTCACGTAAAACGGTTAAATAAAAAAAACTATATCGAGAGGGATGTCATATCGTAGAGCACCGAGTTCTCATTTTTTTGATGTAATTTGTTTGATTAAAATATTAGTAATTTTCAAGGTAATTTATTTTAAACTTTAAGGAGGTAAAAGTTTTTAATTAAAAAAGAAAAGAAAAAGTCAAATAAGGTATGTTGTGATTCAAATTTCCAATTTTGCCCCTAATAACTTTTCAATTAATCTTATTTTGGTTTAACCATTAAAAAGTTTTCTAAATTTTGATCAATGGTTCTAATTTGTCCTCATGTGCACAATGAAAAATGAGTTTTCATATGAATCCACCCTATATATATATATATATATTGTAAAGCAAAAGAAAATCAAAGAAAGGGTTGAAAAAAAGACTGTCCAAGAAGATACTCTCTACTTCTTCTATTGCATCTACCATCTCAAAACGCCTTTGGCGTGTAGCTTAGTTGGCAAAGGGGTGGGGTAACTCTGCCCTGATACATAACAGGTCCTGGATTCAATCCCAGCCCCCCCCCCCCCCCACTAGCTCAGCCGCTGAGTGAGCCAAAAAATGCCCAATCGCATTGGTGTCCTTGGAGGCAAGATCCATATGGGGCCGATTAGGGTTGCCGATAATCAACTTTTGCCCAAGTCTACCATCTCAAAATCCACTTCCAAGTGTTCAAAGGCATACCTTAAATCATGGTATTTAGGAAGAATAGGTTGTTCCAGCTCGATATCGTCAAGAATTCCTGGTGTGATTCAGAGGGATAACCATTCTATAACGGTGCAATAATTCGAGTTTAATTTACTGGATGCAACATACACTACTAAACAAAAGACACCGGAAATCCGTCTAAAATCCCCCAAAAAGTTAATCGAAGTAAAATTTTATTTTTCCAAAAAAAATCAGTGGCGGATTTTCGATGAATTAGTGGTGGAAGTCTAACGGAAAGTTGACTTTTTGGTATCCGTCGAAAATCCGCTCGTAATTTTCCGGTGAAGATATCCGCCGGAAAATTAATTATTAAAATTAATTGTTTCTTAGAGATAAACAATTTAAAATAAATAAGTAATCCGTCAGAAAATTAATTAATTAAGATTAAGTATTTTAATAAATAAATAAATTAAAATAAATAATGAATCCGTCGGAAATTCGCTGGAAAGTTGATCGAAATAATATTTTTTTTTAAATCAATGGCGGATTTCCGGAGGTTTGGTTGCGGAAGTCAAAGAAAAGTTGACTTTTTGGTATCCGCCAAAATCTGCCAGAAATTTTTCCGCAGAAAAATCAGCTAAAATTAACCCTTTGTTTAGTAGTGAGGACAAAATGCTCTTTTTTCTAATTGTTTATCATTATATATACGAGTAGTTGTGATATTTTAAGGATACATGAAATAATTATACCAATATTTCGTCTCGTATGAAGGGCAATAATATATTTATTTTCAAGGGTGTGGTTAATAGATATGTCACAAAATAAATGACAAGGAAACTGGACAGTAAACATGCCTATTCAGAAGAAAAACAGATACCAAAAGTTAAATAAAATTCACTAACTGCCGGTGGCGGACCTATGAAGCCTCGAGCGGTCATGCGCACCTGCTCAACTTATTTTTACAAGTAGATTTTGGTTCTGGGGTATGAATAGAACACCCGCTAAACTTTGAGAAGAGCTCTAGGATATTAGAAAGACTAGAAACAGCAATGAAAAAAATTCCCTCATAATCAACCATAAAACGTTTTTTTTAAATCAACCAAAAAACTTAAAAAAATCTCTCGAAAATGTGGAATTCGACTTAAACATATCAGACAGTTTCGGGTCATCGTCCATCTTAAAGGTGCAACCGCTCGAAAAAAATCTTGGGTCCCAAATATACAAGCTTTATTACAAGAAACTTTGAGCTTTAAATGCAGACGAATTTGTCAAGCAACAAGCAACAAGCAGTAGCATACACATAAAGTAAAGCACATATACACCACACTAGCTTGACACCAACTTCTTCTTCACTTTGTACAATGACTCCTGAAAAATATATATGAAAATGAAATCATACCATATCATGAAATGTGAGCAATAAGAAGAACATCACCACAAAATGATGCTAATAAAAAAGTTACCCAAATAAAACACTCCAAAAGATCCACTATATACCAATCTTCCACCTAAGCTTAAATTTCACCAATCACATGATCAATGAATAAATCCCAAGCAAATAAACCCAAATAATTATCTCCCAGTCACATGAAATAAAATGGGATTTTCTTTGACATTTTGTCTGCAAATGATGATGAAAAGAGGTAGCAAAATTGTATTTCTGATGAGCATATCTTCATCAGCTGTAACAATGATCTTCATCTGCTGCTCAGCCAAAAGGCACAAAAACAATGCATGCCCAAAAAAGTACAAATAGAACAGTACTATGAATAAAAAATTTCAAGGGGTTTCTTCTCCTTCATCCAAATATGGAAATAAATCAGTGATCAAATCATCTTAGGTAATCTTCTTAGAAGTGTATAATATTTATGTTCAACTCGGCACTTACAAATTTTCCGAGTTAAGCCGAGCCGAGCCATTCAAGCATATACTTTTTCGAGCCAAACATCTTCATAAATCATTCAATCTAAATGTAAAGTTAATTACCGAGCTCGAGTCAATAAACGAGTTAACTGATCTCGGGGTCGAGCCCTACTTTAAAAAAGTTATTCGAGCTCAAGCTTGATATTTTTTTAAGAGGGGCTCGAACAACCTGCCAATCGACTTGTCTCTTTACACTCTTACGTGAATACATGGGATCTACTCGGGGCAATTAACCCACTACTTATAATGTAGTAAAAGTAGTGGGGAAACGATCCCGTCAGAAGTCTATATTTTTTGTTCTCTAGGTTAAAAGAAAACAAACCCTCTCTTCCACCTGGGGCTTCATTTGCCTTTATGCACTGCACTTGTGAATTTAACACTATTGTTTGGTGGACTTCTGATTAGAATTTATGTAATCTTAGCAAAAACAATGAATAAACGAAGAATTTTATTAGTAAATCTTGAACAATTTGTTGACGGGTTATATAAGAGGGTTTTAGGCTTTTAGCCAACCCAAATGCAGAGATATTAAAGATTCATCGCAAGTGGGCTTTCATTTAACGAGTGATAGTCTAGCAAAATGCTTATATGTTGTAATTTCGATTTCTTGTTGTAGGTTTGTAATTTCTATAATAATGTCATGCTATGATATATATATATTTGCTAATTTGTTCTATTATTTTGCTAGAAAATAGGAACCCCTTGACAATAAATTTAGAAAGTAATTACTATTATTTTGCTAATTTGTTCTTGAACAACGAGAGGTGAGAAGACCGAAAAGAAAGAGAGTCGGGAGAAGATTAAGGACTGTTGGCCATGCATCCTCTTCACGACAAGCTCAACCACCACCTCGACCTTCTTCAGTCAAGATCTTTGACGATGATGTCTCCTGGAACTCAGCCGATGCTGCTGCATCATCTTCTGATGATGAAGAAGAACCCCAGTCTTTCCTCCTTTTGATGATGATAACAACAACGATGACTCCGATCATGACCCGCTGGCCCATCTAATTCCAAGGCATATGGGTCGGAGACCACGAGTCGTGAGTTCTGCTGCTGATTCCACACGGAACATCGGACTTTCTGACACTGCTACTGATGTCGCGGGGCCTTCTAGTATAAACGAAGAAGTAGAAGTAGAAGTGGATAATGTAGTTAGTGGTGAGGATAGAGGGAGAAAAGAATTGAGCGAAGCTGTGATAGAGTCGGATAAAGTTTTAACTGCCGACTCTCCCCAAACCGATCGAAGTCGGGTAGCCACATCTTCTGCCAACGAGCGTTTGTCGCCATTGCGCATTGAATCAGCCATGGTGGACCCACCCATGCATAGCACAACCCCACCAAGCCACTCATCGGTTTCTCAACAGACCGGTGTTTCATTTGCCACAGGGGAATTAGCACAAAGTCTATCGACAACACATTCGGTGTTTGCTGGTATTGAAACAGGTAGGCTTCCGCCCCGGCCACCGACCTTCCTTCAACGCACATCGACTCTAGGGCCACTCGGAAGAACATCTTTTCCTAGGACACATATGATGGTACAACACCAAGTTGAGAGCTTCTGTGCTCCAACCGGAACACCCCGAGTTAGGCCGCCATTCGTTGGTGCCTCGCGAGGACAGGGTGGAAGTCCTGTCACTGCTAACACTATGCCAGCGGTGAACAGGCCGTGCAGCTATTGCTTCCACGACAACCGAAAACCTATGTGGTTCAGGAGTTAGATCTGTTTTCCCTTCTTTGACTATTTCACAGGTGGCTCAAAACCTTGGTCCTTATCCGCACTACATCACCTTGGAGGTTCTGCGATGTTCACTTGCATCTATTGACACAACCTACCGGAAACACACCGACGAGTTGAAAAAGATTGTTGGTGACTTATCTGCTGAAGTTAAGAGAGCTATCAAAGGAAAAGGCGTTGCTGAATTATCGTCAACTCCTCCGAATCAACCATCCCGCGATGAATCCGATCCACATACACCACCACCAGTACCGTTACACCAAATACCAGAAGACTAGCTCAAATCAGAGCTGTTAGCCCGACTTCTTGCCAAAAGTGACTCTAGTACAGCTGAAGAGGTTGACTTAATTGCATTACTTCGTCAACATACCCAACCTCAAGCCTAAACCTCAACCTAACCACCTTCTAGCAATGACTTCCAGCGTCTAACCGATTCTATGAAAGATATGACGGAAGCTGTTTACCAGAGTGTGAATAAAATTTATGAGAAATATCCTGAAGTTCTCATACATTACAGATTTCCAGATGGCTTTGGAATCTCATCAAGCTCATGTGAACATCAGAAGACCAAACAGACGCTTGCCTGATATTCAAGGTATCCCCGCCTACACCGTACTGAAAAAGCCTGAGCTCGGGGTTGTCTACCTTGATACTGACTCAAAGAAGAGATTCATGAGAGTAATTGAGATCAACAAGTTCTGTGAGGGTACTATGAAGATAATCTTGGTTCACCTTGAAAGCAAGCTACGTCTGGATGCAAATGGGAAGGTAAAGCTCACAGATAAAGAAAAGGATCTGATCAACTAAGTGATTGAAGCCATCACCTATCAGAAGGACTACTGACATGCCTTACAAAGATTCGAGATCATCTTCGGTATTCTGAAGAAATACGTGATCCCGGTAGACGTCTAAATCTTTTGCCTCTACATTGGTACAAAGGGGGAGATTGTTAGTGCTTAAATATGATTGTACCAAGTAGAGGGACCTTATATGTCATTGTGTCAAACTTATCATAGGTATATATTGTTGGCTACTTTCCTCTTTAGGTTTAGGTCATTTCATACAACTCACACTAGCCACACATAGTTATTGCATTCCAATCCATATTGTGAGCTCTTGTTGATCTTATTGAATATAGAGATGACTTCTTGTGTTATGATTGTTCATTAATTACTTGTTCTGGGATCACAATTGGTATCAGAGCTTGTATATCACATTGATCAGATTAGGATTGTTAGGGTTTTTGCAAAAGTTGAGTGTTCTTCATATTTTTCATCTTTTTGGTTGATTTTAGCTATTAGAGTTCTTCTAATGGATTAGAATCGATCAAGGGTTGTTATTAGACTAGTCCTGAGTGTTTTTATTCCGCAAAATCACTAGGATTGTAGCTCAGATTGTGCATTTTCCCATTTTCAGACTTTTGTATTTATGTACTCTGTTTTGCATCGAAAAACCACTTTCTGTTGGTTTTTGGACAAAATATGAAGCATTAAAGTTGCCCACAATAGTATCACGAACCTGCGTACCAAATTTCAGCCAAATCCGATTAGTTTTGAAGATCCGACTCAAGAACACCTTGAATCTTCATAACTATCGCAACCATCGAAGTTTCATAACTATCGCAAGTGAACAGTTCCTTATCGCAAGCGTCACTTGCGACAAGAGTTTTATCGCAATCAACCAAGTTTGAACAGTAACTTATCGGAACAGAGGGTTGCGATAAGACCTCTTTTTACCTTTGCGACAACTTTCCTTATTGCGACAAGATTCCTTATAGCGACAAGATTCCTTATTGCGACAAGTTTCTTATTGCGACAAGACTTTGGTTGCGATAACAGTGTGTTGCGATATCCGTTTACTGCGACAAGCATTGGGCTGCGACAAGACAGTGTGTTGAGACAAAAGTTTGTGTAATCACTATTTCCTAATTAGATCAGAACGATATTAAAAGATCAACGACAAGTAATCTAAGCATGACTGCTAGAGATATTTTGACCATAGGTTCAAAAGATAAATCACTGGTCCTATTCCTAAAAGATTTCAAAATATGGAAAGACAGATTTCTTGACTATGTGGAACGACAAGAGAACGGTGCTCTAATTTATGACTCCTTAATGATCGGGATACAACCTGATGTTTTTCGAACAGAACCGGATGGAAGTGTTATAAAACTTAATCCAAGAGATTACACGGGTAATGAACTGATAAGACACAAAGCAGATAAAGCGGCTAGGTCATTGGTTATGCAAGCCTTAACCAATAACATTTATCAGAAGGTTGACAGTTTGAGTGAAACCGGGAAAGGAATGTTTGATGAGCTGATCAAGTTGTATCAAGGTTCAGAAGTGGAAACTCAAATGAAGGTTTCGAATGTCATCAACAATTATGAGAATTTCAGGCAGAAAGATGGTGAGAATCTAGACGATGCATATGATCGTTTCACAACCATCTTAAATGAACTCAGCAGGTACAAGATCAAGAAAGACATCATCGAGTTGAATGTGAAATTCTTGAGCGTGCTTCAGCCCGAATGGAAGAAGTATGCTCACAGAATGAAATAGAATTCTAAGCTGGATTCTCTTCCGCTACAGAAGATGTTTGAAACGTTAAAGCAAGAAGAGGATGATGCTGGTCTGAAAAAGAAGAAGTTGATGAAAAAGGGTAAAAAGGAGAAGAAGACAGAGATGTCCGAGAAGAAAGAAGAGGAGGATGAGTTTGAGAGTGAACAAATAGCCTTGTTGTCAAGAAAGTATGCTGATAAAGGTAAGAGTATTCAGCAAGAGGATTATGGGATAGATCAGGATGATTTGGATGAGGCAGAAAGCTTAAGGTAGACTATGATACTTCTCTCCAAGGCCTTTCAGCACAGATTTGTAAAAACTCCTGGATCAAACAACCAACGTTACTCATCTGGTTCTAAAAACATTGAGCACAAGAATCGGATTGAGTCAAAGAAAACAGTTTGAAGATCATAAGGAAGACGGTAAAAGGTTGGAGGTGAAGAAGTTTGGTGAAAGAAAGGATGAAGAGCAAAAGTGCTACAATTGTGGGAAGTCCGTCCATTTCTTCAAAGAGTGCTGGAAACCAAAAGTAAGGAATTCAGACTACTACAAGAAGAAAGCGTTGTTGGCAGAGCAAAAGGAGACTGGAATAGCACTGCTGTTGGAGGAAGAGTACTGGTTGGACCAAACTGGTGATGAACGAGAAGAGGAGACAGCTGCGATGGCAAAGATGTGCTTGATGAGCATGGATGGTGAGGATTCTGAGGCTGATGCGGCGCCTGAGACAAATGAGGTAGATTCCTGCACTATTAATCACTATGTTATTCAGTTTAAAGTCTTCCAACTAAAATTAGATGACTTAAATGAGAAACTCAAAAACGCGCATAAAATAATAGAATCTCAAAAAAGGCAATTATTGACCATAACAAGTTAAGTGAT
The DNA here is from genome assembly GCA_033807775.1 of Saussurea involucrata. Taxonomy (NCBI): domain Eukaryota; kingdom Viridiplantae; phylum Streptophyta; class Magnoliopsida; order Asterales; family Asteraceae; genus Saussurea; species Saussurea involucrata. Next base: position 42,348,801 of record CM066325.1, on the reverse strand, counting down.
GAGTTGAAAGAGGAACGAGTTGAGATCGAAAAATCTCGAACTTATTTCCGGAATAGAATGGATGAAATGGAAGAAAAAGTAAAAGTTTCTGAAGATAGGAAGATTGAGCTTGAAAAATTGTTGCAATCTTATAAAGATATTAACAACGAATTGACCGAAAAGGCAAGTGATCTAGAAGTGAAGCTGTACAAACTTGGTCAATCTGAACAAACCATTTTCCTAAACACTCCAAAAAATTTCAGATATTACAATTCGAAATGGGGATTGGGATACGACAATCCTCATTACTTGGAAAATGCTTTGAAAAAGGCACCATGTCTTTATAAGTTTGAATGGCTTCCCCTTCCGTCCTTAAAACCTAAATACATAATCAACTGGCTTAATGAGGAAGAACATGGGGTCGAGGAAGAGCTTAAGAGAAAGACAACTGTGACAATGCAACTTCCTTTTGTCTACGAAAATGAAAATAGGAAGGCACTGATTTGGAATTGGAAACAAACCTTGTCTAACGATTATTTTCAAAGCTATGTTGTTGAGCCACCAAAGGAAACTGTATCAAAACCCGTTTTTGATGGAAAGACATATTACCCTCCTTTGGTACTCGAACAGAAGGTTGTCGATCTTGAGTTGAATATTAAAAGCAAAATTGAGGAAATCAGAAATGATGATCAACTTGCTTTTGATATTGAAAAGGAAGTTATGTTAACTGTTTTGATAAATAGCAAGAGAGATAAGTCTAAAAAGGTTGTTTCTGAATCGTCAACAAAAAGCTTTGAAGAAAAGAAATCTCTTGAACTTAGATGCTTGAATCTTTCAAAACAAGTCTCTGATTTCAGAAAATGTTATTTCTTGAAAAAGAACAAATAGTGAAAGAAAGAGAGCTATTTAAGTTCGAAAGAAAATCTCTTGAATCGGAAAGTGTTATATTTTCAAAGAAAATATCTTATTTAGAAAACATTTTGATAAAAGAGAGAAAAGATTTTGAGACTAATAGAGAGTACTTTCAAAATGAAATCTCAAGACTTATGGGAAAATTGTCAACTTTATCCACTGAAGCTATGACAGAGTTTGCGAGTAAATCTTCCTCTGATTCAGATGCTTCCTCATGCAAAGCCTTCATGGGCAATACTCTTTTCAGAAGCATGACTGTGGATGACTTTGATGATTTTGAACCTTTTGATCTAGAGAAACAATCTGTAAATGAAAACTCTTGTGATATCTTCCACACTTCTTCTTCCGATGACAATAAGGTTGATTGTGTTATTGACATTTCTTGTGATGGGAAGGGTAAGAAAACACAACAAAAAGATGTTCAATTTGACTTTGGTGCTAAACTTCCGGATCATTCTGACTTTTTGATCAAGGAAGAGGAACCCAAGATGAATTTCTTCGAAGGGGAATCTTCTAAAACCGTTGAGAAAAAGAAAAAGAAAAAGAAAAAGAAGAAAAACAAGCGTAAATCTAAATCTTCTCGAGCTCAAAATTCCTACGCTTAGGATTCTTATTTTGATGGCTTCCTTATTGTTTTACATTGATTGATTACTTGTTCTGGGATCACAATTGGTATCACAATTGTTTTACGATTCTTATTTTGATGTCGTTTCAGATCGTTATTTAAGAAACAACTCGCGGTTAGAGTGGAGAATAAAGGAGTCCACACAGGATGTGGCCCAGAGAAAATCATCTAATGTCGCTTTTCATTCCAAGAAAAACACTTTTGTTTCTACTGTTAGTAATCGTGTTGTTTCCAACAAACAAAAACTTGTTATTCCTTACAGGATTTCTTCAATGCAACAACTGATTAATTTAGCACATGATCAAATTTGTTGTAGATGATTTTATCTGCAAGTCTGTTTATTCTTCATAGTTTGGTTATAATTTCTATGGTTCTAATCGTTTACACAAATAGATATTATAACCACAACTGTTGAAAGAAAAATGCCAACCCAAAACCTGTTAATTCTCCTAACCCGAAAGGACCCAATTGGCAATGAGTACCTAAAACTGTTTAAATTCCATTTTCCAGCTCCGTCATGTTTGGTATTTGGATTCTGGTTGCTCCAAACACATGACAGGTAGAAAGGAGCTGTTGAGCAACTTTGTGGAAAAAGATGGAGGGAAAGTTAAATTTGGGAATGATCAGTACTCTCCAATCTTGGGTTATGGAGATATAGTAACAGACAACGTCAGGATCACCAAAGTTAATTATCTTGAAGGCTTAGGACATAACCTGTTTAGTATAGGTCAGTTTTGTGATAAAGATCTAGAAGTCTATTTCAAAAAGACCCGGTGTGCAGTTTTTGGGTGACAAACTAGTAAGTTGGTCTTCGAGGAAACAGAACTGTGTTTCAACATCAACTGCGGAGGTAGAATATGTGGCCGCTGCCAGTTGTTGTTCACAGGTTCTGTGGATGAAGACTCAACTGATGGACTACGGCTTCAAGTATGAGAAAATCCCCATCTACTGTGACAGCAAGAGTGCAATTGTCATATCAGCTAACCCTGTCCAGCATACAAAGACCAAACACATCGACATAAGGTATCATTTTATTAAAGATCATGTCGAAAAAGGTACGATTGAATTATACTTTGTCACAACTGAGTATCAACTTGCCGATCTCTTTACGAAAGCCTTGGATGAAAAACGATTTAATTTCTTAGTATCCAAGCTCGGCATGTTTAACATGAAAGTTTAATATTCTATATTGATCATATAATGGATGGAAATATGTGTATGTCAATCTAGTTATTTCTATCTACATTGATACATTCAAATTTTCATCACATTCTATTCTCAATATAAGATATTTTATTTTCATGTCTTTGTTGTTTTTTTCATTGTTTATTCTTTTTGTCACTTTACATTCTTGTTATGATACTTGTGTTTGCATAAGGTGTGTTCATAGTCTCAGGGGGAGTACAATATATAAAGTATGCACAAGAATAGGGGGAGTGTGCATATCTGACAAAGGTTGTATGTGTTGATTTCATGTACTCACTACTTGAAAATAAATTTTTCTAAACATACTTGCATCATTTAAGGGGGAGTGAAAATATTTGAAAAAACCTTGAGTGCTTAATCAATTGGAAGTTGGACATCTTCCAATGTGATAAAATCTTTCAAAATTTTATCTAAAAAATGTCCAAGTTTCACTGTTATCGCAACCTTCAATTGCGATATCACGGTGAACAGTGTTTTATCGCAACTTTCTGTTGCGATGAAACCAAGTGGAATTCTTATCGCAACCTTGCATTGCGATAAGACCGTGGGAACAGTATCTTGTCGCACCCTTCTGTTGCGATAAGATTGGAAGGTTATCACAACTTGTTCATTGCGACAACCTGACACTGTGGCAGGTCAAAACGTTGGACCAATCTTGTGTTGCCACGTGTCACTGAAATTCAAATTCGTTGAAATAGTAGTGGGTTTTTCCAACTTGTCTCATCTCAAAACCCTACTCTCTCTCTCTCAAACTGCTACTGTGCTCTCGATTTTCAAGGATCTTCTCGTGTTTTTGGTTGCTACAATTCCACTCAGATTGTATTCGAGGTACGTATTCCAAAATCTTATTCGATTTCATCCATTATAACTCGAGTTTCAGTCTGTTTTAGGGTTTTAGGGTCGTTTCCTTGATTTTCTGCGATGATTTTTGTGTTTGTGTGTTTGTTAGGACTTAGAAAACCTAGGGTTCACTGTCGAGTGTATTGCGAGCCTAGTAGTATAGGTCTTAACATGTTTTGAGCAAAAATCAGATTTTCTGGGCTTGAACACTTAGAAAATTATCAGTGTTCATAATTATCACAATCAACTACTCTTCATAAACTCATAACTATCGCAACGGCCTTTTGTTCATCCTTATCGCAACCTTAAGTTGCGACAAGATCTTATCGCAATCAATGTGTTGCGATAACTTCTTGTCACACACTTCACGTTGCGATAACTCTATGCCTGCGATAAGTCTTTGGTGTGCACTGCGATAAGCCCAACACTTAGGGATTTTTTGAAAAAAAAAATTCAAGGCAAACTCAACTTTGGCACTGTACTAAACTGTTAAGTGGTTCAGATGGCTCAACATGATGGGAACTCTTCGGATGAGAACACCATCATCCGTTCTGATCGTTCATCCCACCCATCATTCAATGCTCGTGACCGGGATAAAGAGATTTTCCCGAGGGCGAATTTTCTGAGATTTGATGATAACAACCATCATCTAGATCTAGCGGTTCCCTTCGATTATCAGATAATCATAGAGATCATCCGCGACCATCCTCTACGAACTGTGCTTACCAGAGTCAAGCTTGTACCGACCATATATCTTCAACAATTATGGGGTACAATTCAGTTCAACCCGACTCATCGTACACCACATTTCACGGCCAGAGTTGATCACTTTGATGCCCAAATTACTCTACGAGGACTCCATCGTGCACTTAACCTTCCATATTCCGAGAACTTTGAGGATCCGGTTCCTGAAGAACAACTATTTGCCGATATCAGAAGTCTTGGATATCAACACCCCAACAACCAAGTTCTTACCGGTTCATCACAGTTCAAACGCAACTATCTTCCGAGAGTATGGTACACACTATGCTCTATATTTAACCGATGTATGACTTCCAAACACACAGGCTTAGACAAGACGAACCTACCCATCCTACGGATGTTCCATGCCTTTGCTTTTAACCGAAACATCGACTATGCTATCCTGATTTGGAATGAACTAATCGAGCTAGTCGAAGACAAGGCTCGCCCAAAGAAAGACCTTACTTTCGTGCCATACCAGAGATTCTTCCAGATTCTGATTCATCAGATTATGGAAGACAATCATGAGATTTCCTGACGTGCAGATGCTCCACGAGGCCTGAGCCAGTACATGCATTACATAAGGATGCCTATGCACGTGGATTTTGCTCACATTGCCGTCATCCGAGAAGACGTGCTCGCATATGCTGACCAACAGTCCTGGGTAATTAGGCAGTATAGGCTAGAAAATGCATTGGTGGTCCAGCCAGAGCCGGAGGGACCTCCCCAAGATGCAAACCTACTAGGAGGTGAGGGTCAGAATATCGAGGGGGTTCAAGAACACAGGGTTCTTGAACAACGAGAGGTGAGAAGACCGAAAAGAAAGAGAGTCGGAGAAGATTAAGGACTGTTGGCCATGCATCCTCTTCACGACAAGCTCAACCACCACCTCGACCTCCTTCAGTCAAGATCTTTGACGATGATGTCTCCTGGAACTCAGCCGATGCTGCTGCATCATCTTCTGATGATGAAGAAGAACCAGTCTTTCCTCCTTTTGATGATGATAACAACAACGATGACTCCGATCATGACCCGCTGGCCCATCTAATTCCAAGGCATATGGGTCGGAGACCACGAGTCGTGAGTTCTGTTGCTGATTCCACATGGAACATCGGATTTTTTGACACTGCTACTGATGCCGCGGGGCCTTCTAGTATAAACGAAGAAGTAGAAGTAGAAGTGGATAATGTAGTTAGTGGTGAGGATAGAGGGAGAAAAGAATTGAGCGAAGCTGTGATAGAGTCGGATAAAGTTTTAACTGCCGACTCTCCCCAAACCGATCGAAGTCGGGTAGCCACATCTTCTGCCAACGAGCGTTTGTCGACGTTGCGCATTGAATCAGCCATGGTGGACCCACCCATGCATAGCACAGCCCCACCAAGTCACTCATCGGTTTCTCAACAGACCGGTGTTTCATTTGCCACAGGGGAATTAGCACAAAGTCTATCGGCAACACATTCGGTGTTTGCTGGTATTGAAACAGGTAGGCTTCCGCCCCGGCCACCGACCTTCCTTCAACGCACATCGACTCTAGGGCCACTCGGAAGAACATCTTTTCCTAGGACACATATGATGGTACAACACCAAGTTGAGAGCTTCTGTGCTCCAACCGGAACACCCCGAGTTAGGCCGCCATTCGTTGGTGCCTCGCGAGGACAGGGTGGAAGTCCTGTCACTGCTAACACTATGCCAGCGGTGAACAGGCCGTGCAGCTATTGCTTCCACGACAACCGAAAACCTATGTGGTTCGGGAGTTAGATCTATTTTCCCTTCTTTGACTATTTCACAGGTGGCTCAGAACCTTGGTCCTTATCCGCACTACATCACCTTGGAGGTTCTGCGATGTTCACTTGCATCTATTGACAGAACCTACCGGAAACACACCGACGAGTTGAAAAAGATTGTTGGTGACTTATCTGCTGAAGTTAAGAGAGCTATCAAAGGAAAAGGCGTTGCTGAATCATCGTCAACTCCTCCGAATCAACCATCTCGCGATGAATCCGATCCACATACACCACCACCAGTACCGTTACACCAAATACCAGAAGACCAACTCAAATCAGAGCTGTTAGCCCGACTTCTTGCCAAAAGTGACTCTAGTACAGCTGAAGAGGTTGACTTAATTGCATTACTTCGTCCACATACCCAACCTCAAGCCCAAACCTCAACCTAACCACCTTCTAGCAACGACTTCCAGCGTCTAACCGATTCTATGAAAGATATGACGGAAGCTATGATGAACGGATTCACCTCCATCACTAACAGGCTTAAGGTTGTCGAAGAGAAGTGTGGGATACAAGCTCAAGCTCCACAGAAACGAAGGCACGATGATCCGGATGATCCTGATCTTCATGAGAGGGAGAAGAGAGCACGGGTCAGAGAAACAACGGGCACGAGTACTGGAAATGAAGGGGTTCTGTCAGTGAACAGGTAACAACTACTGAAGGTGGTACGGCGACTGATGTGGTACAGGAACAAGATACTGAAATGGATGTTCTAGATGATGTCATAACCAGGGTTGAAAAGCCTTCGGTTGTTGACAATAGAACGGCAGACGAGCGGATGGCCAATGATATGTTTGTTGACATCATCTAGATTGATTAAGAAGAAGAGTCGGAGACGACTGTCCTTAAAATCAAAGAAGAATTGGTTGATGCTTTGGATGATGTTCTTGATACTACTGGGGATCAGGTTATGGAAGTTGAATCTGAAGATGATGCTCCTCTACAGCCAGAAATAGCAGATTTGGGTATAGGTACTTATGATTCACAAGCTCCGGTAATTCATGATGGAAAGATCAGAGATCCAGTACTTGAGGCAGAACTCCGAATCTATCAAGTTGTCATTGATGCTGAACCGAGGTACGTGGCTATGGGAGAAAGAGTGACTCTCCTGACTCCGTATCTAGAGACCCTAAGGAAAGAACTATATGTACGGGATGTTCAGCGAATCAACTTGGAGAAAGATTATGGGATTGAGGATTGGCCATCACTGAAGAAGATCGAGTTTCTATACGTTATGAGAAATAAAGACAGAGAAACAGGTGTTGTCAGATCGGACAACATGATAATGAAGGTGCTGAAGGTTGAATCTCAAAAGCTGTTCAACGTCTTTTATCCTGAGCTCACCGTCTTGAGATCTGATGGTTCCGAATGTGTGTTCTCTGAGGCTGACTTCAAGGGTCTGAAACTAGATGATCTCCTGAGCCTTTACAACCTCCTTGCCTCCCGCCCAAAAAAGAAGATTGAATACGACGCTGTTTACCAGAGTGTGAATAAAATTTATGAGAAATATCCTGAAGTTCTCATACATTACAGATTTCCAGATGGCTTTGGAATCTCATCAAGCTCATGTGAACATCAGAAGACCAAACAGACGCTTGCCTGATATTCAAGGTATCCCCGCCTACACCGTACTGAAAAAGCCTGAGCTCGGGGTTGTCTACCTTGATACTGACTCAAAGAAGAGATCCATGAGAGTAATTGAGATCAACAAGTTCTGTGAGGGTACTATGAAGATAATCTTGGTTCACCTTGAAAGCAAGCTACGTCTGGATGCAAATGGGAAGGTAAAGCTCACAGATAAAGAAAAGGATCTGATCAACCAAGTGATTGAAGCCATCACCTATCAGAAGGACTACCGACATGCCTTACGAAGATTCGAGATCATCTTCGGTATTCGGAAGAAATACGTGATCCCGGTAGACGTCTAAATCTTTTGCCTCTATATTGGTACAAAGGGGGAGATTGTTAGTGCTTAAATATGATTGTACCAAGTAGAGGGACCTTATATGTCATTGTGTCAAACTTATCATAGGTATATATTGTTGGCTACTTTCCTCTTTAGGTTTAGGTCATTTCAAACAACTCACACTAGCCACACATAGTTAATGCATTCCAATCCATATTGTGAGCTCTTGTTGATCTTATTGAATATAGAGATGACTTCTTGTGTTATGATTGTTCATTGATTACTTGTTCTGGGATCACACAATGGTGTGCCCTGTTAAGCCATAATGTTTACATAAAATAGGAGGTTTTCCAGATTGTTTCTTAAGATTAGAAGTCTTCCTGAAAAAGGCAGAGTTTTGAACTTTGGTATCAGAAGATGACCGAGACACACCACGATGTGACTCTTCTCTAGATACCAAAGAGAAAGCAGTCTTAATCGAGGGAAGAGGATCGGTAGTTAAGATGTTACTTTTTATATTTATATATATGTCATCTAAACCCATTAAGAACTGCATTAAATTCAAAAGCTGATTATGTTTGGAAAACTCATGAGCATTACAGGAGCACGGAGGCAGTTTTATTAAAGCATCAAATTGTTTCCATAGAGCATTTAATTTGTGATAATATTCAGAAACAGGAGCACCATTTTGACTCATAGAGTCAAATTTTTGATGCAAATTAAAAGTAACAGAACCATCGATTTTATCATATGTTTCTTTAAGTTTGTCCCAAACTTCAGAGGCAACCTTAGAAAACACTTGACTAACAAATACACCTTCTGAAATAGAGCCAAGAATCCACGATAAACCACATAATTACATCTATCCCACTGTTTTCCCAAAATTTCGTTATCAGTAGAATGAATGACAGAAACATTCACAAAACCAAGCTTATTTTTGGTTTCCAAAGCAAGAATCATGGCACATGACCGCAATTTATAATTCTCAGTACCACTCAACTTCATATTCAAGATAGAAACACCAGAGGTATCACTCGGGTGGAGATATAAAGAATCTCCAAAATCCAGTTTAGCAATCAGAGATTCTTGTCCTGGATCTTTGGATGGATCTCCACTGGTCATGATAGCAACTGAAGAAACAAACACAAAGAGTGAAACCTAAGAGACTATACAGCAGGATTCCTTGCCACTCAGAGGTGGTAGGTCAAGCCAATCTCTCAGTCACCAAAAAAGAAGAGAGAAGAAGAAGACAGAGGCACACAAGAGAGAAGGGAAAAAACCTTACCAAAGCGCCTGCAACAACCTGTGAGAGTAAAAGGAACAAAACTTACAGAAGGTTCCTTAAATGACGAGCACAGCGGAAACACGGTCATAAAACTCTGACGAATCAGAGAACAGAACAATCACCTGAACAGACCACAAGACCAGAAGAGGTCAAGATCTGAAACTTAGGTGGAGGATACAATCCAACAAGACCACCACGAAATCAGTCACTTGACCAGATCTAGTAAACACCAAGAACAAAAGAGATACAACCACGTAAAAGAACAACATAAATTTATAAAAAAAACAGATCTGAGATGAAGATAAAAGAACAACGAAGAACTAAAACCAGATCTGAGATGAAGGTAAAAGAACAACGAAGAACCACAGAGGTTCAACTAAACTAAACATAGATAAGAAGAAGAAGAAGAACAAACCATAACCACACTAAACGAAGAACTCACACGGACAACTCTACAGACCAAGAGGTATGTGGTTAAGTCACAAGAGTTACAAACGTTCAGATATAACTAGTTAGGATTGAACAACATTTGCGAAAAAAATTATTAAATAAATATTTAAACAACATGCATTCTAGATTTAAAAAGACAGAATACAGAAAGACAAGATCTAAACACACAAAGTCCAGATGTAACTAAAAACACCTGAATCTAACTAAATCTATCAACACACGTATTTTAAAGCAGAAAATCGTACAGGTCTAATGTATAGTCGTACAAAAATGAAATCACAGACAAAAAACCTCATGAATCTGTCTAGATCTAGAAAGATAAGAACAAAACTCATGAGAAAAACGAAGCCACAAGAAGAAAAAACACGAATCTGTCCAGATCTAGAGAGATAAGAACAGACACTCGTGTAGAGATAAACGAACTCAAACAATCAATTCAGATCTATGAAGAAAAGAACCAAGAATTGAGTGATCACTCGAAGAAAACCTTCTGAAAACGAAAAACGTTTCAGATTTTAAAAAAGAGGAACGATGAAAAGCTTACCAAACTTGTCGATGTATGGACAAAGCAGATCCAAATCAAAGCTCTGATATCATATTCAAACTTTATACACCAACAAATTTACAGTACAAAAGAATATTTGAAACTAATATCAACTTCAAGAGATTTGAAATTGATTTACAAACCCTAATCTAGAAGAAGTGAGAACCCCTAATTCTAGAGAGAGAAAATGATGTAAGCTAAACAAGATGTAAAGAGAAAATGAAATCGTTCAGTTAACAAAGAATTTATATATGATCTTCGTTAATTTCACTTTGGTCCTTCCAGCTTTGAGTTATTGCTCCGCTACCCTTCCTTTATTCCAATAAGTGAGGAGGAGTCCTTTTTGCCTCCAACTATCAGTCTCAGTCAATTCTACCTCCTGAACTCCTGAGAATGACATACACACACATAATAAGTTACAAGATGATAAGATTGGTACTGAAATTTTACCTTTTAACAAAACGAGAGCAGTTGGTGAAAGAAAAGGTGAAGCCATACACAAACAATATGCACCTCTTTGACTCAAATGGCGCAATAATAAAAAAGAAAAAGAAAAAAACATGAGTTTGAAGTAAGTAATTTTGAATGACAGGATGCTACAAAATATGACATCCATATACAAATACAAACCATTTGATCTTTAATTTTTATTTCTGGGTCTCTTCAAATATTGAACTTTTTTTGGTGTGTAACAAAAACAAGACAAGCAGAGATGATGAAGATTTAGATGTAGATTAAAAGGAACACCAAAATTAATGAAATTAGATTATAACCATTTGATCTTTATTCTTTATTTGTTTTTTAACAATTCAATTTTTAATTTGTTTTTTACAAGGCATTGAATATTTCCTGTCGTCTTGAATTATACGAGAAAAGGATGACCATGTAAACAAAATTTTACTCCATATTTGAACAATGCAGTTACTAGTAAGTGAATTGCGGTTTTGTTTTACGGTCAACTCTACTTTATGAGCATAAATTTTGATGCAACTAGATGGCACAATCAGGTTTATTGGTGAGGTTTAACAATCATTTTGATAAACAAAGAGAGAAAAAGAGGTGTCTTGACCTGCAGAAAGGTTTCACCCAGATAGTTTCCTCCCCCCCCCCCTCCTCCAAAAAAAACACTATAACAAGATTGAGTCTATAGGACGCCTAAAATAAATAAGCGTCTTAATAGAGTGTTTTATAGAACCTTAGTTTTTAGGACCAAACAAAAATGTGTCCTATCTAAAAGTGTTACAATAAGTTTATAGGACACTTTTGAGCGTCGTTTTTAGAACATCTTTAAAATAAAGTGTCATATTAGCTAATTGTATAGAACGCTTTTGAAAAGTGTCCTATAAACCTATATTTTTAGAAGACACTTGTTTTTATAGGACACTTTTCAAGTAGTGTCCTATAAAATAGTTAATAGGTCACTTTATTTGAAAAATGTTTTAAAAACTTGTTACGACGTTCGAAGGTGTCCTACAAACTTTTTGTAACAATTGTTGTAGTGAAAGCCAAATTACCATCACTAACTATTATATAGCAAACTATTATAAATCCCTGATCCTCTCATTATTACATTTCTACCTATTGAACATATAAAAACTATCAAATAAACATAAACAAGTCATTTGCCCTAGACTTGTGGTTATATATGTTGTTTTTCCTTCAATTCAAATTATTTTGACAATGTTTGAAGTATTAGAGAAATGACACATTGGTCATTGTAGAAATATTCATATAATAATGTAGTTTGATTTTGCTTCTATAAATCTCTTGGAAACAATATGAAAGTCTAGCAATTTCACTAGTTCATGAATTCAATTTTGAGGCCAAATGAAAATTGAATTTTCTTTCGGTCCCGGTTTCTCTATGTCATTTATTTATATGATATCTTTACCATTATATAAGAAACCTTAGCTACCACATCATAACAATACATGTACATTTCAAATCCCCTGCAGCACCATCATATTGTCATCTCCAAGAACATCACCCTATAAAATTGTAATGACCGTATAAGTTAATTATTTATTTATTCTTATGTTTATTAGTTTAGGGTAAGTTTGGGTTTGTTTTGCAAGTTTAAGGGTGTATCGGTCATTCTAGTAAAGTTCAAACCCTTATTGGCAATCAATATATATATTAAAGGGAAAACTAAAGACAATGATGTGGCCTCTCCTAAGCATTACAACACTATTTCTCTTTTTTCTTAGGTTTTTGATTTTTTAAAATGTTTGATATGTTAAAGTCCTTAATGCCCCTCTATGAGAAATGTACTTTTCACTGAAAGGAGGGTGCTTTGGTACTTTTGACACCACTTTAATTAACTTTCAATATCTAAACCATCAATCTTTCTATATTAATCATTTGTTTTATTGCAATTTATGTTACTAAATTGTTTATTTCCACTACTTTATGTTATTAACCATTCATATTTCCTCATTTATTTTATTAAGAGTAAACTCTACTTTTGGTCCTTAAGGTATAGTGATTTCTTTGAAACAAGGACCTGCGGTTTCATAATTAGACTTTTGATCCTCATGGTTTTGATTTTGCTCTAGAAGGAGGACCTTGCCACTAACCCCGTTAAAAACCACCGTTAAAGTCAGGGGTATTTTCGTCCATTATGGTTTTCTTCCTCTTTTTGCAATTCTTTTTGTTTTTTCTTATATTTGTAAAGTATATCAAACTTTAGGGACCAAATAGAATTGTCTGCATAATTTCTAGTTATACCCTCTGATCCACTAACTTCATTACAATAAACCACGAAAACCCACGCCCCCAATCTATGACCGTGAATGATCATCGTCTTCAAACCCACTTCTCTTAAGTGAATACTGACCCCACCCTCCCCTCCTTTTTTGTCGGCACCACACCCCACACCCCACCTGTTGTTATTCAACCTTCAACTCATTACATGACAAAAAAACAAAAACAAAATAAACACGGGAGGTCAAAGACTATCAAACTAAGAAACAAATCCAGTCAATTTAAAAAAACTAAAATTGACCCATCAAAGATGGTGTTTCAAAAACCAATATCAGATCAAGAAATCAAAAACCCATATAATATATAAAGAACCCACAAAAACCCACTAGAAAGAAATTGAAAAGAAGATAGAGAGAAAAGGAAAAACCTTCAGGATTACGAGCTTCATAAGAGTAGGAAAGAAAAGAAAAGAAAAGAAAAGAAAGAAAGAGAAGAGGCAAAATCTGAGACTTTGAAGCATGATGATTATTATTGAATGCAAGTGAAGAACATTAACTTCCGAAGAAACTTAAGAGAGAAGAAAAAAACATGAAATAAATGTGTTGATATGAGTAAAGGTTTTGATGAATGGTGGGGCGTTTTGGTGTCTGCAATTGTGGTTTAAGTCACGGCAATTGCCATTGCAAAGAGTATTTGTACAGAGAGAGAGAGAGAGAGAGAAAGAAGAGAATCAGGTGGGGATGATACGGTGGTGTCAGTGACAGTCAGTGAGGGAGGGAGGGGTGTCAAGGACTTGAGCTTCCTCCGAGATGCTTTAATGGTTAACGTGCGCAGGTTCTCCTACCATGCGCTTATTATTCCTTTCTTTTCTTTCTTTTTCTTTAAATCAGTCTCTTTTCTCTCCTTTTTCCCTGGTTTGATTGCTTTACAAAACCAGCAGACGAAGCACGGCAACGAACGATATATATATATATATATATATATATATATATATATATATATATTAGAAGTAATCCTATTTGGTCCCTAAAGTTTGGTTATACTTTACAAATATAAGAAAAAACAAAAAGAATTGCAAAAAGAGGAAGAAAACCATATTGGACGAAAATACCCCCGACTCTAACGGTGGTTTTTAACGGGGTTAGTGGAAAGGTCCTCCTTCTAGAGCAAACTCAAAACCATGAGGACCAAAAGTGTAATTATGAAACCACAGGTCCTTGTTTCAAAGAAATCACTATACCTTAAGGACCAAAAGTAGAGTTTACTCTTTAATTAATTATTCATCTTCTCTTATTTAAGCACAAGTATATTTTCTTTGGATACCCTATTGTTTTTTTACTTATTTGTCATACAACCTACCTTCCATTCTTTCTTTCTAACACATTTTCTCTCACTAAAAGGTCGATCTACGGTATGAACTTTTGTTTATAGTTAAGTTCTTTGATATTGTGTTGAATTCATATGATCTTTATGGTATGTTTTTTTTTGTAGTAAGTGACATAAGCGGAAAAAAGCTCTAAAGATCACTAAATATGTAAAACTTCATCATTGTAATTTCAATCTATTATTGATGTTGTCTATTTTATAATTTCATTGTGTAGTATTACGAACCTTAATTCTTATTTCTATATATTTTCTCAGCAGCATAACCCACAAGCTAAAGAATATTTGTGTATTGTTTATTCAACGGGTGTTGACGTGACATCTCCTAAAGCCTAGAATTGTATTTTTCTTTTTTCTCATTCCTTCAATATTTCATTTTTGTCAATTCATGTTTTTTTTTAATATTTGCATTCAACTCCAAACCATTCATCTCCTATATTAATTCATGTGACTTAAATTCAAACCATTCATCTCCCCCAACTATTAATCTCCTTTTATGTTAAAGTTACATACCTACAAACCTTCCTACAACAACCTTGGAGAACAACATTTGCAAGAACACCATTGTGGAAATCATGCATGAATGGTACAAACAATGTAAAAGTTAATCACATCTTCATTTTAAAAGGTTTGTTGGTCCCGAAGGGCTATACAAGTTTGTAGAAGGGGGGGGGGGTTGAATACAAACACACAGACTTTACTTTTCTAAATTGTTTATTGATAAATCATTAACAATTTACTGCTTGTTGCGGAAACAAGATTAAGGTTAAACCTAAATCTAAACAAGTTGGAACACTAAGTTTCTTGCACTAAGAAAGAGAAGGAAATTACTAATAATAACCTATCTCAAGATAAGAAGGATGAACTTGTCCAGAGTTAGCAAGTTACTTCAAAATGAAGTGAGTTCTTCTTCTTATATACTGCATACATTTAATGCATTGCAGTTTACACTTTACACGTGGCAGCAGCTCATTGGTTGTACGTCATTGACCGTTGTTGACAACCTTAGTAGCCGCATGTTTGAATAGTGTAGTATCAGATTGGTTGTACGATCTCAGACAATAAGGAGGTTCTTTTCTGACATATCGTACGGAGATGTGCAAGGGTGGTTAAGACAAAAATACTTTGTACGGAGGACTTCATGATCAGCTTTTCGTTGATTCAGCGATCTATCATTCTATATCAGCGAATGATAGAGTTCAGCGATAGCTGAAGTCTTGTACTTGATACTTCACGTTGAGTGGACAAATCTGATTCTTCGCTGATCCGCATCAGTTCATTAGGAGACTTGTCGCTGGTTCTTGAGCTTGATCTTCGACTTCAGCGTAGAACCTATGTTAACGTGAAACTTGTCTTCAGGAATCATAAGTAAACCACTAACTTATCAGCGATCACCATAAGTACTGAACAGACTCAAGAGTATTATGGTGAACAGTTTCGCTGAATGTTTAATCTAAAGAGAGAGAGTTCCTATCAGCGGTACTGTAAGATCTTAGTACTTATCAGCGATAGTGAAACTCTGATACATATTGTTTACTTACAAATTTCACTAAGTATAAGAGAGGGTCATTATCAAATCACTGAGGGTTTGGATCAACAATCTCCCCCTATTTGATTATGACATAGCAACAGAGAAAATTGCTATTTAATGAAAACATAAGGATAAAAAGAACTCATAAAATATTTGTCCATTTTACTGTTTTCTGGGATCTTTTCTGTACTGATGGAGTAAAGTACGTTCGCTGAAATTTTTCTTTAAACTTTGTAAAGATTACAGAGGGAAGTAGAAAAATTACAAGTACAGCGAATAAAATTACAAGTACAAAAGATGTAGACAGAAAAGGATAGAAAGAATTACAAGGCGGTCCTATCCGTCAAAAGGTTCTTCCTTGATGAGAAGTTCATCGAGGGTCTTTGATGTGGGAATCATCCAGTCAGGAACATCTACTCCTTGATTCCTTTTGTTCAGAGCTTCTTCAAAAATCAAGGGCTTCAGGTGTCTAGCTTTAATGTCGCGTCTGACTTCACACCAGTATATGAGATCTCTGAGTTGTTCGATGGGAGTGATGTGGAGCTCAGAGATTCGTTGAAAGTGATGGTTTCCTTCGTAGTCTAGAAAGAATATACCATAAGGATCACTTACAATTGTGCCAGGAATGAAAGTTTCTCCAGGTGGTAGGGAGGTGTCAAGCGCTGAGAGATCAACATCAGGGCCAAGAACTTCAGCACGAGAGAAACCAATACCTGTTTCATTTCGTATAGGAGGACCTGAGTTTGAGACTTTCTTTTCCTTTGCAGAGACTCTTCTTTGTTGAGAAGGAAGAAGAGTAGAGGGAGGAATATCCACAACAGAAGAAACCAGGTCGATCTGTTTGTTTAAGATCTTCTCGACATGGCTTTTGAATTTTGAGCGCGATCCCTGAATGGCTAATTTCACTTCTAACCATTCAGAGAGACCAAACCTTTCTAAGGTAGCAGCATAGAAGGTTTGCTTGGTTTTGTCTTCTCTGTAGACATCAACTTCAACAACAGGAACGCCTGCGTACAGTATTCCTCTGATGTTTACTTTGATGATTTTGGATGGTCGAGATCGATAGTTCAGCATTTCTTTACACCATTCCAAAGTCGTATCAGAGACCTTGGTCTTTTCTCTAACGATCCTTTGAGCATCATCCCATAGCTGACGTTGAACGTCAATGGGAGCTCTTTTCAGCTTGGGCTCTTTTACTGATCGTTGAGTAAGCTGGATGGCGTATTCTCTGTCTTTTTCTTCAGCTTCCCTTCTTTCAGTGATTAGGCGTTCAGCTCTGAGGTGTTCCTTGTATTCCTTTTGGGAAATTTTGAACTTTGGAGGAACGGAAGGAAGTTGATCACGCTTCAGAATGATTCGCTGATCTTCAAGTCTCTTGATCATTTCATCTCTCTTTTCTTGATCCTCTTCACTTAGCTTTTGAGGAGCCAAGGAAGGTCTGTTTTTGTGAGTGAGCATCTGTTCTTCAGGTTCATCAGTCTCAGAGATCAAATCTAAGACCGGGATTATTTCTTCAGCGTTGGGAGCTGGGATTATTGTTGGTGAAGTCGCAGTTGTAGGAACTTCAGCGATATCCTCAAACAGGGGAGAGGACTGGCTGAAACACAGCGATCTTACAAGTAAGAACATTGGGTAGAACAGAGATAGATAAAGAATGGGATAAAGTGTATGGAGGTTTTAGTGAGTGTAGAGCTGATAATGTGTATAGAGAGGAGGGATGTAGTGTAAGGAAGATTAGTGTACCTGACAAACCGGCTTTTTAAGCAAGATCGTCAGATTTTCATCGTCTTCAGCAACACTCTTTCCTTTGCCGTTGTCAGCTTCAGACGCTGATGGCTTTGTCTTTGTCCGCTCCCATGTAGGTTCATTTATCAGAATCCCTTTAAGAGCTTTAGTTCTCTGAGCAGGCTTGACGATAAAAGAGTCATCATCATCATCATCATCTTCATCATCATCATTCTTTGGAGAAGAGGATGGTTCATCATCAGACAAGTCGATGGCTTCTTCATCTTCAGCTTCAGACTCAGTTTCTTCAGCTTCTTCTTCGAGTTGCTCCCCCTCAGATACAGAGGTAAGCTTCTTGGTTCCCTCAGGGTGTTCATCTTCCTGAGGTCCAGCGGCTGCTTTAATTGTCTTCTCACCTTCTTCAGTAAAGGTGAGGTCTTCAGTCTTCTCTCCCCTGATAGATTCATCATGGGAAAGGTCTTCAGCGCTCCTGGAAAGGTCTTCAGCGCTCCTCTCCCCCTCTTTTTCATGATGAGTGAGGGAGGAATGTGATGATTCAGCAGCTTGTGTTGGTTCCCTGTCTTCTTGGCCAGGGATCCCTACACAGATTTCAATCGATGATAATCTGTTTTCTAGACCAGAAATACCAGGATTGATCTTCACGAGTTCAGCACGATCCGCCGCCGAAAAAGATGACGGTGCAGGGGCAGGTGCAGGGGCGGTCGTGTTGGTCAGGATCTGCTGCAACAATGTCTGAATAGAAGTGATGTCATTCTTCATCGTATTGACATCGGTCTTCACATAACTCATGTCAGTTTTTACTGAACTGACATCAGTCTTTACAGCAGACATATCACCTTCGAGTTTGCCAACCGATGTCTTCAGCGTTGTGACTTCGCTGGACATGGTGTCAACTGATTTTTTGATGTCGAGGTAGTCTGTGTAGATGTCAGAGAGAACTTTGGCAAAGTCGGTGAGTGATTTATCAACCTTCTCCAAGTCAACTTTGGAGGCATTCTTTTCGACCACAGTTGTCAGCTTTGTAAGATTCTCTCCAGCGTTTGTTACAGTTGAAGAGTTGTCGGAAAGAGTGGTTGTGAGACCTGTCAGCTTCGTCTCTATAGTCTTCAGAGAGGCGTTGATGTCTCCCAAATTAGGACCTGTAACATATAAGAACTTGTGAACAGAGGAAAGCTCAGAAGTTTGGGGTTCAGTTACAGTGTATAGGGGTTGGTGTATACCTGCAGGAGGATTGGTGAATTCATCAAAATCTCGGATTCCGGAGAAAAGTTTCATGTCGTCAGCTAAAGTGCGTGGACGCATGGTCATCTTTGCAGGTCCTACGCCCATCATTCCCTGAGTGTCAACATTAGTTTCTGGAGGAATGACAGGTGCTTCAGTGATAACTGGAGTAGAGTCCAATTGAATAGATGGAGAAGCGACGGTTAAGAATGGAGGTTGGGTACGGAGTTCAGCGTTGGATTCGCTGAGAATCGCTTCATCAGTCTTTTGAGAGACTGAAGGAGGTTGGGTAGATTCCAAGTTTGTAACCTCAGCGTTTAGAGACGCTGAAGTTGGGATAGAGTGGGTGGCTTGTTCAGCTGTGGCAGAGCGTGCCACTGAACTTTCCTTCAGCCCATCAAGAGGAGCTGAGGAGTCTTCAGCAATAGATTGCTGGGGTTGCTCCTTGGTTTTCTTAGTTCTTTTGGAACTAAGTTGGGTGGAGGAGTGTTTCCTTTTAAGAGAAGGGATGGAGGTTGCAGCTGGGGTATCAGCGGTGGGTTTGTCCGCTGAAGGAGCTGCAGAAGTAGAAGAAGTAGGGTTTAGAAGAGTTAAAAGAGTAGAAAGACGTACCTCATTTTCCACTGGCTTGAAGTCGAGAACCTTAGGGCCGACCTGAGAGAGTTTTAGGTCACCCTCTGTTGGGTAGCTGTCCTTCAGGCCTTTTTGGAATACGGCGCTGATGAATCGAGGATAGGGAACCCATGGAGATCTGTCAGCGACGGAGTCCACTCGGAGTACCAGGTTATCATAGATAATCGATGCCCAGTCTATATGTAGACCTTTCAGCAATGCATATCCCATTGCTTGCTGAGGCTGAGCGGCTTGGTCAGAGGAGCCGGTCTTGGCAGTCATGCAGCTGATTAAATGAGCGAAGATGAAATTCATCTCGCTGTGCATTTTAGACTTCTTGATAAGGGTCAGCTTCTTCTCGGGCTTCTTGTCCCTCCCAGTTTCCCATACATAGCCCATTGCATCAAAGAATGCAATGATGGCTTCCCTGTCTGAGTTTTTCTTGTGGTCAGGGAGAGGAACAAAAGGTTTTTCTTTGGTGGCCAAGGGAAGGTTCAGGGCTTTGCGAATAATGGCATGGGTGATATTCATAGTGCCATAGTCATTATCGCAGAGGATGCAGTCAATTGTTTTTTAGGGGTCTTTGGCTGATGGTAGCTGAGAGTGTCTGGCAGAGTGCCAGAATTGGGATAGCAGTAGCTGATGTGCAGGAGGTGTTATGGTCAGGGCTGTGGAGATGGAACAATTCTTCAGGAAGTTCACAGCATCGTCTAGATGTGTGACTTGCTTTCGAGGAGGAAACTCGAGAAGCGCATAGAGGTTATTTACCTTGGTCCAATCCAGTTTGTCAAAAGAGAACTTGACCTGAGGAGCCTTGAGGATTTCCACTTCCTCAGCAGTATTATCAGCAGCAGTGTTCTCAGCGATGGTGTTCTTGGAGATGTCAGAAGATGCCATTTTCTGTATGATCAGTTTAACCAAAGATTAACAAATAAAAAAAATCTTAATGTGGAAAGATTTTCCAATAAGATGATTCGAATTTTGTCCATGTCATTCAGACAAAATGTCTTGATGAAGATTAGGGTTTTTCTTGTTTTTGAAAAACGAAATGCAGACCCACTAGTAATCTTGTTTTCCAGTTTCCTTTGAAGATTGGGATTCTGGAAAAACGTATGAAGAACAAGTTTAAGATTTTGCGTTTTAAACTTGAAGAACAACCATGAAAGGTTGTATTCATAAAACCATGAAAGAAATGATTTCATTTTAAAAGGTTCTTTTGTTTGATCTTATGAAAACAAAGAGAAGATCATTAACAAGTTTGAAGAAACAGGTAAAATAAAAGAATTATTAACCTGGTTCGTTGAAGAAGATGAAGTTCTTACGTTCTTGAAAAACTTGAGAGCACAAATGCAACAGTAAATTCTTTTTCTTAGTTTGGAAAAGAAGTTCGCGTAAACGAAAAATATAAACCCAGAATGATTTTATATAGAGATTAGAGAGAGAGAAAATCTTGAGCGGGAAAAGATTTTCATCATGACACGGACACGTGTTTGCATTTGATTGGAAGGTAAACAAAACGTGCAAACGTGTGTCAGAAAGAAGAACGTGCCAGGGCTTATCCGTTGCAATGACGTCACAACTGTCCTTTCATATTATTGGATGTCTATGAGGTTTTGAAGACTCAGGGACACTTTTGAAAACATGAAGCACTGATTAGAAATATCAGTTAGATTTTAGAAATTTCAAGGTATCGCTGATAAGGAAGAGATATTCAGCGATGTAATTTATTTTGAAATCTTGCATTTTCATGCGGTTTGTCAGAGAGAGAAAACATACCTTGATATCAGCGAATCAAGTTTATTCAGAGAGAGGATGATAGAATGGGTTATACAAGCTGATTTTATCCTATTGCTGATCAAATGTGAATCGCTGAAGATTTTACTCTTCAAAGTTCAGCATTCCAAGCTCGCTGATGAGAAAGTTGAACCTTGTCTCATCAAGAGGTTTGGTGAACAGATCAGCTAACTGATTGTCAGTTGGGATAAAGTGAAGTTCTATATCACCATTCATCACATGATCTCTGATAAAGTGATACCTGATTTCGATGTGTTTTGTCTTTGAGTGTAGTACTGGATTATTTGCTATAGCTATGGCACTTGTGCTGTCGCAATAGATTGGAATATTTGAGAGCTGAAGGTCATAGACCAGTAGTTGATTTCTCATCCACAAGACCTGAGAACAACAGCTTCCAGCGGCTACATACTCAGCTTCAGCTGTGGAGGTGGACACTGGGTTTTGCATTTTACTTGTCCAGCTCACCAGCTTTCCACCCAGGAGCTGATATCCTCCTGTGGTGCTTTTCCTATCCATTTTGCAACCTGCAAAATCACTATCTGAATAGGCGATTAGATCGAATCCTGAGTCTTTGGGATACCAAAGACCTAGATTCGCAGTACCCTTAAGGTATCTAAAAATTCGCTTTACAGCGGTCATATGAGATATCTTGGGTTCAGCTTGATATCGTGCACACAAACATGTTGCGTATATAATATCGGGTCGGCTAGCTGTAAGATACAAGAGAGAGCCGATCATCCCACGGTACAGCGTGACATCAACAGGAATACCCTTAGTATCCTTGTCTAGTTTCAGCGGTGGTGTCATCGGGGTTTTCATAGCTGAACTTTGGGTTAAGTCGAATTTCTTCAGCATATCTTTAACATACTTTCCCTGATTAATGAAAGTTCCTTTTTCATTTTGCTTTATCTAAAGACCAAGGAAATATGTTAGTTCACCCATCATGCTCATTTTATACTCATGTTTCATTCTATCAGCAAAACGAGTACAAAGATCAGGGTTAGTAGAGTCAAATATAATGTCATCAACATATACCTGAACAAGAATGATATGACCTTTTACTTTCCTGAAAAATAGAGTTTTGTCGATTTTACCTCGCTCAAATTGTTCAATATGGAGATAAGTAGAAAGAGTGTCATACCATGCACGTGGAGCTTGCTTTAAGCCATAAAGTGCCTTATCCAGTTTATAAACATAACCTGGACGCTTAGGATCTGAGAATCCTGGAGGTTGTTCCACATAGACTTCTTCATTCAGCTTTCCATTTACAAACGTTGACTTAACATCCATCTGATATACTTTGAAGTCTTTGTGTACATCGTATGCTAAGAATAGACGAATAGATTCTAGTCTTACTACTGGAGCAAATGTTTCGTCATAATCTATGCCTTCCTCTTGTCTGTATCCCTGAGCAACAAGACGAGCCTTGTTGCGGGTTACAGTTCCATGTTCGTCCAATTTGTTTCGATAGACCCATTTAGTGCCTATCACTGTTTTGTCAGTTGGTCTTCGAACAAGTTTCCAAACTTTGTGTCTTTCGAATTCAGTCAGCTCTTCTTGCATGGCGCTGACCCAGTTTGGATCTTTGAGGGCATCATCTACTTTCTTTGGTTCAGTTAGAGAAATAAAATTAACAAATAAACAAATATTACCTGCACTTCGTCGAGTCTGAATACCAGCTTTGGATCACCAAGAATTTGATCAATTGGGTGATTTACAGTCCATCGCTGAGCCGGAGCGTGAGACGTTGACTCAACTTGAACTGGAGAAGCTGAAGATGAAGCTTCAGCGACGTCTGGAGTATCAGCCAAGAGAGGAATGGGTGCAGTTGTCATTATATTCACTGAATGCTGAGAAGTATATGGAATGTCTGAGACATTGGGTTCAGAAGCAGGTATAGTGTTTAAAGGAACAGCTGAGACCCATGATGTTTCAGCTTCACTATTCTGCATATTTGGAATGATAGTAGGACTATCATCTTCAACTGTATGAGAACGAGGAGTGGGAATATCTTCTGAATCACCAAGATGAGAGAACATCCATTGATTCAGTTCTTCAGTATTAGCGGACGGTTTAGAGTTCGCTGAACGGGATTCGTCAAACGTGACGTGAATAGTTTCTTCCACAGTTTGTCTTCTTCGATTGAAGACTCTGAAGGCTTTGGAGATTGAAGAGTATCCAAGAAAGATTCCATCATCAGCCTTAGGATCAAACTTTCCAAGGGCATCTCTGTTGTTCAGTATGAAACACTGACATCCAAAGATGTGAAGAAAGCTGATTGAAGGCTTTCTCCCATGAAAGAGTTCATAGGCTGTTTTATTGAATCTTTTGAATATCAGCGACCTGTTTTGCGTAAAACAAGCGGTGTTGACAGCTTCTGCCCAAAACTGTGTAGGCAGGTGAGAATCGTTGAGCATTGAACGTGCAGCTTCAATAATTGTTCTATTTCTTCTTTCAGCGACTCCATTTTGTTGCGGTGTTCTCACTGATGAAAACTTGTGAGAAATACCCTTACTCTCAAAGAAGGAATCAAGAGAACTGTTTTTGAATTCAGTCCCATGATCACTCCTATTTGAGCGAACGATCAAATTGTTCAGGGTTTCCATCTTCCGAACAAATGTGATGAGTTCTTCAGGGGTGTCGCTCTTAGAACGGAGAAACATAACCCATGTATAATGAGAGAATTCATCAACTATGACCAGTGTATATTTCTTTCCAGCGATGGATTGTTTGTTAACAGGGCCAAACAAATCCATATGGAGTAGTTGTAGAGGAGATGACACTGAGGAGACGTGCTTTGACTTAAAGCTTGCTTTGGTCTGCTTCCATTTCTCACACGCTGAACATAAAGACTCTTTGGCGTATGAGTGCTGAGGTAGACCAGTAACTAACTCTTTTGAAGAAAGAGTGTTCAGTGTCTTGAAATTCAGATGAGAGAGCCTCTTATGCCATAGCCAGTTGACATCAGATGAGGCTTTTGAGAAGAAACAGGAGTTCTCAGTGGTTGTTGAGTCCATGTTTATTACATAAACATTTTCCAAACGATAACCGTTGAGAGCTATCTTCTCCCTTTTGTCAGTGACAAAGCAGGATTCCTTGGTAAAGATTACTTTGTTATCCTTGTCGCAAAGCTGACTGATGCTTAAAAGATTATGTTTCAACCCTTCAACATATGCGACTCTTCTGAAGGTGGTTGTACCATTAGAGAGTACACCAAACCCTCGGGTATGTCCTTTTCCATTTCCACCGAAAGTCACAGAGGGACCCTTCTCTTCCTTGTATTCAGCGAGCATGCTTTTCTTTCCAGTCATGTGTCTAGAGCATCCGCTATCGAGATACCAGATACCCTTCTGAACCTGCATCACAAAGGAAGATTAGTTTTTCTTGGGTATCCACTTAACCATGTGTACACGTTTGTCAGTGGAAGTAGTTGGAATGGAAGGTTCAGCAATCTTCGCAGCATTTGAAGATTCAGCTTTGTCAGTCTTCACTTTGGTTAATTTCTTAACCTCAGTGGTCTTCTTTGCCTTGGGGGCAATCTTCACCTTAGCTATATTTTCAGCTTTGGTGGCTGTGGGGCACTTACTAGCAATATGATCAGTGAGTCCACAGTGATAACATTTCCTATAACTAAAAGTAGTTCTAGGACCATTTGAATGCTGAGCTTTTGATTTTGAATGTGAAGGACCAACACCAAATAAGCTTTTGGCTTTTGAAATGGGAGGAACGTTTAGTTCTTCAGATTTCTTACCAAGGACATCCACTCTGAGTCTAGGAGTAGATCGCTGAATAGACCCACGCTGAGTAGATCCAGAGATCTGATTCCTTGATCCAGAGGAATAAATCACTAAAGCTTTAGAAGCATTCAGCTTTGGTACTAAAGTACCCTTCTGAGGATTTTGGTTAAAAGCAATTCTTTTACCTTTATCTTTAAAGACATAGGTAGGTTTTGGATAAACCATTTTCTCTTTACCTTTTGAAGAGGTAGAAATTTCCTCAGGGATAGATGGTCTGGACGAGGAACACTGAGAGGATGACGTATCAGCGACTGAGGATACGAAAGTTCCAAATAAGAGCATGGAATGATCAGTGGTTGGTTCTTGAGTTTCATATTTGTAACCGAGACCACGTTTATCACTTAGGGGTATCTGAGACTTAATTATCTCAGTGATCTTTGTTGAAGAATTACACCATCCTTCAACAGTAGCTTTTTCAGCTTTCAATGCAGCGATAGCTTCTGCTCGTTCGATTTTGACTAGCTGATTTAAGTGCACTTGATCTTTAAAATCTTCTTCAATTTTAGAAAGCTTTTCTATTTGAAGGTGACAGTTTTTAAGCTGTTCAGCGAGATCAAGGTTTGGATTTTCAACTATTGTTTTGCCATTCATGGCTTCATATAAACTTCTAGTCAAGAGATCGATTTTACGGAGACTATCAGTTTCATCAATATTTGCAATATTTGTAAAGAAGAAAGGTGATACCTGAATTGCAGAGGTTGAAGTAGAGGGAATGTCTGAACTTTCTTCCTCATCTTCAATCTTTGCCATAAGACAGAGATTGGCTTCATCATCCTCAGAGTCAGATGATGATTCTTCTTCTTCAGAGGCAGCCCAATCATAAGTGTAACACCCCGCATACCACGACACAATATTGTCCGCTTTGCCCCACTGGCTCACGACTTTGTTTTTGGCGACCTGGCAAGGACTTCGCAAGGACTTCCCAGGAGGTCACCCATCCTGGTACTACTCCCACCCAAGCACGCTTAACCACAGAGTTCCCAAGGAACCCACATGCTTGTGGCCCCAAAACGCGTTGTGTCTGGTAAGGCCAAGGTTTACTAATATACCCAGCATCTCTCCTGCCCTCTAAAGGATGTGGGATATGCCTAAGGTGTTACACACACCCCCCTTAGGGACTCATCGTCCTCGATGAGGTTTGCCCCACCATCCCGAACGGCACAGGAGTGGCTCTGATACCATTTGTAACACCCCGCTTACCACGACACAATATTGTCCGCTTTGCCCCACTGGCTCACGGCTTTGTTCTTGGCAACATGGCAAGGACTTCGCAAGGACTTCCCAGGAGGTCACCCATCCTGGTACTACTCCCACCCAAGCACGCTTAACCACAGAGTTCCCAAGGAACCCGTATGCTTGTGGCCCCAAAACGCGTTGTGTCTGGTAAGGCCAAGGTTTACTAATATACCCAGTATCTCTCCTGCCCTCTAAAGGATGTGGGATATGCCTAAGGTGTTACACACACCCCCACCTTAGGCATATCCCACATCGGCCGTGGACAGGAGAGATGATGGGTATATTAGTAAACCTTGGCCTTACCAGACACAACGCGTTTTGGGGCCACAAGCATGCGGGTTCCTTGGGAACTCTGTGGTTAAGCGTGCTTGGGTGGGAGTAGTACCAGGATGGGTGACCTCCTGGGAAGTCCTTGCGAAGTCCTTGCCAGGTCGCCAAAAACAAAGTCGTGAGCCAGTGGGGCAAAGCGGACAATATTGTGTCGTGGTAAGCGGGGTGTTACAAATGGTATCATAGCCACTCCTGTGCCGTTCGGGATGGTGGGGCAAACCTCATCGAGGACGATGAGTCCCTAAGGGGGGGTGTGTGTAACACCTTAGGCATATCCCACATCGGCCGTGGACAGGAGAGATGCTGGGTATATTAGTAAACCTTGGCCTTACCAGACACAACGCGTTTTGGGGCCACAAGCATGCGGGTTCCTTGGGAACTCTGTGGTTAAGCGTGCTTGGGTGGGAGTAGTACCAGGATGGGTGACCTCCTGGGAAGTCCTTGCGAAGTCCTTGCCAGGTCGCCAAAAACAAAGTCGTGAGCCAGTGGGGCAAAGCGGACAATATTGTGTCGTGGTATGCGGGGTGTTACAATAAGCCATCAGGCCTTTGCCTTTCTTCTTAAAGCTTTTCAGCTTCGCATACTTTTCTTTCAGCTTAGCATATTTATCATCTTTATTCCTGGGAATAAAGGATTTCTTCGGAAACGCTGAGTTTCTTGAAACTTTCTTAGACCTGCAATCGTTAGCGAAATGTCCAATATTTTCGCAGTTAAAACAAGTAGCAGTAGCCTTATCAACAGGAGCTGATGATCTTGGCTTATCAGTTATAGAAAGGGGTTTGTTCTTTCTGAACATTTTCTTTTTGGCGAATCTCCTGAACTTTTTAGTTAGGAGAGCCAAAGATTCATTATCTGAAGAGTCAGAATCTGATGAACTTTCAGAGTTACTTTCTAACTCAATGATAGTGACCATGGGTCGCTGAGTAGAAGGTTCCTCTAAGATTAAAGCAACATGGGTGCTTTTGGAATCTTTTACAAGATTCTTCTTAAGATGGCTTGATTGCTCATGATTTAGCATCGTGCCATATAAGGTAGCAAGGGTCATTGATCTTAGATCCTTTGACAGCTTGAGACACATAGAATAACTGTCCCAGCTTTCAGGTAAACATTCTAGAAACTTTGTCAGCACTTCAAAGTTAGAATATTCCTTACCAACAGTTTTTAGATCTATTATTAAGCAATTAAAACGTTGGTGAACTTCAGAGAGAGTCTCATTCTTACCACAAATGAAACTTTCATACTGTCTTACCAGGTTGATCTTTCGAGAGTCCTGGACTTCAGCAGTACCTTCATACTGAACACATATTGTGTCCCACATGGCTTTTGAGGATTTCAGGTTCATGACGGAATGGTAGACTTCGTCAGGAAGAGCCATGGATAGTATGGATCTGGCTTTTGTGTCGATAGCCACTTTCTTCTTGTCTTCGTCAGTCCACATATGAACTTCCTTAGGAACCAGCCTTTTTGGAATAACAGGTCTATTCTCAGCGGCTGGAACTGCAACATCAATTCTTACAGGAATATATGGGCCGTTTTCAAGATAATAAGGCATAGTAGGGTCTACACCTTCTAAGAAGAGAGTCATCCTATTTTTCCATAGATTAATATTATCTCTGGAGAATCTAGGGGGTTTTGCAAGAGAACCATTGTCGATATAATTTGTGTTTGTGTTGGTAGCCATTTTCAGAAATAGCAAGGAATAGAAATCTTAGTATAGATTAGATCTTATTTATGAGTTTAAACAAATCCGCTCTGATACCACTTGTTGGTCCCGAAGGGCTATACAAGTTTGTAGAAGGGGGGGGGGTTGAATACAAACACACATATTTTACTTTTCTAAATTGTTTATTGATAAATCATTAACAATTTACAACTTGTTGCGGAAACAAGATTAAGGTTAAACCTAAATCTAAACAAGTTGGAACACTAAGTTTCTTGCACTAAGAAAGAGAAGGAAATTACTAATAATAACCTATCTCAAGATAAGAAGGATGAACTTGTCCAGAGTTAGCAAGTTACTTCAAAATGAAGTGAGTTCTTCTTCTTATATACTGCATGCATTTAATGCATGGCAGTTTACACTTTACACGTGGCAGCAACTCATTGGTTGTACGTCATTGACCTTTGTTGACAACCTTAGTAGCCGCATGTTTGAACAGTGTAATATCAGAGTGGTTGTACGATCTCAGACAATAAGGAGGTTCTTTTCTGACATATCGTACGGAGATGTGCAAGGGTGGTTAAGACAAAAATACTTTGTACGGAGGACTTCATGATCAGCTTTTCATTGATTCAGCGATCTATCATTCTATATCAGCGAATGATAGAGTTCAGCGATAGCTGAAGTCTTGTACTTGATACTTCACGTTGAGTGGACAAATCTGATTCTTCGCTGATCCGCATCAGTTCATTAGTAGACTTGTCGCTGGTTCTTGAGCTTGATCTTCGACTTCAACGTAGAACCTATGATAACGTGAAACTTGTCTTCAGGAATAATAAGTAAACCACTAACTTATCAGCGATCACCATAAGTACTGAACAGACTCAAGAGTATTATGGTGAACAGTTTCGCTGAATGTTTAATCTAAAGAGAGAGAGTTCCTATTAGCGGTACTATAAGATCTTAGTACTTATTGGCGATAGTGAAACTCTGATACATATTGTTTACTTACAATTTTCACTAAGTATAAGAGAGGGTCATTATCAAATCACTGAGGGTTTGGATCAACAAGGTTAAACATCGAAACTCTTTCATCTGCTCCTCAATGCATCATTTTGCTTTCTCATGAGTTGTTTATTACTGAATCTCTTTTTCTCCATCAATTGATGTATTCTTCATTCCACAAATTATGATTCTTTAATAAATCGTTTCAGGTTTATTTCGAGAAGATTAATTTATGTATGCGTTTCTTTTTTTGTTGAGATTTTAGAGTTCTTTTTTACTTATGTGTTCTATATTTTTCGTAGGTATTCCCAACGAAACCGAGGGTTGGTTATTTGCAACACTTATAGTGTTTTGATGACAATAATGTTCGACGAGAATCTTAAAAGTATTACAATCTATATTATAGCCTCAACAAACTTCAACATATCATTATCAATGGTTACTTTTATTGTTTTCAAGTATTAATCGAGAAGACTAATCCGGGTATGTATTTGTTTTTGACTTTTGTTGTGATTTTATTGTTTATTTCTTCTAATTTTTTCTTAAGTTTTTTTTTTCAATGATGGATCATAGTGTTTGTTTTTACAGGGTGTTTTGAGTATTGATGGCAACAATAATTTGATGATGAAATCTTGAAAGTATTATAATATTTAATATAACCTCACCAAACTTCAGCATGTCAGTTTTCTGTAGTTATTTATTTTTTTAGGTTACTTCGATAAGACTAATTTGGATATACATTTCTTATGAGTTTGTTTGGATTTTTTTTTGCAACTTATCTCTTCTATATCTTTCCTATTTCTTTACAATGTAGTCGATGGTTTGTTTAAGACAACGTTTTTAGAGATTTGATGACAACAATAGTTCGATAACATAATCTATTACAATTTTTGATATGACCTCACCAAACTTAAAGATACATTTTTATAGTTTGTCTACTTATATTTTCATAAAGCTAAAACCAAGTTAGAGATCATATATACATATTTATTTATTTTCCTCTAATTTTACTTAAAAATGTTCTCTAACACTTTAATTGCTACAACTTTTTTTCTTTTTTTATTTACTTAAAAAAACATGACACCGATTGTTAAGACTTTTTATTATATTTTTAATTTAAATAAAAAATAAATTTAAATCATTTCATATAATATCACTCACTCACACACAAACATACTATATATTAATACTAAAACTTTCATTTTCATTTAAATCTCCACATAGATAAAACCTTTTATTTTAATGTATAAATTTAAATCATTTATATATACATTTAAAGGAATCTCTTCCCCTTTCTCTTTATATATAACTAAAATATTAATGATGATAATCAATTAATATTATTAATTATCATCATTAATATTTTAAAGATATCATTTATGTCCTATATATATTTGTTATATTAAATTAACATCAACTTAAAAATTAACATATTAGTTATAGTAAATAACTTTATTGATTAGTATTTAATACATTAGCTTACATTAATTTGTAACTTATAAATTTATATTCATAAAAATTTAATATTTGTTTATATTACTTATTGACATCGTTAGTCTTTTTATAATAGAGTATTCCCTATAGTTATTTATATTGATGATCAATTAATATGTTTTCATATTATTTATAGACTAAGTTTTTGTTTGTACATGTTTTTACACAATATTAGTTACTGTACCATTTAGGTGTACATCTATTTTTTCTTAATTAATAAATCGACAAAGACACCATCATGTTTTCAAAATAAAAAAAAACTTAATGAATGTCAACAATTAAACAAACAATGTATAATGTATCCATGCACCCATTGCTAATGTGATGAACGATCATGAGAGAAGAAGAGTTAATGTAAGAAGGTAAGAAAGAATCTGAATCTTTAATTATTTTTAATCTCAAACATACCCATGAGTCGCGTTTGATATGGGAATTGATCTCGGTGCATCACACTCGGTGCATATCACTCGGTAACTTTCGCTCCCACTGGAACCCAACCCCTCGCTAATGTTACATATTAATATACACACACGCATTAAAATTACACTAAATAAATTCTACTAACTTTTATAAATCACTTGAATACGATTTGTTGATATATTAACAAGTAACATTTATATAATTAGATAATGATAACCTAACTTAATCATACTATCGCGCAACGCGCGGTTTCCACACTAGTTTTGGTTTAATATATAAACCACACCTCCTCTTTGTAAGTCATTAGTCGGTTCATTCAGTGTGTGTGTGTGTGTGTGTGTGTGTGTGTTTGAGTTGAGAGAAAGCAGAAGAAGAGTTCGTTCGATTAGGGTCGCGGGGAATTCTTAATTGAATCGTTTTTGAGGTAATTGTCTTTTAGAATTATGTTTGTATCTAGTAGTAATTGATTCCTATTGGTTTAGAATTCATAGATTTTGATTATCAAATAGTCGGTATCGATTCTGGGTTGGATTTCGAGTTGTCCGAATTGTTCACTTTTTCGGATGTTGCACGAAGTCCGGATATATGTATCCGGATTCCTCGTGTTTTCCGGATGGTTTTCCCGGAATCGGGGTTTTCCGGATGTGGTTTACGGAATGATTTCCGGATTGTTTTCTGGATATGGTATCCGGATAATTGGGTTTCCGGATAGTTCTGGATTTTGGTTTTCCGGATGAAATGTCCGGGTGTGTTATCCGGATAAGTTTTCAGGATCACATATCTGGAAGCTTTCTGAATTCTTTATGTTCTAAATATTTTCTCGGGGCACTGCCCAGACCCCGCAAGGGCGTTGCCCCTTGACCCCACCTACTAACCTGGTAGCGGGACCCCGTGCTAAGTCGTCGAAGAGGGACATTTTTGGATAAGGGTATAGTAGGTTTATTTAGAATTCTTAGCCTGCTAGCGAGTCTTGTGTGTTTGATTGCTAAATAGATTTTGGTATTCAATTTATTTTAGATTTCGTGACTTTTGGTGAGAGATCGAATCATCGGTTTATTTTAGAAAAGCTTGGAAGTATTTTGATAAGCAATCAGGTGAGTTTTTACTTTAACCATTTTCAAACTGGAATACATTTATATGTGGAATAAATATGTGGTAGGTAGTGTGATGATGTACTTATGATTGAAATATGATATATTGAGATATATGTTGTATTTATATAAGTATTACACTACACGAGTGCACCTTGACCGGACTGAGGGCCGGCGGAGTATTGGTTGTACGGAGGGGCAACGGAGTTGGCTGTATGTTAGTGCAGCGGAGTAAATTGATTAGTTGGTTTAGCGCAACCAACTAATATGGCCATGTGAAGGAGGAGTTGTACACAGTGCACATGAGTCATGCTTGGTATTCATATATGTGTGGTATATCTGTGTTTTACAAAAAGATTACTAAACTGACAGGGATTTTCTCACTTAGACCAATTGGTCTAACCCTCATTTTGTTTTCAAAAAATATGTATTCCAGGTCAAGGAACATTTAAAGGCAAGGATAAAGTGTAAGGTGCTTTGAAGGCTGTTTTAATTCCGAAGTTTTTTCTGAATCATTTTGTAGGGATAGTATTGTAATATTATCGAAAAGTTTGTATTGAATATGTATTGTATAGTTTTGAGACTAAGGGACCGTATGTGATATAATATCTAATTTGTGTTTCTTTTATGATGATATGTAAATGGTGTTATATGAAGTATGTTTGGGTTGGGTCGTTACAGATGGTATCAGAGCACTAGTTTAAGGGATTTAGGTATTCAGATCCATACCTAGACTTAAATTGCATGTGAAGTAGGATGTCCCTAATATTTTAGAACCTTTGGGATAATACATGTAAAAGGTCGAAGGAACATCATGTAAGGTAATTTCAAATTACATTTGGCCAGTGTAATTATGAACTTACAGGTACATGTTTGAACTGGAATACCTTATTATATGGGGTATGTGCTTATGTGTATATTAACTCTGTGAAATCAACAGAATGGCTGGTGGTACTCGACGTATGAATAGAGATGAAGAAGGAAATCCTAATAGAACAAATCCAACAATTAGAAATATACAGGAAAGGACAACTGGGACAAGAGGGAGAGGTGGAGAACGAGGTAGGGGTAGGTCTGGAGGTAAGATTTAACCCCAAGGCACTGATTTTGTTACAAGAGATGATCTGGCCGCTGAAATGGGAAGGCTACAAGCAAACATACAAGCTATGTCTGACCGTCCCCATCGCACTGAAACTGAAGTACCAGATCCCAATTTAGGAGACGAGACAATTATTACACCTGTTGTTATACCTGTACCAAATAAATGTGACTACGATGTTTCTGAGCTGCAAACCTCCGACTTATTTGGGTGAAAGAGATCCAGTAAAGGCCATCCGGTGGTTAAAGGAGATTGAAGCTATTTTCAAAACTAGCAAGTGTGCTAATGAAGATCAAGTGTTGTATGGAACCGCTATGCTGAAAGCTGATGCTTTATATTGGTGGGAAGCTTTTATTACTTCTAAAGGACCAGATGTGTATACCACTTTTTCTTGGGAAGATTTCTCCAAAGCTTTTAAAAGACAGTTTTGTCCCCAAGCTGCCGTCAGACAACTTGAAAAAGAATTTATGAATCTGCAACAAGGAAGTTTGTCAGTTCGGGATTATACTGCTCGCTTTCTGGAGAAGTCCCGTTTTGCTGAATATTATGTAGCCACAGAAGCACTTAAGATGGATAGATTCATCTTTAGATTAAATTCTGAGATCAGAGGTTTGGTGATTGCCAAGGGACCAAATACATTCTCAGCCGTAGTGGATGCTGCAGAAAATGTTGAAAGAGATAAAGGGAGAGATGTTAGCGAGAAAAGTTTTGGGAAAAGAAAATTTAAGGAACCGACGTACGATTCGAGGGATTCCAAATCTTCGAGGTTTGATAGTCGTCCACCTTTCAGATCAACTTACATACCATGTCCTAAATATAATCGCATTCATCATGGAGACTGCTATGTTGATTTTCGAGTTTGCTACAAGTGTGGAAAGTCGGGTCATATTGCTAAGGACTATCGGGTGACTCGATTTTGTTTTCATTGTAATGCCCCAGATCATGTCCAGTCTGATTGATCACAGTGGAGAGCTCAACAGGGTAATATGTCAATGAGACCACAGAGCATTAGGCCGGGAGGGCTACAAAGGCCTGAACTACCAAGAGCCTAGGGTCGTGTTTTTCAGATGACAGCACAAGAGGCAGAGGAAATTCCTGATGTTGTTACAGGTATAATTCAAATAAAATCTACACGTGATAAAGTGATATTTGACTCTGGTGCAAACTGATCATTTGTGTTTCCTTCTTTTACTGCTTATCTGCATTAGAGATCGATGAGGCGGATCGATCGAGTTAGATGAGATTCCTACTAGACCACTAAGGGGCTGTTTGGCAGTTGCTGAGTGGTTCGGTGTAGAGTGATTAAGAGACTCTTATGACATAGTGCAAAATGAAATATTGTTGTTTGATAATTGTTCATGATGAAATTAGGGCACTGAATGGTTAAGGGAGGCCCAAGATACAAAATTATTCAGAGGGTTTTATAACCATTAAGAGGCTTGTTTTGCCAAACAAGATTCACCTCTTAATGATTCAGAGTTTGCCTCTTAATGGAACTATTAAGAGGCAAACAAATAACCTGTAAGTCTTTTTTATCTTGAGTACCATTAATTGCAACATTATCTATCATCTCAGTTCTTTGTCTATTCAAATGTTTTACCTTTCTTCAAAAACAAACTTGGTACGTACGGTGGTCTAACCTTATTGGGTCTCACTTACCTTATCAGATGAATATGATAATAACCGAGAATCTTATCCGGTAAGAGGCATAGCAAGGACCCAAGATCTTATCCGGTAAGTGAAGAAAAAAATGACTTACCGATTAGCGTTTATCAGGTACAATCCATTTGGATCGCCAAAAATGTTATCCGTAAAGTAAGTGAGGGTAGTGTTAGGCAAGTATTTGGTAAACAACCCCTAAGTCAACTACAATTTATTTAACAAATGGCAAAAAAGAGACACATGGCTCATAGAAATATGCATTCATCACTCTAAAACAATGAATATTTCACTACTAAAATATTGACTTTCACCGATAGCTCTTTCCGATGGGTCACAAAAAGTCAACACCCTCATAACTTCGCCAATTGATAAAGATATATGAAAAGCTCCAAAATACTCTTGTATTAATAATGGAAAGACTGGATACAAAAGGCTAATAGCTATACCTATGTATACTACCAAAATTAGACAAGAAGGAAAATCTAATAGGCTAGTACAAAGAGGAATACGATAGTCCAGACAGCTGTGCATGAGGACAAATATGAAATACTAGACTGCACTATTTAGGAGACAAACTTGTTTGGTGAGTTGGCAATCCTCCTCTTTGAATATGACTGGATTGTGGTGACTTGGGCCCTGTTTGTTTTCTTATTTTCATATCTTAATGGGCTCTAAACACTTTATCGGTCAAACAAACCCAATTTTGGGTTGTTTGTTTTTTCCTTAATTTCAGATCCACTTAAGTCTGAGAAGCCTCTAATTCTCTAAGTGGTAGACATACCTCTAAATCGCTTAGAGGTTGTTTAATACGGCGTTTCTCTCTTCCTTCAATCGACTCCTCAAGGCCTACACTTCTTCTTTCAATCGATTAGAGACACCAACTCGTTCTTCCTTCAATCGATCAGGTATTCATCTTATCCCTCTCTTCCCTCGTTTCCCTCCGTTTCGTCCTCCGTTTCAATCGACTCCTCCAAACCCTTGTTTTTTCCCTGCTGTTGTTGCTGCTTTGACCTGTTGTTACTGCTGTTAGTTGCTGTTGTTGTTTCTCCATTATCTAGTTTTCCCTCTTAAGTAAACTCTATGCATCGACTTAATTCCTAATTCACTAGTCACAGTTTGCTATGTACAATACTTGGTACATCAGGTGCAACCATGCAGGATTTAATGCAAAGGATGTGAAAAATATAAGACAAAAGCTCATAATACAAAACAAGTTATTTAGTTAGGTCGAAGAATTTAAATCCATGCTATTGGAGTATTGCAACAACCACGTCCCTCTTCTTCTCTGTTCTTCATCTCTCTTCTTTCTAGTAATCTAATCTTTCGAAATATATGTTTTATTTATGACTTTTTACGGTGTTGTTTATTGTTGATATGGTATCCCTCCATTTCTTTAAGAAATTACCAGTTTCTCTTTGTTGATATGGTATCCCTCAGGTTAGTATGCAAGAAGATGGGAAACGATAGGTAATTAATCATCTTTACTTTGTTATTTAATACACACACCTCTTATTCGATCTCCCCTCCAATTGATGTCGAGGTTTAGAGACAGCTTAGAGCCTCATTTTTAGTCCTCAAAACTTGCAGTAGGTTCAGCCTTGAGTTTGGTCTGTGCAGGGACAATAATTTGACCCGAAGGTAGCAGTTCTTAGGGGCTGTTTTGCTGCCATTTCGAGGTTGTTTTGCGGCCATTTTTAGGGCTGTTTTGCTGCCATTTTGGGGTTGTTAGCTGCCATTTTTGGGGCTGTTTTGCTGCCATTTTTGGCTACTTTCGAGCCATTAGGGACCGTTTTCTTTAAGATGATGTAGGACTGTTTCAAGAAGCGTTCAGACTTTGAGATTTAATTCTCCTTGTGGGATATTATGTTTGCGAACTTACTATTGTCTTATTTTTATACGAAGTTATTTTGTTGAAATCTTTAGGGGTTTGGGGTTATTACAGTTGCACGGATTTTGAAGCTTGTTTGGAACTATAACTTGAGGCAGAACATGTTGATCCCCATCTCGTTTTCTCACTTGGAGCTCATCGAGGATGTCATCAAGGAGATCGTCTTAAGTCTTCTTCAACTCCATGACCCTGGACCTCCTTCTATATTTCTGATCCATTGATTTGGCCAAGTTTAATGTGCATGACAGGGCTACATTTCCTAGCCAAGTCCCATAAAACATGGTGTGGAAGTTTTCCGGTCACTTGGTTCAAGTTACCGATTAGAGGCATCTTTGTGGCCTTGGAGGCAAGTTTACCGATTAGGGAGGAAACCATGAGAAAGATATTGATCATGGTATCCATTGTTAGATATTGTACGTGATTTGTGAGAGTGAAATACATGTTATCCAATGATTGTTTTGTTGCATGTGCAAACCGTGGTTTTTGTATTTATAACTGTAATCCTTTTAATTGTTATGAAATTTCGTTCATATTTTCTATTGTTTTTAGATCATTCGATGTACTTCAATGAAATTTGATTGTATTTAAAATTGACATTGATGTTGTTTGATTAAAATGAATTGCTTGTTTATAATTTAGATGTAAAATTTATAATGATGATGAATAAACAAATCAAATTCAGACGTTATCAGTTTACAAAAACAAACAGTCTTATTGATTTAGATTTCAGACCTCAGCACCACCTCTTAAAAATCAGAAGTGAAATTAGACTTCAGACTTCAGCACCTCTTAAAAAACAAACGCCACCTTGGAGTCCATATCATCATACTGAGTTATCCTCTTCATTTCAACACGCCCCCTCAAATTGCAGTGTGGGTTTTGACTCAACGACAATTTGCTTTTCAAGTAGTTGAAACTAATGATGGGCAACGGTTTGGTGAGCATATCAGCTGTTTGTTCTGTAGTGAAGTGAGAATGTACATGACCTCATCCATTTTTTTAGGATATTTTATCGTATAAAATGCACATCGACTTCAATATGTTTTGTTCTCGAATGGAAGACGAGATTATAAGAAAGCTGTCGAGCACTAGAATTATCGCACCATATTATAGCAGATTGATTGCATTGAACTCCTATTTCTTCACATAAGGATTGCAACCAGGTGATTTCTAAGCCAACTTATGCTAGTGCCCTGTATTCAGCTTAAGTGCTAGATCGTGCCAATGATTTTTGTTTCTTTGAAGACTAGCTGATTAAATTTCCACCAATGTAAACCAAGTAACCTGACGTGGATCTTCGATCATCGAGAGAGCTTGCCCAATCAGAATCACAATAACCTTCAATATTTCTGGAGTCATAATAACCTTCAATGGTGGTATCAATCATTGGTTTAAAGAGAATTCCATCACCAATTGTTCCAGCTAGATAGCGTAGTATTCTCTTACATGCTTTCCAATGATTTTGGGTTGGAGCTTGAAGGAATTGGCTTAGTTTATTTACAGAAAAGGCAATGCCTGGCTTGCTTAGAGTGATGTATTGAAGAGCACCAATGATACTTCGATAAAGGGTGACAACATCGAAAAGTGGGTTGTCATTTAGATGGAGTGTGTTGTTTTGACACATGGGAGTAGGGCAAGGCTTGGCATTCAACATGTTGGTTCTGGATAAGAGATCAGTAGTATATTTGGATTGAGACAGATGAATACATGCTGCCCCGTGATGTCTCGAATACAAGGAAGTAAGTAACGGAGCCCAGTTTCTTTAATGAGAACAACGAGCTGAGATGTTTGATAATGGAGCGAACATGAGCTGAATTGTTTCCAGTAAGCAGGTTGTCATCAACATAGACTAACACAAACATCATGGCAGACCCTTTGTTGAAAAAGAAGAGGCTAGATTCTGAGATTAAATTTCGAAAACCAAGAGATAGGAGAGTTATTTTTAGTTTATCAAACCAGGCCCGTGGAGCATGTTTCAAGCTGTATAAGGTTTTGTTGAGCTTACAAACAGCTAAAGGATAATGAGGGTGTACATATCCTTGTGGTTGTGTCATGAATACTTCTTCAGAAAGGGATCCATTTAAAAAGGCATTGTTATATTCAATTTGTTGGATATCCCAGTTGTGAGTAACAGCTAGATAGAAAATGAGACGTATTGTGGTAGGTTTTACCACAGGGCTAAAATTTTCAAAAAAGTCAATGTCCACGTATTGTTTAAAACCTTTAGCAACAAGCCTTGCTTTTTGTTTTTGTAACGTCCCAAAAATTACAAGAAAATTGATTTTTTTAAAAATGATATTTCATTAATTAAACTCGTTAAATAACCCAAAACGTTTCGTTTGCAACCCAAGAATAATTATTCTAAAAAAACAGTAAACAGCGGAATAAATAGTTTAAAAATGATAATTATAAAACGATATAATAATCAGCTCTTCACGCGCGCCAGTGTGTACACGTCACGCCTTGAAGCCACTCGTACCTGAAACAATGATTTATTGGGAAAGGGTAAGCACGAAGCTTAGTGAATTCAACCACCATAGATAACACAGTTATTCCACATTACCCCTAAAACAAATAGTGACACACAAACGATCATACAAGTCTACGAACAAATCATAAACATGCATATCCACACTCACCCACCTAAGAGGCACAAGTCGGTCCCACCGACCACATGATAACATCTCCGGCCCCGCCGAATCCCCGGTCCCACCGAGTCTCTACGCCACCCGCGTATAAAATCTCCGGCCCCGCCGGATCCTCAGTCCCACCAAGTTAACATGACAACATAGTATCAACTAGACACCCCACTATCTAGTTCCACAACACAATAAATAGGCTATCGCACACGAGCTACAGTAATGTAAAACAACCAATATTAAATATAGTGAGAGAACTCACCTCGTAAGCGCGCCTAGCTCACAATAAGTAACTCAAGCTTCACAATCCATAATCACTTCCCAACACCTAAACGAACGTTAAAAAGTATTAACACGAGATCCGGACCCTAAAATACGACGCACACTTAATCCGTCACTAAAACGACTTTTCGGTCTAACCAAACAGGTCTGTTCGGGACCTGACCCGACCTCTTTAAACCCAGAAAATCCTCGATTAAAATACATAACTAGAAATTACTCTGAGTTAGGGTTCCAAGGACATATTATACACCTCCTAACGATTTTTCTACAATTAAATACGGATTTTATAAGAACAGCTCGCAGAACAGCGAAAAACAGCACTTGTCAGTATAAAACGACGATTTTCCCTTTCCGAACTGGATTTCGCACGAAACACAGAAAAGTTACTAGACTCGAAAAGGGAACTTTTGGCACCGGTTTCACCCCAATCCGAGTTACGAGTAAAAAGTTATGGTTAACACAAGACAGTGGCAGATTTAGACAAAACACATAAAATGATAACTTTTTAAAACGGTTTACGCGTTCGGATTATACGATTCGGGTTCCGCTACGGCGGTTTAAGGTTACGGTCAGAGGTGGTTTTAGGGTTCCGCCACGGGCACCACCCACTGCCACCTCCGGCAGCGGGGCACGGCGGCGGCGACGACGGCGGCGTCGCGGTGGTTGCTTTGCCGGAAGAAAAACGAAAAGAAAAGGAAACGAGACGAAGGAAAACGATTTACCTCGCTCCAATACCACGCACCCGCACCTGGTCCTCTCTCTCCCGAAACCTCCGATGAACAGCAGTGGCGGCGGTGGTCTCCGGCGACAACAGCGGCGAACGACAGCGGATTCCGGCGACTATTCAACGCTCTTCTCTACTCTCTCGCGTTGTTCTCTCTCTCTACTTCTCTCTCTCGCGCTGCTCTCTCTCTACTTCTCTCTCTCTCGCTCTCTCCGGCCAGCAGCGGCGCTGGTTATGGTGAGGGGTTGCGATCGGCGGCAACCAAGAAGGGAGTTACGGCCGAGAGTTGGAGGGGTTAGGGTTTCTTATTGTGCCGTGAGAATGGACGAGAAAGAGAGATGACAATTGAGTTGTGTGTGCAGCAAGGTACGAGACTTACACACCAAAAAGAAATACAAATTTCGGTCCTCTCAATGCATGGGCCGAAACCCATGCTCACTTTGGACTAAAGCCAAGACTAGCCCCTCAACTTCATCATCTTGCCTAAAACCAACTTAGCTTAAGAATTAACATTGAAGGCTAACGGTGCTACTCTTGCTAAACGTAAATATTACAAAATACAAGTAGTTATAATAACTGAGCAGAAGAGAAAAATAAATTAACGAACCATACCAGGACATGGGCTTTACAACTCTCCCCTGCTTGAATTAGACTTCGTTCTCGAAGTCTACGTCCGCAAATAGCTCCGGATAGTTTTACCACACCACAACCTCGGGTTCCCAAGTCCACTCGGAGCCCTTTCTGTGTTGCCACTGGACTTTCCTCAACTAGGATCTAAATTTATCATCCCGTCAAGAATTTCTCGAATACTTTTCTTACTAGCAAAACTCCTTCAAGGACACTGAAAATATGATCGGAAGAACACTCCAACAACTGGATTCATTCCTAATCAACCGACTTCGGTTGTCTCCCAACCATAGATAATCCATACATCCCGACTCAAATTTCGAGCTCTAACCATTCTAAAGGTGCTCACCAATATACCCTACAGGATACTCAAATTCGATCATACTTACTAATAATTGTCGATTAACTTCCACGAGTTCTAAAAGACTCCCAAAATTTATTTCACACGAATCATCAAACCAGTAAATTTAAAATCACCCACGAAGGTCATTCCACCATAACCATTCATCACAAGTGAGCATTTCGGGGTTACTACTACCATCACCATAATTATTTTAAAATCGGTTACGATTCTCCGATTACACTAAAGGTGTTTGGCCTCAAGCCCAAAAGTCGACGCCCTAATATACTACTTACTTCAAAAAGGTTACTGCGCATTTATTCTCTTAATTACAAAGGGCATCATCCCTTTAACCGACACTATTCGGTCTACACTAACAACACGTGTGGAATACCCAATCTTCCACCGTCTACTTATCCTTCACGCTCGCTCTAGGAAACCTAGTTACACTGCATCAAGATACGCCTTAACGCCTACCTCCCAGGTACGTCTCAAGGCCCGGCACATCGGAACTACCTCTCAGGTCAGTGCCCAAAACTATATCCTCCCAGTGCCTACTGGAAAGTCAAGGTCATAACACATGAATACCGGGGTCCCACCCCGAAATACTCAACCGACCATTACCAATGACTGACTGACATGACCAAGGATCCAATGCAAAACAGTCTACCAACAACATGCCTATCCCAGAATGACTCACTCACCCAACATGTAAATACGCAACGTGCAATAAGTGCAAGACTGTGCAACAAAACAACTCATCAACAAAACTTCGAATCGAGCCATTAAAAACCGTGCAATTGACCCACGACTATCTCAAAGTCGAAACCGAGCAAAATGCTCCACGCTTGCTAGACCCATAAGTCGGTCAAAAACGCGTTTAAATAAAGTTTAAGCAAGCAATAATCTAAAATCAACATTAGTCCCAAACTCAACACGGGTTAAACAAAAGAGTTTTCCAAAAGGACTCACACCCTCAAAATTCTCAAAATGACACATAACACTTAAAAGCGCATTTCCCAACTGGTGTACAAATCATTTACAAAAATGTTTTCAACGTCAAGATTTTTCATTTCAAAAAGACCGTAAGCAATAAAACTACTATTACCAGGTCGGTAGTTACGCAAAAATGGACACGCTCGTCCCACAAATGGAAATCATGTCGAAAATCATTTCATTGCAGCTTAGTTACTCACAAACGTAAAGCGAAATAAATAATTTCTTTGAAAATTAACCGTCACGGTTCTAGTATGAATTGACTCATGACGTGTATTTAAAGTAACCGTTCGACCTTACACCGGGTGCAACAAAAGTGTGCACATAATTTCAAAATCAGTTCCACGATATTTGACCCCAAAATTCCTCTTTTTTTTCAACAAAAATGTCGTGGCACAGGGTTCACTAACAAATCTTACGCGCGTCGGCTAGTCATACAAAACGATGAAACGGTTTACAAATATATTTTTGTTAAAACACAACTGTCTCGTGTAAGTTTCAACTTAAAGATAAAAACCAATCTGTTTCCATCAATTGAAAATATCGACTAAAATCTCATAAAATCTCAAAAGGTGGGGTTCTTTAAATTGATTTCCAACATTTCCCCAAATGGTCGCATAAACAAATAAGGTATGCACCTCGTGAATTTAAACCCACACGACTCAACATGTCGTAAAACAAAACTTATTTAACGAAATCACTCAAATAGCTTTAAACAGACATCGTGGAATGTAACTTTTCGTCTCAACTCTAACATATGTGGAGGAGTTCCAATGTTAAAGTCACAAACCGTAGTCACTTGCCCGACATTTAAACACCACAAAACACGGATATCATCTTACCCGAAAGAACCGTTGGAAAAATAACGAAATGAGACAAATTCTAACAAAGTTTGCAACTCCCGTGATAAAACGATTTCATGCACTTTCAAAATCATAATTCAAAATCTTGTGTGTGTGTTGAACATTTCCCAAAATTCCAAAACACCATCCATAAAATGATTTGAAACACAAGAATTTGTTAATGCAAACTATTTCAAAATCAAACTTTGTGCATGACTCAGTCGGCATTCTACGCCTCGACTCCTACTCCTCCAAATCTCTCCGATCCACTAACGTCATCCGGACATTTAAACCTCTTAGGCAAGATGGGAAATTACGT
Source organism: Saussurea involucrata (assembly GCA_033807775.1). NCBI lineage: Eukaryota > Viridiplantae > Streptophyta > Magnoliopsida > Asterales > Asteraceae > Saussurea > Saussurea involucrata. The sequence continues at coordinate 42,305,088 of CM066325.1, read as the reverse complement.
CAAATAATCCCTACAATTTTTCCTCAAATCAAAGTCGGCTCTATAAGCCTATGGTTCTAGCACAATCATCCATCTTGGCCCGAAACAAACATCATCCTCATCGTCACTCCAAGTGACTAATACTAGAATCGTCCTTTTATTCCAACGACTACTAATTATAACCTTCGACACTACCCCAACGATAATCCCATCAAAGCAAAACAAGTACACACCTGTACTAGTAGGTTTACTATAGTCGTTCCTCCTTGTGATGGCGATTCTGGGTAAATATTACAACGAGTTATTAGCACATAATAATTCACACTAACAATGCTCACGCTCAACTCCTTGGATTCCTCGTGACTTTCCCCGACTCGAGCATTGATCCTGTGTTTCCGATAGTAGGAGCTCTACTACTACCTTCCACACCTATCATCACTCGTTCCGAGTTCCATCCGAAGCGCCCAAGTAGTTTCTCGCCGATAACTATACCCATATGCCCACACCAGCATATGTACACACTCTTCCTAGCTCCCTAAGAATAAACATAATACCCCACTACCCTTGCTAGGGCGGAACCCCCACTAACCCTGACGAGTCGCCTCGTAAACGCACAGTCGTATACAGTGGAAACCAGATAGACATTCGAATATAAGATTCTATCCTACAACGGTTGGACTCAAACAAGAGCTGCGCAATAGAACTAAATCCAACATTCTAAGGCTATTCGGTTCCTACCGCATACAACCTATAGTGCATTCGCTTAACAACCTATCAAAGTTAGCATAAGTTTCTAATAGCAAGTAACAATCATACAATACAGTGTATTAAGCACCAAGCAATCTAGCATACCTACTCATATGTATACACTATTCCCAGCTCAGTAGGAATTTCATCTCATCCCACTACCCTTGCTACAACGGAATCCCTGTTAGCCATAACGAGTTGCCTCGCGAATACCCAGTCGCATGCAGCGTGAATCAAATAGACATTCGAATACAAGATTCTATCCTAGAACGGTTGGACTCAAACAAGAGATGCGCAATAGAACTAAATCAAATATTCTAAGGCTATATGATTCTTACTGCATACCACCTATAGGGCCTTCACTTAACAACCTACTATAACTAGCATTGATTCCTACTAGCAAGCAGTCATCATACAACATAGTGTCAACAACAGGCAATCTAGCATGCATACCCTATGCCTAGAAAGCAATACAACACTAAGCAATGTACCTTTCCCTCTTGGCTCCGGCTGACTGTACAGACTGCACCCTCGATCACCGTTCCTCAAACGGATTTTTCCTTCTTTTTATTTCCCAAAAACTTTAAAGAAAAATTTATAGCCGCAAACTTGAGATCAAACACACCGAAATGCGTTTGATTCACTCAAGCTGTGCTCTGATACCAAGTTGTAACGTCCCAAAAATTACAAGAAAATTAATTTTTTCAAAAATGACATTTCATTAATTAAACTCGTTAAATAACCCAAAACGTTTCGTTTGCAACCCAAGAATAATTATTCTAAAAAAAAAGTAAACAGCGGAATAAATAGTTTAAAAATGATAATTATAAAACGATATAATAATCAGCTCTTCACGCGCGCCAGTGTGTACACGTCACGCCTTGGAGCCACTCGTACCTGAAACAATGATTTATTGGGAAAGGGTAAGCACGAAGCTTAGTGAATTCAACCACCATAGATAACACAGTTATTCCACATTACCCCTAAAACAAATAGTGACACACAAACGATCATACAAGTCTACGAACAAATCATAAACATGCATATCCACACTCACCCACCTAAGAGGCACAAGTCGGTCCCACCGACCACATGATAACATCTCCGGCCCCGCCGAATCCCCGGTCCCACCGAGTCTCTACGCCACCCGCGTATAAAATCTCCGGCCCCGCCGGATCCTCGGTCCCACCGAGTTAACATGACAACATAGTATCAACTAGACACCCCACTATCTAGTTCCACAACACAATAAATAGGCTATCGCACACGAGCTACAGTAATGTAAAACAACCAATATTAAATATAGTGAGAGAACTCACCTCGTAAGCGCGCCTAGCTCACAATCAGTAACTCAAGCTTCACAATCCATAATCACTTCCCAACACCTAAACGAACGTTAAAAAGTATTAACACGAGATCCGGACCCTAAAATACGACGCACACTTAATCCGTCACTAAAACGACTTTTCGGTCTAACCAAACAGGTCTGTTCGGGACCTGATCCGACCTCTTTAAACCCAGAAAATCCTCGATTAAAATACATAACTAGAAAGTACTCTGAGTTAGGGTTCCAAGGACATATTATACACCTCCTAACGATTTTTCTACAATTAAATACGGATTTTATAAGAACAGCTCGCAGAACATCGAAAAACAGCACTTGTCAGTATAAAACGACGATTTGGCCTATGCTACGTTCCGAACTGGATTTCGCACGAAACACGGAAAATTTACTAGACTCGAAAAGGGAACTTTTGGCACCGGTTTCACCCGAATCCGAGTTACGAGTAAAACGTTATGGTTAACACAAGACAGTGGCAGATTTAGACAAAACACATAAAATGATAACTTTTTAAAACGGTTTACGCGTTCGGATTATACGATTCGGGTTCCGCTACGGCGGTTTAAGGTTACGGTCAGAGGTGGTTTTAGGGTTCCGCCACGGGCACCACCCACTGCCACCTCCGGCAGTGGGGCACGGCGGCGGCGACGACGGCGGCGTCGCGGTGGTTGCTTTGCCGGAAGAAAAACGAAAAGAAAAGGAAACGAGACGAAGGAAAACGATTTACCTCGCTCCAATACCACGCACCCGCACCTGCTCCTCTCTCTCCCGAAACCTCTGATGAACAGCAGTGGCGGCGGTGGTCTCCGGCGACAACAGCGGCGAACGACAGCGGATTTCGGCGACTATTCAACGCTCTTCTCTACTCTCTCGCGCTGTTCTCTCTTTCTACTTCTCTCTCTCACGCTGCTCTCTCTCTCTACTTCTCTCTCTCGCGCTGCTCTCTCTCTACTTCTCTCTCTCTCGCTGCTCTCTCTCTCTCTCTCGCTCTCTCCGGCCAGCAGCGGCGCTGGTTGTGGTGAGGGGTTGCGATCGGCGGCAACCAAGAAGGGAGTTACGGCCGAGAGTTGGAGGGGTTAGGGTTTCTTATTGTGCCGTGAGAATGGACGAGAAAGAGAGATGACAATTGAGTTGTGTGTGCAGCAAGATACGAGACTTAAACACCAAAAAGAAATACAAATTTCGGTCCTCTCAATGCATGGGCCGAAACCCATGCTCACTTTGGACTAAAGCCAAGACTAGCCCCTCAACTTCATCATCTTGCCTAAAACCAACTTAGCTTAAGAATTAACATTGAAGGCTAACGGTGCTACTCTTGCTAAACGTAAATATTACAAAATACAAGTAGTTATAATAACTGAGCAGAAGAGAAAAATAAATTAACGAACCATACCAGGACATGGGCTTTACAGTTTTGAAACAGTGCCATCAGGGTTATATTTGGTACGAAAAACCCATTTGTTATCAATAACATGCATGTGAGGCTGATATGGGACAAGAGTCCAGGTATTGTTTTTGATTAGTGCAGTGTATTCATCATCCATGGCCTGTTTCCACTTTGGATGAAGGAGTGCTTGAGAAACTGAGTTGGGAGTGGGAGAGGGGTCGAAAAAAAGCCAAGTGAAGTTGTGAGTTAAGAGCTGCTACTTTTGATCGTGTAACCATGGGGTGAGTATTGGTGGCTGGTGGGGGACATAATGGGGGTAATTGAATTACCAAAGGCACAGTAGAGTAAGTGTGAGTTGAAGAATGATGATTACATGTATCGTGTGGAGAGGAAGCCGAAGGAGAAGCTGCTTGTATAGGAGATGCAGGAGAAGGATCTTCATCAGCATCAAAGTGTGAAACATCAAGTGATGGAGGATTTGAACATGGTAAGTTGGGACATGGCAACCAGTGACTATATTGAAACATAGTGTTGTTAGGAGCAACTGAGAGATTACGTGAAGAAGAAGAGAATCCTTCTTTGAAAGGAAAGTTTTGTTCATTGAATGACACACTTTTGGCTATGTAGATTTTTCCTGAAGAGTGGAGACATTTATAGCCTTTGTGAGACAAGTTGTAGCCTAAGAATACGCACTTAGAGGAACGAAAATCAAGTTTATGTTGGTTATAATCTCTTATATGGGGAAAACAAGCACATCCAAAAACTTTAAGGAAATTGAGGTCAGGTTTCTTGTGAAATAATTTTTGAATCGGTTAGTAGTTTTGTAAGGATGGAGTGATTAGATGGTTGATCAATAGGGTGGACGTTAAGGATATATGCTTCCTACCAATAGGTTAAGGGCATAGAGGCTTAACTGAGTAGAGTTAGACCCATTTCAACAATATGTCTATGTTTCCTCTCAGATTTCCCATTTTGAGGATGAGTATGTGGACAAGGCTGTCTAAAGTGGATACCAAGAGATTGAAGAAAAAGTGACAAGCTTCTGTATTCACCTCCCCAATCGGTTTGTAGAGTGATGATTTTATAATTAAATTTTCTTTCAACAAACCTTTGAAAATGTGTGAAAACATCTTTGACTTCAGATTTTATCTTGAGAGGAAAGATCCATGTGAAGTCGCTACAATCATCTATGAAGTGGACATAATATTTATATCCATCATTTGACATTATAGGTGTTAGACCCCAAACATCAGAGTTGATGAGTTCAAAAGGTTTCGTGGAAGATTTAGAGGAAATAGGATATGTGATGTGTTTTGATTTTCCAATATGGAATGCATCATAGAAACTAGGACAAGTACCAACACATAATTTTTCATTAACTAGCATAGTCTTGAGTACATTGAGGTTAGGATGACCAAGACGCATGTGCCACACATCAACTGAGTTTTTAGGAGTCGAAACAGACAAGGACTCATGACTAGATTTAGGGAAAATAAAGAAACTCATTGCAGAAGGAAAGACATTCTGCTTGATAGAATTTGAAACACTTGAACTGTTGTGATGATGAAACTTCACTTTGACTTGATAGAGGCCATTCTTAAGCTGTCCTCGAAGCAGCTCCCTCTTCGTATTCAGATCTTCACAATACATTGGTTAGTGTAAAACTCAACATAAACCGCATTAGGTTTGATTAATTGAGAAATAGACACAAGATTTTTAGTGATTTGAGGAACTACAAGAATAATATCGATGAGTTTTAAAGGTGAGGATTGTGTAGTTGAAAGAATCAGGCTGTTTCCACAGTGAGAAATGGGCACTGTATTACCATTGCCAACTATTAGATGATTTATATCTTTCATTTCAGTCTTGTGCTGAACATTTGCTACATTGAAAGTGATATAAGTTGTTGCTCCACTGTCAATGTACAACATTTGTTCATTGTTTTGATCATTTGAAGAAAAGAGGGCTTGCTGATCATTGGCTAAGTCTTTATTCGATGAAACAAAGGAACTTGCAGAAGAGGGTGTGAAACTTTGAGGAGAGGACTGGGATTGAAAAGAAGCATCACATCTGTGATAACACTTTGTAGCACCATGACCAGGGCGATTGCAAACTTGGCAATAGAGAGTTTGTCTTCCTCTTTCTCTTCCTCGACCTCCTCTTCTATGTCCACGGCCTCGAGAACTGAAGGAGTGGCCTCCTGTTGGGTATTGGTTTCTGTTGGCTTCCAGAGAGATCAAGAGATCTTCGAGACTGAGTGATGAGGTTGGCACTTGGTAGATTAGCAGCAATATCCGAATTAAATTCCTCCAGTCTTATTTCTTGGATTTGTAGCATGAACTGGACTTCCTGTAGTGTCACTTGATCATGTCGAGATGTCAAGTTAACAACCACAGAGTCATAGTCATGACTAAGTCCACCCAAGATGTATATAATAAGCTCTTCGTCTGAAATGAGTTGGCCTGCAGCAAATAAACTTTATGCTAAGTTTCTCATCTTAAGCATGTAGTCATAAATAGACAAGCTTCCTTTCTTTAGGGATTGAAGCTGAAATCCAAGTTGGAGTGTTCTTGCCTTGCTACTGGTGGTGATGAACAGTTCCTCTAGGGTATTCCATACATCAAGAGATGTTAGGCATCAAACAACATGACCAAACATGGTTTCTGAAATGGAGTTGAGTAACCAACTCAAAATGGTTTGATTTGTTCTGGTCCAAATGGTGTAGGCAAGATTGATTGTGGGTGGTTCACTGGAGATAGTTGCAGCAAGGGTAAGAAATTTTGGTGGACACACTTTGGTGCCAAGAACATATCCATCAAGGTCATATGCTCTAAGAGAAGGAAGGACATGAGATTTCCAGAAGGTATAGTTAGCTCTGTCACGTTTGATTGTAATAGGAGGCAAATATGAAGAAGAGAACAAACTTGGTATAGGAGCAAGAGGTGGTATTTGATTTACCACAGGAGATGTTTGATTCACCACATGAGGTGTTTGATTCACCATATATAGGAGGAGCAGTAACAGGGGGTGTTTGGTTTTGAGGAGTAGCAGACTAAGCTATGATGGATGGATTCTCCATAACTCTGATACCAAACTAATAAACATGAAAAGCTCAAAATACTCTTGTATTAATAATGGAAAGACCGAATACAAAAGGCTAGCTATACCTATTTATACTACCAAAATAAGACAAGAAGGAAAATCTAATAGGCTAGTACAAAGAGGAATACGATCGTCCAGGAGGCTGTACCACAACTGTGCATGAGGAAATATGAAATACCAGACTGTACTATTTATCATGCTGAGTTGGCAATCCTCCTCTTTGAATATGACTGGATTGTGGTGACTTGGAGTCCATATCATCATGCTGAGTTGTCCTCTCATTTAAACACCGCCAATGATTTTTTTCTAAAAATATATATTTTCAGATAAAATTTGTGACGGAATTCTTACCTGGTAATCCGCTACAAATCCGCCACAAGTTGTTTAAACATATTATTGAAAAGAATTAATTAAACTAGTTAATTAAATTTTATGACGAATTTCCAACGGAATTCAATTAATAGAAATACTAATTAAATTTCGTCGAAAAAACTAAGGTGAGCATAACGCTACTATTAAGGAGATAAAAATCCCGTGATAAGGAATCGGGCTTGCAAGAAATGAAACACAAAAATAACAACATTCCATTTTAGGAAATTCTATTGCAAATAACAGACCATTTACTAATAGTAAAACTATGGAAATTTCATGATACGCTAAATGCAAGAAATAACAATGTACTGTCCTTTTTTTTGTTTATTATAAAATTATACTTTTGTTTATTTTTATTACAACATCGTATTTTCAATTTATCTTCTATTAAGGTATTGTACCTTAAAAAGACTACATGGCAAAACTAGGATTACATTGCTACTCATTTACAATAAATCTTATATTTAACCACTTGGGTTGTGGTGTACTGGTAAAGTCCTTGGGGATGTAGTGGAAGTTCATCTACTCAGGGTTCAAATCCAGGCACTGTTAAAGCATTATAACTCTCAACCATTCCCATATCTCTAAGTTTCTATTTCCTCACCCTTTCCAAACCAACGGTGATACAACATCACTATCAACAAACCTCTTCCATCCTTATCGCCTTATACGGCCTCTCATGCTTCTTCTCTTCCTTAACCGACAATTATGACAACGACGAGTTAATTCATCTCAATCTTTCTCTCTATAAAAGAGGAAGATAACAATCAACCATGTGATTCCAACTTTCCTACTTTGATGAAAGTTTTACTGTAGTAAAACTATGGGAAGTTCATGATAAAATACAATACGTTTGTTGCATTTTCTTATAAAAATCCAATTATTGCTTCTCAATATAGACAAATGGTTTCCACACAATTAAGTAAAATATATACCTTTGTTCCACACAACCATAGTTCACGTTTAGACAACATGTTCACACGTACTTCGACCCTTGACCGTTCACAAACATCAAGGCACCCTTCATCAATGATCAACTTCGTTGCATCTTAGGTGTTTATTCACCCATTGACCCCACTTGCGTCCATATAAACGGAAACTTTTACGTGATTCCCGTGTAGAGAGATATGTTGATTAATCAAGTTGCATAATTAACTCTACAATTTATATAAGGTATTTGAATATTACCTTAAAACCAAAGATGAATAATACGATATTCATTACAATGTACTATTCTTCACTTTAAAATATCTAGTTTCTCTATCTCATAATAATATTTGTTTCATATTATTCTAAAAAATGTTGATTTCAGATTTTGTATCCATTCACAATTGTTACGAAATATAAGAAACATCATATTTTTTTTTTATTCAAAAAACTCTATGGCATTTGCTTTAAGAAAAAATAATAGGAATTTGTTGTCTTTTCTTGATTAGTCCAATAATAAGCCTATTGGGTCATTGATCCAATGGATCCAATAGTAGCCAATCCCGAAAAGGAAAATTAGGGTTGATTTCATGGAGGCGACAAAATCTATCTATATATATACTCGCTTCTGGTTTTGTACAAATCACTTTCGCATCGAATTCTTCGCTGCCGCCATGGATGAAGACATCAACCCTTTTCATCCAACGAATGCTTCTCACTCACATCTCTTACTCACTGTAAGCGATTTTTAATTTATTCTAGTTCTTAAGTTGTGGATTTCGTTTGGGCATATTATATTGATCGGCAGCGTTTGTTCATTTTTTTTTCTATTGACTTGATTTGAAAAGGATTTATGTTTAATTTTCTTTCGCAAAATCTGAACGACAAAACGATCTTGTTAAGACCAGTACTTTTATTAAGGTTTTATTTTGATGTTATTGATAAAACTTTCCTGCTGGATCTGCAATCTAAACGACTAAACGATCTTGTTTTTTTTTGAAACGACAACCAGTTCTTTTATTAAGACCAGTAAGAAGCTAGCAAACGAAGAACTTGAACGTTACAGGTTTTTGAAACAACAAAACGATCTTGTTAAGACATGTAAATCGGATAATCTTTGCTGCTAGCATTTCAATTTCTTCCATTCTTTGAATCAATTTAGATTGAAAATGATTTGAAGTTATGTATTTCAGAGTCAAACACCAAAATCTTTGAATTCTGGTTAGATTTGTAAATACAAAAAATTTATAGCTTCACCCAATATTTTAATCTTCAACGAGTTTCAAGTGTCTTTTGGTCTTTTTGTTCAAAGTTTTTCTGAATTGTACATTTATTGCTGCAGTTTAATGTCTGTGGGGAGGTAACTAAGAATGGTTTTTGTTACAACGTCAATGTTCATCTCATTTCGCAAGGTTCTACACCACCTTAAACTCTGGTGCTTCTTTTTCTCCCAATGCAATCACAACCGAACAGATTCAAAAGGTTCGATTTTTACATCCTTTATTTCCGTTTTTGCGATTTAAGTGTTCACTAAACTTAGACTGTTGACAGATTTATAGAAACTCTTCATTCTAGCTAAAAATTGGCTTGAATTGTTTATTTTTATATCGATATGATTAATTAATAATTCTAAACAATTAAAAATTAATTTCAAAGTATAATTAAAAATTAGTTTATATTTTCCAAATAATATTAATTAATGTTAGTAATAATTAATAGTTAATTAATAATAATTACTATTAATGAAGGCACAATTTAAAAAAGTCACAAAAACTTTTATAAAGTATTTCAAGTAATTTATGCTTATTATTATCTAACTTCCTTACAAAAAAGAATCTAACTTACTTTTACCAAACACCCCATTTCATATATATTTCACATTGACATATATATTTCACATTGAAACATGGAGGTAGCCTAAAAGATTACAAAACTTATGGTGATGTACCACCTCTTCAAAAATCACTTGTGATATTCACAATTAATTTTCGTCAAAAATCACTTGTGATATTCACAATTAATTTGTGGTGACTCACATTTGATATCCACAATTAATTTTAAATCACATGTGATTAGAAAAAGTTTGAAAAAAGTTATTTCATTGTGAATCACATGTGATTTTGATGAAAATTTATGAATTATGTTTTGAATCACAAGTGATTTTATACGTTTTAAATGTATTTTGCTACACACCATATATAATTATGATTTTATCATTTTCTTTTTCAATATTAAAGTTGAATCATTGTTTTCATATTTAAAATCACATGCGATTAGTACAACATTTAAAAAAAAATCACGAATCACATTTAATTTTAAATATTGCTTTAAATGATAAGAATTGTTTGTTTATAAAGAAAATTAAATATGCTTATTTTAAGTGAAATAAATATAATATATTTTATTAATAAATAAAAAATTAAATCATATTGAATTCACAAATATGGTAGAAGTAAGTTATGAAATAAATACCTAAAATAACTTTTATATAACTAAATTACTTTTATATCCTTATTTAGTTATTTTTAGAATTAATTAATTAAAGTATTATTTACTGAAATGATTGGCCTACGATTATTCTCTTATTCTTTTAGTTATTTGTAAACCTCTAAATGTGTGTAAACTTTGGATTTAATAGGTTTTTCTTGATAAAATTGTTTATTTTGATGAAAGTGTTTCGTATCATTCATTTCTTGATGAAATTGTTTCATATATTTGTGTTTTTTATGTAAAAACGAAAAAGTTTCATCAAACTGAGAAAATATATGAAACAGTTTCATAGGAATGAAAAAAAAATATGAAACTACATAAAAAAACACAAATATATGAAACAATGTCATTAAGAAATGAATGATATGAAACAATTTCATGAAAAAAATTCATTAAGAAAACCTATGAAATTCAAAGTTTACACGAAAAAAGTTTACAAATAGTGGGCCTCTTATACATTCTTGTGACCTGTAAAAACACGTTAATGCTATACAAATTTAGAAAAAATCTAAAAAAACCCAACACACTATTTGATTTTGAATAATTATGTCCTTGAATTCTTTTAACAAAATAATTTTAAACCTTTTTCTAATTCTTTTACCAAATATGTTCTTGAACTATTTAGCAAATAAATTCCAAACAAATTCATGAACTTAGTTTTGAACAACTAAATTTGAAACTTTTTTTTAACAAAAAATAAACTAATCATTTACTGACAACAAATAAAATGAACAAATTAAACAGAGAAAAATTATATTATTTTCATTAGTAATTCTAAATCATTCAAGAGTTATACATAAAACATTCATAGATACATAAAAAAACTACATCCATCCAGCCATCCTTCACAACAAAATTTAGAATTTATTTGTTAATAAAGTTCAAAAATATATTTGGTAAAAAAAATTAGAAAAAAGTTTAAAATTATTTTGTTAAAAAAATCTAGGGACTTAATCATTCAAAACCAAATAGTTTGTTGGGTTTTTTAAGATTTTTCCTAAATTTGTATAGCATTAACCTGGTGATTTTTTACAGGTCACAAGGATGTATTTAACCGGTTTTTAGAAAGTTTAAGGGTTTTTTCATTCAAAAAATAGTTTAAGGGCTTAACCATTCAAAATCGGATAGTTCGTTCGTTGGGTTTTTCCAGACTTTTTCCTTAAAATAATTAATTAAAATAGTTAATTAATTTTTCTGACGGATTTCCTACAAAATTTAGTTAATAAAAATACTAGTTAAATTGTATCGGAAAATTGGAGGTGAGCATAACACTACTACAAGGAGATAAAGATCTTGTGATAGGGAATCGTGCTTGCGAGCAAACGTGGAAATGAAACAAGAAAATAACAACCATTTGAAGATATTCTATTGCAAATAACAGACCATTTACTAATAGTAAAACCATGGAAATTTCATGATGAGATAAATGCAAGAAATAACAATGCAGTATCACTTTTTTGTTTATTATAATATTATACTTTTGTTTATTCTTATTACAACATCGTACTTTCAATTTATCTAAGAGCAACTTTATCATCCGAATTCAGATCAAGCACGTGGGGTGTGATAACCCAACTTAACTCAACCATGTCGCCTTTTAACATCAAATTTTAAGCGATGTTTTTGTTTGCAACAGGAACGTTTGGAGTCGGATCCCGGATGCTAATAGGATTTTCTCAGTAAGTGGGTTGAGAAAGATGGTTGATAACAATCTCCTTGCCCAAGATCAAACGAAGACCTTATGGTGCAAAGCCGTACATGGGAAAGTTAACCTCATATTGTGGCGAGCAAGACTTGGTAAGCTTCCCATCCGTCGCAACCTGGATAGAAGAGGAATCGAGGTCTCCTTTACCATATGCCGCGTCTGTAACATTAGGGGCGAGACCGAATCGCATCTTTTGTTCAAGTATTCTTCGGCTAAAGAGTTGTGGGCACTTCTGCATGAATGGTGGTTCGAGCTTCCTGCATCTCCTTGCTCTTTTAAGGAGGTTACGAAGCTGATCTAAAAAACGAACGGAGAGAAAAAGACGAACTTGTTGCTGACAGAGATTGTGATTACGGCGTGCTGGGTGATATGGAGGAGTCGGAACTATAAAATATTAAAATCTTCAATGGCAAGCTTCGGTCCCCTGGAATGCTGTTAATAAGGTCCAACTCTTCTCGTTTCTTTGGGTTAAAAATAGAGTCAGCTTGGGGAATGAATTTAGGTGAGAAATTTGGTGTTGTAATTCTCGGTTTTGTTTCTTAGATATCATGTAAGCTGGCGCCTTGCTAGGTTCAAGTTTAATACATATCCCTTTGCCATTCAAAAAAACTTTCAATTTTTTTATTAGAGCATTCTACTTTAAAAAGACTACCCATTATACTCAACTTACATGGCAAAACTAGGATTACATGGCTAATCATTTACTATAAATCTTACATTTAAATACTATAATAACTCTCAACCATTCCCATATCTCTAAGATTCCATTTCCTCAACCTCTCAAAACCAACAGTGATGCAACATCATTGTCAACAAATCTCTTCCATTCTTATCGCCATATGCGACCTCTCATGCTTCTTCTCTTCCTTCACCGATAGTTATGACAACGACAAGTTAAATCATCACAATCTTTCTCTCTATAAAAGAGGAAGATAACAACCATCCATGTGATTCCAACTCTCCTGATTTGAAGAAAGTTTTATTGTAAATAACGGACGATTTACTAGTAGTAAAATTATGGGGTATTCATGATAAAATACATTTGTTGGATTTTCTTATAAACGTCCAGTTAGTTGCTTCTCAATATAGACAAACGGTTTCCCCGCAATTAAGTAAAATATAAAATCCATTTAAGATTTCTATACCTTTGTTCCACACAACCATAGTTCACGTTTAGACAACATGCTCACACGTACTTCGACCCTTGACCGTTCACACACATCAAGGCACCCTTCATCAATAATCACGTTTAGTATTCATCTTAGGTGACCCCACACATGTGTCCATATGAATGGAAACTTTTATGTGATTCTGGTGTGGAGAGATATGTTGATTAATCAAGTTGCATAATTAACTATTTCTTTAACGCATAATTTTCCTTCCAGGAACGTAATATGTCATTAAATCTCTAATAACTCCACAAATTATATAAAAGGTATTTGAATATTACTTTAAAACAAAAGATGAATAATACGATATTCATTACTACGTATATTCTTCTCCTTATCAATAAATATTCCATTTCTCTTCAACCATTACTAGTTTCTCTATCTCGTAATAATATTTGTTTCATATTATTCTAAAAAATGTTGATTTCAGATCTTGTATCCATTCACAATTGTTACGAAATATAAGAAACATCAGTTTTATTCTATAATTTTTTAATTATTTGTGTTTGTTAGATGATATTTTACATGTGTATATTTTTTTTTATTCAAAAAACTCTATGGCATTTGCTTTAAGAAAAAATAATAGGAATTTGTTGTCTTTTCTTGATTAGTCCAATAATAAGCCTATTGGGTCATTGATCCAATGGATCCAATAGTAGCCAATCCCGAAAAGGAAAATTAGGGTTGATTTCATGGAGGCGACAAAATCTATCTATATATATACTCGCTTCTGGTTTTGTACAAATCACTTTCACATCGAATTCTTCGCTGCCGCCATGGATGAAGACATCAACCCTTTTCATCCAACGAATGCTTCTCACTCACATCTCTTACTCACTGTAAGCGATTTTTAATTTATTCTAGTTCTTAAGTTGTGGATTTCGTTTGGGCATATTATATTGATCGGCAGCGTTTGTTCATTTTTTTTTCTATTGACTTGATTTGAAAAGGATTTATGTTTAATTTTCTTTCGCAAAATCTGAACGACAAAACGATCTTGTTAAGACCAGTACTTTTATTAAGGTTTTATTTTGATGTTATTGATAAAACTTTCCTGCTGGATCTGCAATCTAAACGACTAAACGATCTTGTTTTTTTTGAAACGACAACCAGTTCTTTTATTAAGACCAGTAAGAAGCTAGCAAACGAAGAACTTGAACGTTACAGGTTTTTGAAACAACAAAACGATCTTGTTAAGACATGTAAATCGGATAATCTTTGCTGCTAGCATTTCAATTTCTTCCATTCTTTGAATCAATTTAGATTGAAAATGATTTGAAGTTATGTATTTCAGAGTCAAACACCAAAATCTTTGAATTCTGGTTAGATTTGTAAATACAAAAAATTTATAGCTTCACCCAATATTTTAATCTTCAACGAGTTTCAAGTGTCTTTTGGTCTTTTTGTTCAAAGTTTTTCTGAATTGTACATTTATTGCTGCAGTTTAATGTCTGTGGAGAGGTAACTAAGAATGGTTTTTGTTACAACGTCAATGTTCATCTCATTTCGCAAGGTTCTACACCACCTTAAACTCTGGTGCTTCTTTTTCTCCCAATGCAATCACAACCGAACAGATTCAAAAGGTTCGATTTTTACATCCTTTATTTCCGTTTTTGCGATTTAAGTGTTCACTAAACTTAGAATGTTGACAGATTTATAGAAACTCTTCATTCTAGCTAAAAATTGGCTTGAATTGTTTATTTTTATATCGATATGATTAATTAATAATTCTAAACAATTAAAAATTAATTTCAAAGTATAATTAAAAATTAGTTTATATTTTCCAAATAATATTAATTAATGTTAGTAATAATTAATAGTTAATTAATAATAATTACTATTAATGAAGGCACAATTTAAAAAAGTCACAAAAACTTTTATAAAGTATTTCAAGTAATTTATGCTTATTATTATCTAACTTCCTTACAAAAAAGAATCTAACTTACTTTTACCAAACACCCCATTTCATATATATTTCACATTGACATATATATTTCACATTGAAACATGGAGGTAGCCTAAAAGATTACAAAACTTATGGTGATGTACCACCTCTTCACAGTCATAGCCAAAACATTATTGGAGGGACTTGTTTTCTCTTATATGTATACACATTGATAATAAATCAATTAATTAAATGAAAATATTCTGTAAGTATTTTAAAAATAAAGAAAACTCGTACAAATGAGGAAACAAATTAAATGAAAATATTAACAGAATATTTTCATTTAATTAGTTGATTTACTATCACATATATTAAATATCTACCGCCTCTCTTCATCCTTAATTCCAACCATGTATATAAATCCCAAGCAACCGTAGTTTATATGCATTCTAAGCTTACCCAACTCATCAAGTGCTAACTTATATGCAAAGAACTTTAAGGTTTCAATATTAGTTAGTTCCACTTCCATGTCTGGTTCCACTTCCACTCCAAGGATCACAGACGAGCAGATCAGGGAACTCGTCTCCAAATTGCAACAACGTCTTTTTGAGCTTTGCAAACGTCGTTACAACAATATATGTATGGGGTTTCACTACCTTAATTTTTCGTAAAGATTCAGGAAACCATTTTCGGGAAACTTGAAACTTTATTGTTTCACATATTCCTGTTAATTATTCAACGAAATTTTCCCGTTTGATTAAGATCCAAATTATACAGTTGTAAATTACAAAATATCATCAATTGTTTAGTCAAATCTGGATTGGATCAATACGTTGTCCGCTTAATTAACAACTTTAATTCATTTGTTTAATTAGCTGCAAATGCTTACATCCATCATAAAACATGATCCATTCTTACGTGAAGACCAATATTTATATATATATATATCAAATGTCTTAATTTAAATTTATCTTTAAATAGAAAAGATACCAACGTAATTAATTATATTTAAGATATCTGATATGCTAGGTACTACAAAAACTGAATCGATTGTCATTGTTTCAGATATAGATAATATATACTATACCATTATACATACTATATATGGGTGCGTTTCATTTGTAAACCAAATAATTTGGATCTTATACCTAGGTATATATTAATTACCTACATATTAATGATCATGACACCATTGAGTTTAAGTACTTGTGGCTTTGAAAAATTAAAATATTTCTTAATATTGAATTATATAATATAAGTTAATTTATATATATGGTTTTTGTTGTATAGGGGCTTCAATGGTGTTACAAGACTCAAACAAGCAAGTAAAACTGAAAGTTCAACACAAGTTCTTTAACTTGGACAATACTTTTGATCAGAACTACTCTATAGATGCATCAACATTTAAATCAGGAGATGGTTTCACATTCTGTGTGGGTACCAAGCTTCCTGGTTTTGTTGTCTTTCTTATTATAACTTGTCCACCATCATTTGTCTCCACAGATATTGGCCTACGTTTTGTGAAGTTCTAGATTTTGGATCACCACCTACGTTTGGAGCCGTCGGCATTCTAAGTCCATATTGGTGCCTCTTTTTAAGATGCTTATGTTTTCTAGTTGGTATGAAGCTACCCACAACTATCTGCAAGATTCGATACATAAATAAGACTCCTCATAAGTTAGTGTGATGTATGTTTTATTCAGAGTAATATTATAAAGTTTTTTATATTTTTTTAAAAACAAGTTTTTATGTATTAAGTACTGTTTATTGATGCATATTACTTAAAGTTCATGATTACAAGTAATGATGCATGTTGTTTAAAGTTACATGTTTAAATTTATAACTAACTAATAAACATAATCAAATTTAACATTAACATTAACATCTAATTTTTATTACAATCAGGATAATTATTGAGTTTTAATAAAACACTTAATTATTATTTTTATAAAAAAACATTATATTATTAAGTTTAAAATAACTCACATCATTATTAAACCTAATTTACATTAAAATAAAAATTAAAGAAAGCAATTTATATTAAAAAAATATTGCTTTCTCAAAATTATACAAAACTCTAATATAAAATAGACAAAGACAAAAAACAAAACCAAACACTACAATTAAAATGTATCACGGTGCATTGTGCGGATACAGTTCTACTGTTTTATACTGCAACTTAAAGTAAGTTCTTATACTTCTTGGATGGGGTAGCAGCGAAGGGGAACCACCAAGGGTGGTTCCCAATGACATTACCATCGGTATGAGACAGTAAAACACTTAAACCTCATGTCTGAATTTTACGATCTTCAGAAATGTTGAATGAGCCTGATAGTCGTAGAATCTCGAATATGCCCTGCATCATAATAGATCTTAGTAATTTGTTTTTAAGGAATTAATCAAAGGCGTACACGAGAGAAATCTCTTCACTAAATGGAAGTTTTGAAGAATGAGGTGTTTAAACAAAAGCAAAAAGGTGGTAACTCATTTTAAATGGAGTTCCATTAACAACCCAAACCCTCATCTTTGACAAAATAATACATTAAGCCCTTAAATTTTTTTAAAAATAATTAAACCGGTTATCACACTGACAAATCTAAAAAGCATGGCTACTAGAGCATTGGTATTGAATCATGTTTTATTAGGCGGTGATGGAAACTCCACTTGTAGTTGGTGTTTCTAATTAATAGGTAAATAAAGTCATTTATCTTATAGATATACCTTTGTTGTTAATAGTTCCATATGTACTAGAGATAGTTTGATTTCTTAAATGTAATTAAGAATAATAAATGATCAATTAGTAAAGTTTCAAGTCATATTGGCAATAACGATGTTATTTATACGATTTAAAGATTGTTTATTATTGTCACAAAGAGTATGTCTCCGTATTCCTAAGTTACAAATCAATATTTCATAAATGTCCATATTATAACATACCACCAAAAGAAGAAGAAATGAAACTTACAGTACAAGTAGCTACACGACAATGTCATGTTTGTGGAGTAAAAGATAGAGGTCAATGAGAGATTGAGTACGTACTGGAGGGGGCTTACATTGGGGGGGGGGGGGGGGGGGGGTAAAGCATACTCGAAAACAAAGAGGACGATTTCAAGTATTTGGTTATTACGATCCAAATAGAGGAAGAGATTGATGATGATATAACGCACCACGTAAAGGCAAAGTGGTAAAAATGATAGCTGCAACCAGGGGGTTCTATGTGATAGAAAAATCCCATAAAAAACTAAAAACACAAATTGTACAAGTAGTCAACATATGAGCCATGTTATATGGGTCAGAGTGTTGGGCAACAAGTAAAATCAATGTCATAAAGTTGGTTGTTACAAAATTGAGGTTACTTAGATGGAATTGTGGTTGGACAGGGTCGTTCCATTCTTTTTGGAGGCCCCGTTATACGTTTACCAAAACAAGTAAAATCAATGTCCACGTATTGTTTAAAACCTTTAGCAACAAGCCTTGCTTTTTGTTTTGAAACAGTGCCATCAGGGTTATATTTGGTACGAAAAATCCATTTGTTATCAATAACATGCATGTGAGGCTGATATGGGACAAGAGTCCAGATATTGTTTTTGATTAGTGCAGTGTATTCATCATCCATGGCCTGTTTCCACTTTGGATGAATGAGTGCTTGAGAAACTGAGTTGGGAGTGGGAGAGGGGTCGAAAAAAAAGCCAAGTGAAGTTGTGAGTTAAGAGCTGCTACTTTTGATCGTGTAACCATGGGGTGAGTATTGGTGGATGGTGGGGGACATAATGGGGGTAATTGAACCACCAAAGGCACAGAAGAGTAAGTGTGAGTTGAAGAAGGAAGATTACCTGTATCGTGTGGAGAGGAATCCGAAGGAGAAGCTGCTTGTACAGGAGATGCAGGAGAAGGACCTTCATCAGCATCAAAGTGTGAAACATCAAGTGATGGAGGATTTGAACATGGTAAGTTGGGACATGGCAACCAGTGACTATATTGAAACATAGTGTTGTTAGGAGCAACTGAGAGATTACGTGAAGAAGAAGAGAATCCTTCTTTGAAAGGAAAGCTTTGTTCATTGAATGACACACTTTTGGCTATGTAGATTTTTCCTGAAGAGTGGAGACATTTATAGCCTTTGTGAGACAAGTTGTAGCCTAAGAATACGCACTTAGAGGAACGAAAATCAAGTTTATGTTGGTTATAATCTCTTAGATGGGGAAAACAAGCACATCCAAAAACTTTAAGGAAATTGAGGTCAGGTTTCTTGTGAAATAATTTTTGAATCGGTGAGTAGTTTTGTAAGGATGGAGTGATTAGATGGTTGATCAATAGGGTGGACCGGTGGACGTTAAGAATATATGCTTCCTACCAATACGTTAAGGGCATAGAGGCTTAACTGAGTAGAGTTGGACCCATTTCAACAATATGTCTATGTTTCCTCTCAGATTTCCCATTTTGAGGATGAGTATGTGGACAAGGGTGTCTAAAGTGGATACCAAGAGATTGAAGAAAAGGTGATAAGCTTCTGTATTCACCTCCCCAATCGGTTTGTAGAGTGATGATTTTATAATTAAATTTTATTTCAACAAACCTTTGAAAATGTGTGAAAACATCTTTGACTTCAGATTTTAACTTGAGAGGAAAGATCCATGTGAAGTCGCTACAATCATCTATGAAGTGGACATAATATTTATATCCATCATTTGACATTATAGGTGTTAGACCCCAAACATCAGAGTTGATGAGTTCAAGAGGTTTCGTGGAAGATTTAGAGGAAATAGGATATGTGATGTGTTTTGATTTTCCAATATGGAATTCATCATAGAAACTAGGACAAGTACCAACACATAATTTTTCATTAACTAGCATAGTCTTGAGTACATTGAGGTTAGGATGACCAAGGCGCATGTGCCACACATCAACTGAGTTTTTAGGAGTCGAAACAGACAAGGACTCATGACTAGATTTAGGGAAAATAAAGAAACTCATTGCAGAAGGAAAGACATTCTGCTTGATAGAATTTGAAACACTTGAACTGTTGTGATGATGAAACTTCACTTTGACTTGATAGAGGCCATTCTTAAGTTGTCCTCGAAGCAGCTCCCTCTTCGTATTCAGATCCTTCACAATACATTGGTTAGTGTAAAACTCAACATAAACCGCATTAGGTTTGATTAATTGAGAAATAGACACAAGATTTTTAGTGATTTGAGGAACTACAAGAATAATATCGATGAGTTTTAAAGGTGAGGATTGTGTAGTTGAAAGAATCAGGCTGTTTCCACAGTGAGAAATGGGCACTGTATTACCATTGCCAACTATTAGATGATTTAAAGGTGAGGATTGTGTAGTTGAAAGAATCAGGCTGTTTCCACAGTGAGAAATGGGCACTGTATTACCATTGCCAACTATTAGATGATTTATATCTTTCATTTCAGTCTTGTGCTGAACATTTGCTACATTGGAAGTGATATAAGTTGTTGCTCCACTGTCAATGTACAGCATTTGTTCATTGTTGTGATCATTTGAAGAAAAGAGGGCTTGCTGATCATTGGCTAAGTCTTTATTCGATGAAACAAAGGAACTTGCAGAAGAGGGTGTGAAACTTTGAGGAGAGGATTGGGATTGAAAAGAAGCATCACATCTGTGATAACACTTTGTAGCACCATGACCAGGGCGATTGCAAACTTGGCAATAGAGAGTTTGTCTTCCTCTTTCTCTTCCTCGACCTCCTCTTCTATGTCCACGGCCTCGAGAACTGAAGGAGCGGCCTCCTGTTGGGTATTGGTTTCTGTTGGCTTCCAGAGAGATCAAGAGATCTTCGAGACTGAGTGATGAGGTTGGCACTTGGTAGATTAGCAGCAATATCCGAATTAAATTCCTCCAGTCTTATTTCTTGGCTTTGTAGCATGAACTGGACTTCCTGTAGTGTCACTTGATCATGTCGAGATGTCAAGTTAACAACCACAGAGTCATAGTCATGACTAAGTCCACCCAAGATGTATATAATAAGCTCTTCGTCTGAAATGAGTTGGCCTGCAGCAAATAAACTTTATGCTAAGTTTCTCATCTTAAGCATGTAGTCATAAATAGACAAGCTTCCTTTCTTTAGGGATTGAAGCTGAAATCCAAGTTGGAGTGTTCTTGCCTTGCTACTGGTGGTGATGAACAGTTCCTCTAGGGTATTCCATACATCAAGAGATGTTAGGCATCAAACAACATGACCAAACATGGTTTCTGAAATGGAGTTGAGTAACCAACTCAAAATGGTTTGATTTGTTCTGGTCCAAATGGTGTAGGCAAGATTGATTGTGGGTGGTTCACTGGAGATAGTTGCAGCAAGGGTAAGAAATTTTGGTGGACACACTTTGGTGCCAAGAACATATCCATCAAGGTCATATGCTCTAAGAGAAGGAAGGACATGAGATTTCCAGAAGGTATAGTTAGCTCTATCACGTTTGATTGTAATAGGAGGCAAATATGAAGAAGAGAACAAACTTGGTATAGGAGCAAGAGGTGGTATTTGATTTACCACAGGAGATGTTTGATTCACCACATGAGGTGTTTGATTCACCATATATAGGAGGAGCAGTAACAGGGGGTGTTTGGTTTTGAGGAGTAGCAGACTAAGCTATGATGGATGGATTCTCCATAACTCTGATACCAAACTAATAAACATGAAAAGCTCAAAATACTCTTGTATTAATAATGGAAAGACCGAATACAAAAGGCTAGCTATACCTATTTATACTACCAAAATAAGACAAGAAGGAAAATCTAATAGGCTAGTACAAAGAGGAATACGATCGTCCAGGAGGCTGTACCACAACTGTGCATGAGGAAATATGAAATACCAGACTGTACTATTTATCATGCTGAGTTGGCAATCCTCCTCTTTGAATATGACTGGATTGTGGTGACTTGGAGTCCATATCATCATGCTGAGTTGTCCTCTCATTTAAACACCGCCAATGATTTTTTTCTAAAAATATATATTTTCAGATAAAATTTGTGACGGAATTCTTACCTGGTAATCCGCTACAAATCCGCCACAAGTTGTTTAAACATATTATTGAAAAGAATTAATTAAACTAGTTAATTAAATTTTATGACGAATTTCCAACGGAATTCAATTAATAGAAATACTAATTAAATTTCGTCGAAAAAACTAAGGTGAGCATAACGCTACTATTAAGGAGATAAAAATCCCGTGATAAGGAATCGGGCTTGCAAGAAATGAAACACAAAAATAACAACATTCCATTTTAGGAAATTCTATTGCAAATAACAGACCATTTACTAATAGTAAAACTATGGAAATTTCATGATACGCTAAATGCAAGAAATAACAATGTACTGTCCTTTTTTTTGTTTATTATAAAATTATACTTTTGTTTATTTTTATTACAACATCGTATTTTCAATTTATCTTCTATTAAGGTATTGTACCTTAAAAAGACTACATGGCAAAACTAGGATTACATTGCTACTCATTTACAATAAATCTTATATTTAACCACTTGGGTTGTGGTGTACTGGTAAAGTCCTTGGGGATGTAGTGGAAGTTCATCTACTCAGGGTTCAAATCCAGGCACTGTTAAAGCATTATAACTCTCAACCATTCCCATATCTCTAAGTTTCTATTTCCTCACCCTTTCCAAACCAACGGTGATACAACATCACTATCAACAAACCTCTTCCATCCTTATCGCCTTATACGGCCTCTCATGCTTCTTCTCTTCCTTAACCGACAATTATGACAACGACGAGTTAATTCATCTCAATCTTTCTCTCTATAAAAGAGGAAGATAACAATCAACCATGTGATTCCAACTTTCCTACTTTGATGAAAGTTTTACTGTAGTAAAACTATGGGAAGTTCATGATAAAATACAATACGTTTGTTGCATTTTCTTATAAAAATCCAATTATTGCTTCTCAATATAGACAAATGGTTTCCACACAATTAAGTAAAATATATACCTTTGTTCCACACAACCATAGTTCACGTTTAGACAACATGTTCACACGTACTTCGACCCTTGACCGTTCACAAACATCAAGGCACCCTTCATCAATGATCAACTTCGTTGCATCTTAGGTGTTTATTCACCCATTGACCCCACTTGCGTCCATATAAACGGAAACTTTTACGTGATTCCCGTGTAGAGAGATATGTTGATTAATCAAGTTGCATAATTAACTCTACAATTTATATAAGGTATTTGAATATTACCTTAAAACCAAAGATGAATAATACGATATTCATTACAATGTACTATTCTTCACTTTAAAATATCTAGTTTCTCTATCTCATAATAATATTTGTTTCATATTATTCTAAAAAATGTTGATTTCAGATTTTGTATCCATTCACAATTGTTACGAAATATAAGAAACATCATATTTTTTTTTATTCAAAAAACTCTATGGCATTTGCTTTAAGAAAAAATAATAGGAATTTGTTGTCTTTTCTTGATTAGTCCAATAATAAGCCTATTGGGTCATTGATCCAATGGATCCAATAGTAGCCAATCCCGAAAAGGAAAATTAGGGTTGATTTCATGGAGGCGACAAAATCTATCTATATATATACTCGCTTCTGGTTTTGTACAAATCACTTTCGCATCGAATTCTTCGCTGCCGCCATGGATGAAGACATCAACCCTTTTCATCCAACGAATGCTTCTCACTCACATCTCTTACTCACTGTAAGCGATTTTTAATTTATTCTAGTTCTTAAGTTGTGGATTTCGTTTGGGCATATTATATTGATCGGCAGCGTTTGTTCATTTTTTTTTCTATTGACTTGATTTGAAAAGGATTTATGTTTAATTTTCTTTCGCAAAATCTGAACGACAAAACGATCTTGTTAAGACCAGTACTTTTATTAAGGTTTTATTTTGATGTTATTGATAAAACTTTCCTGCTGGATCTGCAATCTAAACGACTAAACGATCTTGTTTTTTTTTGAAACGACAACCAGTTCTTTTATTAAGACCAGTAAGAAGCTAGCAAACGAAGAACTTGAACGTTACAGGTTTTTGAAACAACAAAACGATCTTGTTAAGACATGTAAATCGGATAATCTTTGCTGCTAGCATTTCAATTTCTTCCATTCTTTGAATCAATTTAGATTGAAAATGATTTGAAGTTATGTATTTCAGAGTCAAACACCAAAATCTTTGAATTCTGGTTAGATTTGTAAATACAAAAAATTTATAGCTTCACCCAATATTTTAATCTTCAACGAGTTTCAAGTGTCTTTTGGTCTTTTTGTTCAAAGTTTTTCTGAATTGTACATTTATTGCTGCAGTTTAATGTCTGTGGGGAGGTAACTAAGAATGGTTTTTGTTACAACGTCAATGTTCATCTCATTTCGCAAGGTTCTACACCACCTTAAACTCTGGTGCTTCTTTTTCTCCCAATGCAATCACAACCGAACAGATTCAAAAGGTTCGATTTTTACATCCTTTATTTCCGTTTTTGCGATTTAAGTGTTCACTAAACTTAGACTGTTGACAGATTTATAGAAACTCTTCATTCTAGCTAAAAATTGGCTTGAATTGTTTATTTTTATATCGATATGATTAATTAATAATTCTAAACAATTAAAAATTAATTTCAAAGTATAATTAAAAATTAGTTTATATTTTCCAAATAATATTAATTAATGTTAGTAATAATTAATAGTTAATTAATAATAATTACTATTAATGAAGGCACAATTTAAAAAAGTCACAAAAACTTTTATAAAGTATTTCAAGTAATTTATGCTTATTATTATCTAACTTCCTTACAAAAAAGAATCTAACTTACTTTTACCAAACACCCCATTTCATATATATTTCACATTGACATATATATTTCACATTGAAACATGGAGGTAGCCTAAAAGATTACAAAACTTATGGTGATGTACCACCTCTTCAAAAATCACTTGTGATATTCACAATTAATTTTCGTCAAAAATCACTTGTGATATTCACAATTAATTTGTGGTGACTCACATTTGATATCCACAATTAATTTTAAATCACATGTGATTAGAAAAAGTTTGAAAAAAGTTATTTCATTGTGAATCACATGTGATTTTGATGAAAATTTATGAATTATGTTTTGAATCACAAGTGATTTTATACGTTTTAAATGTATTTTGCTACACACCATATATAATTATGATTTTATCATTTTCTTTTTCAATATTAAAGTTGAATCATTGTTTTCATATTTAAAATCACATGCGATTAGTACAACATTTAAAAAAAAATCACGAATCACATTTAATTTTAAATATTGCTTTAAATGATAAGAATTGTTTGTTTATAAAGAAAATTAAATATGCTTATTTTAAGTGAAATAAATATAATATATTTTATTAATAAATAAAAAATTAAATCATATTGAATTCACAAATATGGTAGAAGTAAGTTATGAAATAAATACCTAAAATAACTTTTATATAACTAAATTACTTTTATATCCTTATTTAGTTATTTTTAGAATTAATTAATTAAAGTATTATTTACTGAAATGATTGGCCTACGATTATTCTCTTATTCTTTTAGTTATTTGTAAACCTCTAAATGTGTGTAAACTTTGGATTTAATAGGTTTTTCTTGATAAAATTGTTTATTTTGATGAAAGTGTTTCGTATCATTCATTTCT
The DNA here is from genome assembly GCA_033807775.1 of Saussurea involucrata. NCBI lineage: Eukaryota > Viridiplantae > Streptophyta > Magnoliopsida > Asterales > Asteraceae > Saussurea > Saussurea involucrata. Next base: position 42,279,330 of record CM066325.1, on the reverse strand, counting down.
TGATGAAATTGTTTCATATATTTGTGTTTTTATGTAAAAACGAAAAAGTTTCATCAAACTGAGAAAATATATGAAACAGTTTCATAGGAATGAAAAAAAAATATGAAACTACATAAAAAAACACAAATATATGAAACAATGTCATTAAGAAATGAATGATATGAAACAATTTCATGAAAAAAATTCATTAAGAAAACCTATGAAATTCAAAGTTTACACGAAAAAAGTTTACAAATAGTGGGCCTCTTATACATTCTTGTGACCTGTAAAAACACGTTAATGCTATACAAATTTAGAAAAAATCTAAAAAAACCCAACACACTATTTGATTTTGAATAATTATGTCCTTGAATTCTTTTAACAAAATAATTTTAAACCTTTTTCTAATTCTTTTACCAAATATGTTCTTGAACTATTTAGCAAATAAATTCCAAACAAATTCATGAACTTAGTTTTGAACAACTAAATTTGAAACTTTTTTTTAACAAAAAATAAACTAATCATTTACTGACAACAAATAAAATGAACAAATTAAACAGAGAAAAATTATATTATTTTCATTAGTAATTCTAAATCATTCAAGAGTTATACATAAAACATTCATAGATACATAAAAAAACTACATCCATCCAGCCATCCTTCACAACAAAATTTAGAATTTATTTGTTAATAAAGTTCAAAAATATATTTGGTAAAAAAAATTAGAAAAAAGTTTAAAATTATTTTGTTAAAAAAATCTAGGGACTTAATCATTCAAAACCAAATAGTTTGTTGGGTTTTTTAAGATTTTTCCTAAATTTGTATAGCATTAACCTGGTGATTTTTTACAGGTCACAAGGATGTATTTAACCGGTTTTTAGAAAGTTTAAGGGTTTTTTCATTCAAAAAATAGTTTAAGGGCTTAACCATTCAAAATCGGATAGTTCGTTCGTTGGGTTTTTCCAGACTTTTTCCTTAAAATAATTAATTAAAATAGTTAATTAATTTTTCTGACGGATTTCCTACAAAATTTAGTTAATAAAAATACTAGTTAAATTGTATCGGAAAATTGGAGGTGAGCATAACACTACTACAAGGAGATAAAGATCTTGTGATAGGGAATCGTGCTTGCGAGCAAACGTGGAAATGAAACAAGAAAATAACAACCATTTGAAGATATTCTATTGCAAATAACAGACCATTTACTAATAGTAAAACCATGGAAATTTCATGATGAGATAAATGCAAGAAATAACAATGCAGTATCACTTTTTTGTTTATTATAATATTATACTTTTGTTTATTCTTATTACAACATCGTACTTTCAATTTATCTAAGAGCAACTTTATCATCCGAATTCAGATCAAGCACGTGGGGTGTGATAACCCAACTTAACTCAACCATGTCGCCTTTTAACATCAAATTTTAAGCGATGTTTTTGTTTGCAACAGGAACGTTTGGAGTCGGATCCCGGATGCTAATAGGATTTTCTCAGTAAGTGGGTTGAGAAAGATGGTTGATAACAATCTCCTTGCCCAAGATCAAACGAAGACCTTATGGTGCAAAGCCGTACATGGGAAAGTTAACCTCATATTGTGGCGAGCAAGACTTGGTAAGCTTCCCATCCGTCGCAACCTGGATAGAAGAGGAATCGAGGTCTCCTTTACCATATGCCGCGTCTGTAACATTAGGGGCGAGACCGAATCGCATCTTTTGTTCAAGTATTCTTCGGCTAAAGAGTTGTGGGCACTTCTGCATGAATGGTGGTTCGAGCTTCCTGCATCTCCTTGCTCTTTTAAGGAGGTTACGAAGCTGATCTAAAAAACGAACGGAGAGAAAAAGACGAACTTGTTGCTGACAGAGATTGTGATTACGGCGTGCTGGGTGATATGGAGGAGTCGGAACTATAAAATATTAAAATCTTCAATGGCAAGCTTCGGTCCCCTGGAATGCTGTTAATAAGGTCCAACTCTTCTCGTTTCTTTGGGTTAAAAATAGAGTCAGCTTGGGGAATGAATTTAGGTGAGAAATTTGGTGTTGTAATTCTCGGTTTTGTTTCTTAGATATCATGTAAGCTGGCGCCTTGCTAGGTTCAAGTTTAATACATATCCCTTTGCCATTCAAAAAAACTTTCAATTTTTTTATTAGAGCATTCTACTTTAAAAAGACTACCCATTATACTCAACTTACATGGCAAAACTAGGATTACATGGCTAATCATTTACTATAAATCTTACATTTAAATACTATAATAACTCTCAACCATTCCCATATCTCTAAGATTCCATTTCCTCAACCTCTCAAAACCAACAGTGATGCAACATCATTGTCAACAAATCTCTTCCATTCTTATCGCCATATGCGACCTCTCATGCTTCTTCTCTTCCTTCACCGATAGTTATGACAACGACAAGTTAAATCATCACAATCTTTCTCTCTATAAAAGAGGAAGATAACAACCATCCATGTGATTCCAACTCTCCTGATTTGAAGAAAGTTTTATTGTAAATAACGGACGATTTACTAGTAGTAAAATTATGGGGTATTCATGATAAAATACATTTGTTGGATTTTCTTATAAACGTCCAGTTAGTTGCTTCTCAATATAGACAAACGGTTTCCCCGCAATTAAGTAAAATATAAAATCCATTTAAGATTTCTATACCTTTGTTCCACACAACCATAGTTCACGTTTAGACAACATGCTCACACGTACTTCGACCCTTGACCGTTCACACACATCAAGGCACCCTTCATCAATAATCACGTTTAGTATTCATCTTAGGTGACCCCACACATGTGTCCATATGAATGGAAACTTTTATGTGATTCTGGTGTGGAGAGATATGTTGATTAATCAAGTTGCATAATTAACTATTTCTTTAACGCATAATTTTCCTTCCAGGAACGTAATATGTCATTAAATCTCTAATAACTCCACAAATTATATAAAAGGTATTTGAATATTACTTTAAAACAAAAGATGAATAATACGATATTCATTACTACGTATATTCTTCTCCTTATCAATAAATATTCCATTTCTCTTCAACCATTACTAGTTTCTCTATCTCGTAATAATATTTGTTTCATATTATTCTAAAAAATGTTGATTTCAGATCTTGTATCCATTCACAATTGTTACGAAATATAAGAAACATCAGTTTTATTCTATAATTTTTTAATTATTTGTGTTTGTTAGATGATATTTTACATGTGTATATTTTTTTTTATTCAAAAAACTCTATGGCATTTGCTTTAAGAAAAAATAATAGGAATTTGTTGTCTTTTCTTGATTAGTCCAATAATAAGCCTATTGGGTCATTGATCCAATGGATCCAATAGTAGCCAATCCCGAAAAGGAAAATTAGGGTTGATTTCATGGAGGCGACAAAATCTATCTATATATATACTCGCTTCTGGTTTTGTACAAATCACTTTCACATCGAATTCTTCGCTGCCGCCATGGATGAAGACATCAACCCTTTTCATCCAACGAATGCTTCTCACTCACATCTCTTACTCACTGTAAGCGATTTTTAATTTATTCTAGTTCTTAAGTTGTGGATTTCGTTTGGGCATATTATATTGATCGGCAGCGTTTGTTCATTTTTTTTTCTATTGACTTGATTTGAAAAGGATTTATGTTTAATTTTCTTTCGCAAAATCTGAACGACAAAACGATCTTGTTAAGACCAGTACTTTTATTAAGGTTTTATTTTGATGTTATTGATAAAACTTTCCTGCTGGATCTGCAATCTAAACGACTAAACGATCTTGTTTTTTTTGAAACGACAACCAGTTCTTTTATTAAGACCAGTAAGAAGCTAGCAAACGAAGAACTTGAACGTTACAGGTTTTTGAAACAACAAAACGATCTTGTTAAGACATGTAAATCGGATAATCTTTGCTGCTAGCATTTCAATTTCTTCCATTCTTTGAATCAATTTAGATTGAAAATGATTTGAAGTTATGTATTTCAGAGTCAAACACCAAAATCTTTGAATTCTGGTTAGATTTGTAAATACAAAAAATTTATAGCTTCACCCAATATTTTAATCTTCAACGAGTTTCAAGTGTCTTTTGGTCTTTTTGTTCAAAGTTTTTCTGAATTGTACATTTATTGCTGCAGTTTAATGTCTGTGGGGAGGTAACTAAGAATGGTTTTTGTTACAACGTCAATGTTCATCTCATTTCGCAAGGTTCTACACCACCTTAAACTCTGGTGCTTCTTTTTCTCCCAATGCAATCACAACCGAACAGATTCAAAAGGTTCGATTTTTACATCCTTTATTTCGGTTTTTGCGATTTAAGTGTTCACTAAACTTAGAATGTTGACAGATTTATAGAAACTCTTCATTCTAGCTAAAAATTGGCTTGAATTGTTTATTTTTATATCGATATGATTAATTAATAATTCTAAACAATTAAAAATTAATTTCAAAGTATAATTAAAAATTAGTTTATATTTTCCAAATAATATTAATTAATGTTAGTAATAATTAATAGTTAATTAATAATAATTACTATTAATGAAGGCACAATTTAAAAAAGTCACAAAAACTTTTATAAAGTATTTCAAGTAATTTATGCTTATTATTATCTAACTTCCTTACAAAAAAGAATCTAACTTACTTTTACCAAACACCCCATTTCATATATATTTCACATTGACATATATATTTCACATTGAAACATGGAGGTAGCCTAAAAGATTACAAAACTTATGGTGATGTACCACCTCTTCACAGTCATAGCCAAAACATTATTGGAGGGACTTGTTTTCTCTTATATGTATACACATTGATAATAAATCAATTAATTAAATGAAAATATTCTGTAAGTATTTTAAAAATAAAGAAAACTCGTACAAATGAGGAAACAAATTAAATGAAAATATTAACAGAATATTTTCATTTAATTAGTTGATTTACTATCACATATATTAAATATCTACCGCCTCTCTTCATCCTTAATTCCAACCATGTATATAAATCCCAAGCAACCGTAGTTTATATGCATTCTAAGCTTACCCAACTCATCAAGTGCTAACTTATATGCAAAGAACTTTAAGGTTTCAATATTAGTTAGTTCCACTTCCATGTCTGGTTCCACTTCCACTCCAAGGATCACAGACGAGCAGATCAGGGAACTCGTCTCCAAATTGCAACAACGTCTTTTTGAGCTTTGCAAACGTCGTTACAACAATATATGTATGGGGTTTCACTACCTTAATTTTTCGTAAAGATTCAGGAAACCATTTTCGGGAAACTTGAAACTTTATTGTTTCACATATTCCTGTTAATTATTCAACGAAATTTTCCCGTTTGATTAAGATCCAAATTATACAGTTGTAAATTACAAAATATCATCAATTGTTTAGTCAAATCTGGATTGGATCAATACGTTGTCCGCTTAATTAACAACTTTAATTCATTTGTTTAATTAGCTGCAAATGCTTACATCCATCATAAAACATGATCCATTCTTACGTGAAGACCAATATTTATATATATATATATCAAATGTCTTAATTTAAATTTATCTTTAAATAGAAAAGATACCAACGTAATTAATTATATTTAAGATATCTGATATGCTAGGTACTACAAAAACTGAATCGATTGTCATTGTTTCAGATATAGATAATATATACTATACCATTATACATACTATATATGGGTGCGTTTCATTTGTAAACCAAATAATTTGGATCTTATACCTAGGTATATATTAATTACCTACATATTAATGATCATGACACCATTGAGTTTAAGTACTTGTGGCTTTGAAAAATTAAAATATTTCTTAATATTGAATTATATAATATAAGTTAATTTATATATATGGTTTTTGTTGTATAGGGGCTTCAATGGTGTTACAAGACTCAAACAAGCAAGTAAAACTGAAAGTTCAACACAAGTTCTTTAACTTGGACAATACTTTTGATCAGAACTACTCTATAGATGCATCAACATTTAAATCAGGAGATGGTTTCACATTCTGTGTGGGTACCAAGCTTCCTGGTTTTGTTGTCTTTCTTATTATAACTTGTCCACCATCATTTGTCTCCACAGATATTGGCCTACGTTTTGTGAAGTTCTAGATTTTGGATCACCACCTACGTTTGGAGCCGTCGGCATTCTAAGTCCATATTGGTGCCTCTTTTTAAGATGCTTATGTTTTCTAGTTGGTATGAAGCTACCCACAACTATCTGCAAGATTCGATACATAAATAAGACTCCTCATAAGTTAGTGTGATGTATGTTTTATTCAGAGTAATATTATAAAGTTTTTTATATTTTTTTAAAAACAAGTTTTTATGTATTAAGTACTGTTTATTGATGCATATTACTTAAAGTTCATGATTACAAGTAATGATGCATGTTGTTTAAAGTTACATGTTTAAATTTATAACTAACTAATAAACATAATCAAATTTAACATTAACATTAACATCTAATTTTTATTACAATCAGGATAATTATTGAGTTTTAATAAAACACTTAATTATTATTTTTATAAAAAAACATTATATTATTAAGTTTAAAATAACTCACATCATTATTAAACCTAATTTACATTAAAATAAAAATTAAAGAAAGCAATTTATATTAAAAAAATATTGCTTTCTCAAAATTATACAAAACTCTAATATAAAATAGACAAAGACAAAAAACAAAACCAAACACTACAATTAAAATGTATCACGGTGCATTGTGCGGATACAGTTCTACTGTTTTATACTGCAACTTAAAGTAAGTTCTTATACTTCTTGGATAAGGTAGCAGCGAAGGGGAACCACCAAGGGTGGTTCCCAATGACATTACCATCGGTATGAGACAGTAAAACACTTAAACCTCATGTCTGAATTTTACGATCTTCAGAAATGTTGAATGAGCCTGATAGTCGTAGAATCTCGAATATGCCCTGCATCATAATAGATCTTAGTAATTTGTTTTTAAGGAATTAATCAAAGGCGTACACGAGAGAAATCTCTTCACTAAATGGAAGTTTTGAAGAATGAGGTGTTTAAACAAAAGCAAAAAGGTGGTAACTCATTTTAAATGGAGTTCCATTAACAACCCAAACCCTCATCTTTGACAAAATAATACATTAAGCCCTTAAATTTTTTTAAAAATAATTAAACCGGTTATCACACTGACAAATCTAAAAAGCATGGCTACTAGAGCATTGGTATTGAATCATGTTTTATTAGGCGGTGATGGAAACTCCACTTGTAGTTGGTGTTTCTAATTAATAGGTAAATAAAGTCATTTATCTTATAGATATACCTTTGTTGTTAATAGTTCCATATGTACTAGAGATAGTTTGATTTCTTAAATGTAATTAAGAATAATAAATGATCAATTAGTAAAGTTTCAAGTCATATTGGCAATAACGATGTTATTTATACGATTTAAAGATTGTTTATTATTGTCACAAAGAGTATGTCTCCGTATTCCTAAGTTACAAATCAATATTTCATAAATGTCCATATTATAACATACCACCAAAAGAAGAAGAAATGAAACTTACAGTACAAGTAGCTACACGACAATGTCATGTTTGTGGAGTAAAAGATAGAGGTCAATGAGAGATTGAGTACGTACTGGAGGGGGCTTACATTGGGGGGGGGGGGGGGGGGGGGGGGGGGTAAAGCATACTCGAAAACAAAGAGGACGATTTCAAGTATTTGGTTATTACGATCCAAATAGAGGAAGAGATTGATGATGATATAACGCACCACGTAAAGGCAAAGTGGTAAAAATGATAGCTGCAACCAGGGGGTTCTATGTGATAGAAAAATCCCATAAAAAACTAAAAACACAAATTGTACAAGTAGTCAACATATGAGCCATGTTATATGGGTCAGAGTGTTGGGCAACAAGTAAAATCAATGTCATAAAGTTGGTTGTTACAAAATTGAGGTTACTTAGATGGAATTGTGGTTGGACAGGGTCGTTCCATTCTTTTTGGAGGCCCCGTTATACGTTTACCAAAACAAGTAAAATCAATGTCCACGTATTGTTTAAAACCTTTAGCAACAAGCCTTGCTTTTTGTTTTGAAACAGTGCCATCAGGGTTATATTTGGTACGAAAAATCCATTTGTTATCAATAACATGCATGTGAGGCTGATATGGGACAAGAGTCCAGATATTGTTTTTGATTAGTGCAGTGTATTCATCATCCATGGCCTGTTTCCACTTTGGATGAATGAGTGCTTGAGAAACTGAGTTGGGAGTGGGAGAGGGGTCGAAAAAAAAGCCAAGTGAAGTTGTGAGTTAAGAGCTGCTACTTTTGATCGTGTAACCATGGGGTGAGTATTGGTGGATGGTGGGGGACATAATGGGGGTAATTGAACCACCAAAGGCACAGAAGAGTAAGTGTGAGTTGAAGAAGGAAGATTACCTGTATCGTGTGGAGAGGAATCCGAAGGAGAAGCTGCTTGTACAGGAGATGCAGGAGAAGGACCTTCATCAGCATCAAAGTGTGAAACATCAAGTGATGGAGGATTTGAACATGGTAAGTTGGGACATGGCAACCAGTGACTATATTGAAACATAGTGTTGTTAGGAGCAACTGAGAGATTACGTGAAGAAGAAGAGAATCCTTCTTTGAAAGGAAAGCTTTGTTCATTGAATGACACACTTTTGGCTATGTAGATTTTTCCTGAAGAGTGGAGACATTTATAGCCTTTGTGAGACAAGTTGTAGCCTAAGAATACGCACTTAGAGGAACGAAAATCAAGTTTATGTTGGTTATAATCTCTTAGATGGGGAAAACAAGCACATCCAAAAACTTTAAGGAAATTGAGGTCAGGTTTCTTGTGAAATAATTTTTGAATCGGTGAGTAGTTTTGTAAGGATGGAGTGATTAGATGGTTGATCAATAGGGTGGACCGGTGGACGTTAAGAATATATGCTTCCTACCAATACGTTAAGGGCATAGAGGCTTAACTGAGTAGAGTTGGACCCATTTCAACAATATGTCTATGTTTCCTCTCAGATTTCCCATTTTGAGGATGAGTATGTGGACAAGGGTGTCTAAAGTGGATACCAAGAGATTGAAGAAAAGGTGATAAGCTTCTGTATTCACCTCCCCAATCGGTTTGTAGAGTGATGATTTTATAATTAAATTTTATTTCAACAAACCTTTGAAAATGTGTGAAAACATCTTTGACTTCAGATTTTAACTTGAGAGGAAAGATCCATGTGAAGTCGCTACAATCATCTATGAAGTGGACATAATATTTATATCCATCATTTGACATTATAGGTGTTAGACCCCAAACATCAGAGTTGATGAGTTCAAGAGGTTTCGTGGAAGATTTAGAGGAAATAGGATATGTGATGTGTTTTGATTTTCCAATATGGAATTCATCATAGAAACTAGGACAAGTACCAACACATAATTTTTCATTAACTAGCATAGTCTTGAGTACATTGAGGTTAGGATGACCAAGGCGCATGTGCCACACATCAACTGAGTTTTTAGGAGTCGAAACAGACAAGGACTCATGACTAGATTTAGGGAAAATAAAGAAACTCATTGCAGAAGGAAAGACATTCTGCTTGATAGAATTTGAAACACTTGAACTGTTGTGATGATGAAACTTCACTTTGACTTGATAGAGGCCATTCTTAAGTTGTCCTCGAAGCAGCTCCCTCTTCGTATTCAGATCCTTCACAATACATTGGTTAGTGTAAAACTCAACATAAACCGCATTAGGTTTGATTAATTGAGAAATAGACACAAGATTTTTAGTGATTTGAGGAACTACAAGAATAATATCGATGAGTTTTAAAGGTGAGGATTGTGTAGTTGAAAGAATCAGGCTGTTTCCACAGTGAGAAATGGGCACTGTATTACCATTGCCAACTATTAGATGATTTAAAGGTGAGGATTGTGTAGTTGAAAGAATCAGGCTGTTTCCACAGTGAGAAATGGGCACTGTATTACCATTGCCAACTATTAGATGATTTATATCTTTCATTTCAGTCTTGTGCTGAACATTTGCTACATTGGAAGTGATATAAGTTGTTGCTCCACTGTCAATGTACAGCATTTGTTCATTGTTGTGATCATTTGAAGAAAAGAGGGCTTGCTGATCATTGGCTAAGTCTTTATTCGATGAAACAAAGGAACTTGCAGAAGAGGGTGTGAAACTTTGAGGAGAGGATTGGGATTGAAAAGAAGCATCACATCTGTGATAACACTTTGTAGCACCATGACCAGGGCGATTGCAAACTTGGCAATAGAGAGTTTGTCTTTCTCTTTCTCTTCCTCGACCTCCTCTTCTATGTCCACGGCCTCGAGAACTGAAGGAGCGGCCTCCTGTTGGGTATTGGTTTCTGTTGGCTTCCAGAGAGATCAAGAGATCTTCGAGACTGAGTGATGAGGTTGGCACTTGGTAGATTAGCAGCAATATCCGAATTAAATTCCTCCAGTCTTATTTCTTGGCTTTGTAGCATGAACTGGACTTCCTGTAGTGTCACTTGATCATGTCGAGATGTCAAGTTAACAACCACAGAGTCATAGTCATGACTAAGTCCACCCAAGATGTATATAATAAGCTCTTCGTCTGAAATGAGTTGGCCTGCAGCAAATAAACTTTATGCTAAGTTTCTCATCTTAAGCATGTAGTCATAAATAGACAAGCTTCCTTTCTTTAGGGATTGAAGCTGAAATCCAAGTTGGAGTGTTCTTGCCTTGCTACTGGTGGTGATGAACAGTTCCTCTAGGGTATTCCATACATCAAGAGATGTTAGGCATCAAACAACATGACCAAACATGGTTTCTGAAATGGAGTTGAGTAACCAACTCAAAATGGTTTGATTTGTTCTGGTCCAAATGGTGTAGGCAAGATTGATTGTGGGTGGTTCACTGGAGATAGTTGCAGCAAGGGTAAGAAATTTTGGTGGACACACTTTGGTGCCAAGAACATATCCATCAAGGTCATATGCTCTAAGAGAAGGAAGGACATGAGATTTCCAGAAGGTATAGTTAGCTCTGTCACGTTTGATTGTAATAGGAGGCAAATATGAAGAAGAGAACAAACTTGGTATAGGAGCAAGAGGTGGTATTTGATTTACCACAGGAGATGTTTGATTCACCACATGAGGTGTTTGATTCACCATATATAGGAGGAGCAGTAACAGGGGGTGTTTGGTTTTGAGGAGTAGCAGACTAAGCTATGATGGATGGATTCTCCATAACTCTGATACCAAACTAATAAACATGAAAAGCTCAAAATACTCTTGTATTAATAATGGAAAGACCGAATACAAAAGGCTAGCTATACCTATTTATACTACCAAAATAAGACAAGAAGGAAAATCTAATAGGCTAGTACAAAGAGGAATACGATCGTCCAGGAGGCTGTACCACAACTGTGCATGAGGAAATATGAAATACCAGACTGTACTATTTATCATGCTGAGTTGGCAATCCTCCTCTTTGAATATGACTGGATTGTGGTGACTTGGAGTCCATATCATCATGCTGAGTTGTCCTCTCATTTAAACACCGCCAATGATTTTTTTCTAAAAATATATATTTTCAGATAAAATTTGTGACGGAATTCTTACCTGGTAATCCGCTACAAATCCGCCACAAGTTGTTTAAACATATTATTGAAAAGAATTAATTAAACTAGTTAATTAAATTTTATGACGAATTTCCAACGGAATTCAATTAATAGAAATACTAATTAAATTTCGTCGAAAAAACTAAGGTGAGCATAACGCTACTATTAAGGAGATAAAAATCCCGTGATAAGGAATCGGGTGCAAGAAATGAAATACAAAAATAACAACATTCCATTTTAGGAAATTCTATTGCAAATAACAGACCATTTACTAATAGTAAAACTATGGAAATTTCATGATACGCTAAATGCAAGAAATAACAATGTACTGTCCTTTTTTTTGTTTATTATAAAATTATACTTTTGTTTATTTTTATTACAACATCGTATTTTCAATTTATCTTCTATTAAGGTATTGTACCTTAAAAAGACTACATGGCAAAACTAGGATTACATTGCTACTCATTTACAATAAATCTTATATTTAACCACTTGGGTTGTGGTGTACTGGTAAAGTCCTTGGGGATGTAGTGGAAGCTCATCTACTCAGGGTTCAAATCCAGGCACTGTTAAAGCATTATAACTCTCAACCATTCCCATATCTCTAAGTTTCTATTTCCTCACCCTTTCCAAACCAACGGTGATACAACATCACTATCAACAAACCTCTTCCATCCTTATCGCCTTATACGGCCTCTCATGCTTCTTCTCTTCCTTAACCGACAATTATGACAACGACGAGTTAATTCATCTCAATCTTTCTCTCTATAAAAGAGGAAGATAACAATCAACCATGTGATTCCAACTTTCCTACTTTGATGAAAGTTTTACTGTAGTAAAACTATGGGAAGTTCATGATAAAATACAATACGTTTGTTGCATTTTCTTATAAAAATCCAATTATTGCTTCTCAATATAGACAAATGGTTTCCACACAATTAAGTAAAATATATACCTTTGTTCCACACAACCATAGTTCACGTTTAGACAACATGTTCACACGTACTTCGACCCTTGACCGTTCACAAACATCAAGGCACCCTTCATCAATGATCAACTTCGTTGCATCTTAGGTGTTTATTCACCCATTGACCCCACTTGCGTCCATATAAACGGAAACTTTTACGTGATTCCCGTGTAGAGAGATATGTTGATTAATCAAGTTGCATAATTAACTCTACAATTTATATAAGGTATTTGAATATTACCTTAAAACCAAAGATGAATAATACGATATTCATTACAATGTACTATTCTTCACTTTAAAATATCTAGTTTCTCTATCTCATAATAATATTTGTTTCATATTATTCTAAAAAATGTTGATTTCAGATTTTGTATCCATTCACAATTGTTACGAAATATAAGAAACATCATATTTTTTTTTATTCAAAAAACTCTATGGCATTTGCTTTAAGAAAAAATAATAGGAATTTGTTGTCTTTTCTTGATTAGTCCAATAATAAGCCTATTGGGTCATTGATCCAATGGATCCAATAGTAGCCAATCCCGAAAAGGAAAATTAGGGTTGATTTCATGGAGGCGACAAAATCTATCTATATATATACTCGCTTCTGGTTTTGTACAAATCACTTTCGCATCGAATTCTTCGCTGCCGCCATGGATGAAGACATCAACCCTTTTCATCCAACGAATGCTTCTCACTCACATCTCTTACTCACTGTAAGCGATTTTTAATTTATTCTAGTTCTTAAGTTGTGGATTTCGTTTGGGCATATTATATTGATCGGCAGCGTTTGTTCATTTTTTTTTCTATTGACTTGATTTGAAAAGGATTTATGTTTAATTTTCTTTCGCAAAATCTGAACGACAAAACGATCTTGTTAAGACCAGTACTTTTATTAAGGTTTTATTTTGATGTTATTGATAAAACTTTCCTGCTGGATCTGCAATCTAAACGACTAAACGATCTTGTTTTTTTTTGAAACGACAACCAGTTCTTTTATTAAGACCAGTAAGAAGCTAGCAAACGAAGAACTTGAACGTTACAGGTTTTTGAAACAACAAAACGATCTTGTTAAGACATGTAAATCGGATAATCTTTGCTGCTAGCATTTCAATTTCTTCCATTCTTTGAATCAATTTAGATTGAAAATGATTTGAAGTTATGTATTTCAGAGTCAAACACCAAAATCTTTGAATTCTGGTTAGATTTGTAAATACAAAAAATTTATAGCTTCACCCAATATTTTAATCTTCAACGAGTTTCAAGTGTCTTTTGGTCTTTTTGTTCAAAGTTTTTCTGAATTGTACATTTATTGCTGCAGTTTAATGTCTGTGGGGAGGTAACTAAGAATGGTTTTTGTTACAACGTCAATGTTCATCTCATTTCGCAAGGTTCTACACCACCTTAAACTCTGGTGCTTCTTTTTCTCCCAATGCAATCACAACCGAACAGATTCAAAAGGTTCGATTTTTACATCCTTTATTTCCGTTTTTGCGATTTAAGTGTTCACTAAACTTAGACTGTTGACAGATTTATAGAAACTCTTCATTCTAGCTAAAAATTGGCTTGAATTGTTTATTTTTATATCGATATGATTAATTAATAATTCTAAACAATTAAAAATTAATTTCAAAGTATAATTAAAAATTAGTTTATATTTTCCAAATAATATTAATTAATGTTAGTAATAATTAATAGTTAATTAATAATAATTACTATTAATGAAGGCACAATTTAAAAAAGTCACAAAAACTTTTATAAAGTATTTCAAGTAATTTATGCTTATTATTATCTAACTTCCTTACAAAAAAGAATCTAACTTACTTTTACCAAACACCCCATTTCATATATATTTCACATTGACATATATATTTCACATTGAAACATGGAGGTAGCCTAAAAGATTACAAAACTTATGGTGATGTACCACCTCTTCAAAAATCACTTGTGATATTCACAATTAATTTTCGTCAAAAATCACTTGTGATATTCACAATTAATTTGTGGTGACTCACATTTGATATCCACAATTAATTTTAAATCACATGTGATTAGAAAAAGTTTGAAAAAAGTTATTTCATTGTGAATCACATGTGATTTTGATGAAAATTTATGAATTATGTTTTGAATCACAAGTGATTTTATACGTTTTAAATGTATTTTGCTACACACCATATATAATTATGATTTTATCATTTTCTTTTTCAATATTAAAGTTGAATCATTGTTTTCATATTTAAAATCACATGCGATTAGTACAACATTTAAAAAAAAATCACGAATCACATTTAATTTTAAATATTGCTTTAAATGATAAGAATTGTTTGTTTATAAAGAAAATTAAATATGCTTATTTTAAGTGAAATAAATATAATATATTTTATTAATAAATAAAAAATTAAATCATATTGAATTCACAAATATGGTAGAAGTAAGTTATGAAATAAATACCTAAAATAACTTTTATATAACTAAATTACTTTTATATCCTTATTTAGTTATTTTTAGAATTAATTAATTAAAGTATTATTTACTGAAATGATTGGCCTACGATTATTCTCTTATTCTTTTAGTTATTTGTAAACCTCTAAATGTGTGTAAACTTTGGATTTAATAGGTTTTTCTTGATAAAATTGTTTATTTTGATGAAAGTGTTTCGTATCATTCATTTCTTGATGAAATTGTTTCATATATTTGTGTTTTTATGTAAAAACGAAAAAGTTTCATCAAACTGAGAAAATATATGAAACAGTTTCATAGGAATGAAAAAAAAATATGAAACTACATAAAAAAACACAAATATATGAAACAATGTCATTAAGAAATGAATGATATGAAACAATTTCATGAAAAAAATTCATTAAGAAAACCTATGAAATTCAAAGTTTACACGAAAAAAGTTTACAAATAGTGGGCCTCTTATACATTCTTGTGACCTGTAAAAACACGTTAATGCTATACAAATTTAGAAAAAATCTAAAAAAACCCAACACACTATTTGATTTTGAATAATTATGTCCTTGAATTCTTTTAACAAAATAATTTTAAACCTTTTTCTAATTCTTTTACCAAATATGTTCTTGAACTATTTAGCAAATAAATTCCAAACAAATTCATGAACTTAGTTTTGAACAACTAAATTTGAAACTTTTTTTAACAAAAAATAAACTAATCATTTACTGACAACAAATAAAATGAACAAATTAAACAGAGAAAAATTATATTATTTTCATTAGTAATTCTAAATCATTCAAGAGTTATACATAAAACATTCATAGATACATAAAAAAACTACATCCATCCAGCCATCCTTCACAACAAAATTTAGAATTTATTTGTTAATAAAGTTCAAAAATATATTTGGTAAAAAAAATTAGAAAAAAGTTTAAAATTATTTTGTTAAAAAAATCTAGGGACTTAATCATTCAAAACCAAATAGTTTGTTGGGTTTTTTAAGATTTTTCCTAAATTTGTATAGCATTAACCTGGTGATTTTTTACAGGTCACAAGGATGTATTTAACCGGTTTTTAGAAAGTTTAAGGGTTTTTTCATTCAAAAAATAGTTTAAGGGCTTAACCATTCAAAATCGGATAGTTCGTTCGTTGGGTTTTTCCAGACTTTTTCCTTAAAATAATTAATTAAAATAGTTAATTAATTTTTCTGACGGATTTCCTACAAAATTTAGTTAATAAAAATACTAGTTAAATTGTATCGGAAAATTGGAGGTGAGCATAACACTACTACAAGGAGATAAAGATCTTGTGATAGGGAATCGTGCTTGCGAGCAAACGTGGAAATGAAACAAGAAAATAACAACCATTTGAAGATATTCTATTGCAAATAACAGACCATTTACTAATAGTAAAACCATGGAAATTTCATGATGAGATAAATGCAAGAAATAACAATGCAGTATCACTTTTTTGTTTATTATAATATTATACTTTTGTTTATTCTTATTACAACATCGTACTTTCAATTTATCTAAGAGCAACTTTATCATCCGAATTCAGATCAAGCACGTGGGGTGTGATAACCCAACTTAACTCAACCATGTCGCCTTTTAACATCAAATTTTAAGCGATGTTTTTGTTTGCAACAGGAACGTTTGGAGTCGGATCCCGGATGCTAATAGGATTTTCTCAGTAAGTGGGTTGAGAAAGATGGTTGATAACAATCTCCTTGCCCAAGATCAAACGAAGACCTTATGGTGCAAAGCCGTACATGGGAAAGTTAACCTCATATTGTGGCGAGCAAGACTTGGTAAGCTTCCCATCCGTCGCAACCTGGATAGAAGAGGAATCGAGGTCTCCTTTACCATATGCCGCGTCTGTAACATTAGGGGCGAGACCGAATCGCATCTTTTGTTCAAGTATTCTTCGGCTAAAGAGTTGTGGGCACTTCTGCATGAATGGTGGTTCGAGCTTCCTGCATCTCCTTGCTCTTTTAAGGAGGTTACGAAGCTGATCTAAAAAACGAACGGAGAGAAAAAGACGAACTTGTTGCTGACAGAGATTGTGATTACGGCGTGCTGGGTGATATGGAGGAGTCGGAACTATAAAATATTAAAATCTTCAATGGCAAGCTTCGGTCCCCTGGAATGCTGTTAATAAGGTCCAACTCTTCTCGTTTCTTTGGGTTAAAAATAGAGTCAGCTTGGGGAATGAATTTAGGTGAGAAATTTGGTGTTGTAATTCTCGGTTTTGTTTCTTAGATATCATGTAAGCTGGCGCCTTGCTAGGTTCAAGTTTAATACATATCCCTTTGCCATTCAAAAAAACTTTCAATTTTTTTATTAGAGCATTCTACTTTAAAAAGACTACCCATTATACTCAACTTACATGGCAAAACTAGGATTACATGGCTAATCATTTACTATAAATCTTACATTTAAATACTATAATAACTCTCAACCATTCCCATATCTCTAAGATTCCATTTCCTCAACCTCTCAAAACCAACAGTGATGCAACATCATTGTCAACAAATCTCTTCCATTCTTATCGCCATATGCGACCTCTCATGCTTCTTCTCTTCCTTCACCGATAGTTATGACAACGACAAGTTAAATCATCACAATCTTTCTCTCTATAAAAGAGGAAGATAACAACCATCCATGTGATTCCAACTCTCCTGATTTGAAGAAAGTTTTATTGTAAATAACGGACGATTTACTAGTAGTAAAATTATGGGGTATTCATGATAAAATACATTTGTTGGATTTTCTTATAAACGTCCAGTTAGTTGCTTCTCAATATAGACAAACGGTTTCCCCGCAATTAAGTAAAATATAAAATCCATTTAAGATTTCTATACCTTTGTTCCACACAACCATAGTTCACGTTTAGACAACATGCTCACACGTACTTCGACCCTTGACCGTTCACACACATCAAGGCACCCTTCATCAATAATCACGTTTAGTATTCATCTTAGGTGACCCCACACATGTGTCCATATGAATGGAAACTTTTATGTGATTCTGGTGTGGAGAGATATGTTGATTAATCAAGTTGCATAATTAACTATTTCTTTAACGCATAATTTTCCTTCCAGGAACGTAATATGTCATTAAATCTCTAATAACTCCACAAATTATATAAAAGGTATTTGAATATTACTTTAAAACAAAAGATGAATAATACGATATTCATTACTACGTATATTCTTCTCCTTATCAATAAATATTCCATTTCTCTTCAACCATTACTAGTTTCTCTATCTCGTAATAATATTTGTTTCATATTATTCTAAAAAATGTTGATTTCAGATCTTGTATCCATTCACAATTGTTACGAAATATAAGAAACATCAGTTTTATTCTATAATTTTTTAATTATTTGTGTTTGTTAGATGATATTTTACATGTGTATATTTTTTTTTATTCAAAAAACTCTATGGCATTTGCTTTAAGAAAAAATAATAGGAATTTGTTGTCTTTTCTTGATTAGTCCAATAATAAGCCTATTGGGTCATTGATCCAATGGATCCAATAGTAGCCAATCCCGAAAAGGAAAATTAGGGTTGATTTCATGGAGGCGACAAAATCTATCTATATATATACTCGCTTCTGGTTTTGTACAAATCACTTTCACATCGAATTCTTCGCTGCCGCCATGGATGAAGACATCAACCCTTTTCATCCAACGAATGCTTCTCACTCACATCTCTTACTCACTGTAAGCGATTTTTAATTTATTCTAGTTCTTAAGTTGTGGATTTCGTTTGGGCATATTATATTGATCGGCAGCGTTTGTTCATTTTTTTTTCTATTGACTTGATTTGAAAAGGATTTATGTTTAATTTTCTTTCGCAAAATCTGAACGACAAAACGATCTTGTTAAGACCAGTACTTTTATTAAGGTTTTATTTTGATGTTATTGATAAAACTTTCCTGCTGGATCTGCAATCTAAACGACTAAACGATCTTGTTTTTTTTGAAACGACAACCAGTTCTTTTATTAAGACCAGTAAGAAGCTAGCAAACGAAGAACTTGAACGTTACAGGTTTTTGAAACAACAAAACGATCTTGTTAAGACATGTAAATCGGATAATCTTTGCTGCTAGCATTTCAATTTCTTCCATTCTTTGAATCAATTTAGATTGAAAATGATTTGAAGTTATGTATTTCAGAGTCAAACACCAAAATCTTTGAATTCTGGTTAGATTTGTAAATACAAAAAATTTATAGCTTCACCCAATATTTTAATCTTCAACGAGTTTCAAGTGTCTTTTGGTCTTTTTGTTCAAAGTTTTTCTGAATTGTACATTTATTGCTGCAGTTTAATGTCTGTGGGGAGGTAACTAAGAATGGTTTTTGTTACAACGTCAATGTTCATCTCATTTCGCAAGGTTCTACACCACCTTAAACTCTGGTGCTTCTTTTTCTCCCAATGCAATCACAACCGAACAGATTCAAAAGGTTCGATTTTTACATCCTTTATTTCCGTTTTTGCGATTTAAGTGTTCACTAAACTTAGAATGTTGACAGATTTATAGAAACTCTTCATTCTAGCTAAAAATTGGCTTGAATTGTTTATTTTTATATCGATATGATTAATTAATAATTCTAAACAATTAAAAATTAATTTCAAAGTATAATTAAAAATTAGTTTATATTTTCCAAATAATATTAATTAATGTTAGTAATAATTAATAGTTAATTAATAATAATTACTATTAATGAAGGCACAATTTAAAAAAGTCACAAAAACTTTTATAAAGTATTTCAAGTAATTTATGCTTATTATTATCTAACTTCCTTACAAAAAAGAATCTAACTTACTTTTACCAAACACCCCATTTCATATATATTTCACATTGACATATATATTTCACATTGAAACATGGAGGTAGCCTAAAAGATTACAAAACTTATGGTGATGTACCACCTCTTCACAGTCATAGCCAAAACATTATTGGAGGGACTTGTTTTCTCTTATATGTATACACATTGATAATAAATCAATTAATTAAATGAAAATATTCTGTAAGTATTTTAAAAATAAAGAAAACTCGTACAAATGAGGAAACAAATTAAATGAAAATATTAACAGAATATTTTCATTTAATTAGTTGATTTACTATCACATATATTAAATATCTACCGCCTCTCTTCATCCTTAATTCCAACCATGTATATAAATCCCAAGCAACCGTAGTTTATATGCATTCTAAGCTTACCCAACTCATCAAGTGCTAACTTATATGCAAAGAACTTTAAGGTTTCAATATTAGTTAGTTCCACTTCCATGTCTGGTTCCACTTCCACTCCAAGGATCACAGACGAGCAGATCAGGGAACTCGTCTCCAAATTGCAACAACGTCTTTTTGAGCTTTGCAAACGTCGTTACAACAATATATGTATGGGGTTTCACTACCTTAATTTTTCGTAAAGATTCAGGAAACCATTTTCGGGAAACTTGAAACTTTATTGTTTCACATATTCCTGTTAATTATTCAACGAAATTTTCCCGTTTGATTAAGATCCAAATTATACAGTTGTAAATTACAAAATATCATCAATTGTTTAGTCAAATCTGGATTGGATCAATACGTTGTCCGCTTAATTAACAACTTTAATTCATTTGTTTAATTAGCTGCAAATGCTTACATCCATCATAAAACATGATCCATTCTTACGTGAAGACCAATATTTATATATATATATATCAAATGTCTTAATTTAAATTTATCTTTAAATAGAAAAGATACCAACGTAATTAATTATATTTAAGATATCTGATATGCTAGGTACTACAAAAACTGAATCGATTGTCATTGTTTCAGATATAGATAATATATACTATACCATTATACATACTATATATGGGTGCGTTTCATTTGTAAACCAAATAATTTGGATCTTATACCTAGGTATATATTAATTACCTACATATTAATGATCATGACACCATTGAGTTTAAGTACTTGTGGCTTTGAAAAATTAAAATATTTCTTAATATTGAATTATATAATATAAGTTAATTTATATATATGGTTTTTGTTGTATAGGGGCTTCAATGGTGTTACAAGACTCAAACAAGCAAGTAAAACTGAAAGTTCAACACAAGTTCTTTAACTTGGACAATACTTTTGATCAGAACTACTCTATAGATGCATCAACATTTAAATCAGGAGATGGTTTCACATTCTGTGTGGGTACCAAGCTTCCTGGTTTTGTTGTCTTTCTTATTATAACTTGTCCACCATCATTTGTCTCCACAGATATTGGCCTACGTTTTGTGAAGTTCTAGATTTTGGATCACCACCTACGTTTGGAGCCGTCGGCATTCTAAGTCCATATTGGTGCCTCTTTTTAAGATGCTTATGTTTTCTAGTTGGTATGAAGCTACCCACAACTATCTGCAAGATTCGATACATAAATAAGACTCCTCATAAGTTAGTGTGATGTATGTTTTATTCAGAGTAATATTATAAAGTTTTTTATATTTTTTTAAAAACAAGTTTTTATGTATTAAGTACTGTTTATTGATGCATATTACTTAAAGTTCATGATTACAAGTAATGATGCATGTTGTTTAAAGTTACATGTTTAAATTTATAACTAACTAATAAACATAATCAAATTTAACATTAACATTAACATCTAATTTTTATTACAATCAGGATAATTATTGAGTTTTAATAAAACACTTAATTATTATTTTTATAAAAAAACATTATATTATTAAGTTTAAAATAACTCACATCATTATTAAACCTAATTTACATTAAAATAAAAATTAAAGAAAGCAATTTATATTAAAAAAATATTGCTTTCTCAAAATTATACAAAACTCTAATATAAAATAGACAAAGACAAAAAACAAAACCAAACACTACAATTAAAATGTATCACGGTGCATTGTGCGGATACAGTTCTACTGTTTTATACTGCAACTTAAAGTAAGTTCTTATACTTCTTGGATGGGGTAGCAGCGAAGGGGAACCACCAAGGGTGGTTCCCAATGACATTACCATCGGTATGAGACAGTAAAACACTTAAACCTCATGTCTGAATTTTACGATCTTCAGAAATGTTGAATGAGCCTGATAGTCGTAGAATCTCGAATATGCCCTGCATCATAATAGATCTTAGTAATTTGTTTTTAAGGAATTAATCAAAGGCGTACACGAGAGAAATCTCTTCACTAAATGGAAGTTTTGAAGAATGAGGTGTTTAAACAAAAGCAAAAAGGTGGTAACTCATTTTAAATGGAGTTCCATTAACAACCCAAACCCTCATCTTTGACAAAATAATACATTAAGCCCTTAAATTTTTTTAAAAATAATTAAACCGGTTATCACACTGACAAATCTAAAAAGCATGGCTACTAGAGCATTGGTATTGAATCATGTTTTATTAGGCGGTGATGGAAACTCCACTTGTAGTTGGTGTTTCTAATTAATAGGTAAATAAAGTCATTTATCTTATAGATATACCTTTGTTGTTAATAGTTCCATATGTACTAGAGATAGTTTGATTTCTTAAATGTAATTAAGAATAATAAATGATCAATTAGTAAAGTTTCAAGTCATATTGGCAATAACGATGTTATTTATACGATTTAAAGATTGTTTATTATTGTCACAAAGAGTATGTCTCCGTATTCCTAAGTTACAAATCAATATTTCATAAATGTCCATATTATAACATACCACCAAAAGAAGAAGAAATGAAACTTACAGTACAAGTAGCTACACGACAATGTCATGTTTGTGGAGTAAAAGATAGAGGTCAATGAGAGATTGAGTACGTACTGGAGGGGGCTTACATTGGGGGGGGGGGGGGGGGGGGGTAAAGCATACTCGAAAACAAAGAGGACGATTTCAAGTATTTGGTTATTACGATCCAAATAGAGGAAGAGATTGATGATGATATAACGCACCACGTAAAGGCAAAGTGGTAAAAATGATAGCTGCAACCAGGGGGTTCTATGTGATAGAAAAATCCCATAAAAAACTAAAAACACAAATTGTACAAGTAGTCAACATATGAGCCATGTTATATGGGTCAGAGTGTTGGGCAACAAGTAAAATCAATGTCATAAAGTTGGTTGTTACAAAATTGAGGTTACTTAGATGGAATTGTGGTTGGACAGGGTCGTTCCATTCTTTTTGGAGGCCCCGTTATACGTTTACCAAAACAAGTAAAATCAATGTCCACGTATTGTTTAAAACCTTTAGCAACAAGCCTTGCTTTTTGTTTTGAAACAGTGCCATCAGGGTTATATTTGGTACGAAAAATCCATTTGTTATCAATAACATGCATGTGAGGCTGATATGGGACAAGAGTCCAGATATTGTTTTTGATTAGTGCAGTGTATTCATCATCCATGGCCTGTTTCCACTTTGGATGAATGAGTGCTTGAGAAACTGAGTTGGGAGTGGGAGAGGGGTCGAAAAAAAAGCCAAGTGAAGTTGTGAGTTAAGAGCTGCTACTTTTGATCGTGTAACCATGGGGTGAGTATTGGTGGATGGTGGGGGACATAATGGGGGTAATTGAACCACCAAAGGCACAGAAGAGTAAGTGTGAGTTGAAGAAGGAAGATTACCTGTATCGTGTGGAGAGGAATCCGAAGGAGAAGCTGCTTGTACAGGAGATGCAGGAGAAGGACCTTCATCAGCATCAAAGTGTGAAACATCAAGTGATGGAGGATTTGAACATGGTAAGTTGGGACATGGCAACCAGTGACTATATTGAAACATAGTGTTGTTAGGAGCAACTGAGAGATTACGTGAAGAAGAAGAGAATCCTTCTTTGAAAGGAAAGCTTTGTTCATTGAATGACACACTTTTGGCTATGTAGATTTTTCCTGAAGAGTGGAGACATTTATAGCCTTTGTGAGACAAGTTGTAGCCTAAGAATACGCACTTAGAGGAACGAAAATCAAGTTTATGTTGGTTATAATCTCTTAGATGGGGAAAACAAGCACATCCAAAAACTTTAAGGAAATTGAGGTCAGGTTTCTTGTGAAATAATTTTTGAATCGGTGAGTAGTTTTGTAAGGATGGAGTGATTAGATGGTTGATCAATAGGGTGGACCGGTGGACGTTAAGAATATATGCTTCCTACCAATACGTTAAGGGCATAGAGGCTTAACTGAGTAGAGTTGGACCCATTTCAACAATATGTCTATGTTTCCTCTCAGATTTCCCATTTTGAGGATGAGTATGTGGACAAGGGTGTCTAAAGTGGATACCAAGAGATTGAAGAAAAGGTGATAAGCTTCTGTATTCACCTCCCCAATCGGTTTGTAGAGTGATGATTTTATAATTAAATTTTATTTCAACAAACCTTTGAAAATGTGTGAAAACATCTTTGACTTCAGATTTTAACTTGAGAGGAAAGATCCATGTGAAGTCGCTACAATTATCTATGAAGTGGACATAATATTTATATCCATCATTTGACATTATAGGTGTTAGACCCCAAACATCAGAGTTGATGAGTTCAAGAGGTTTCGTGGAAGATTTAGAGGAAATAGGATATGTGATGTGTTTTGATTTTCCAATATGGAATTCATCATAGAAACTAGGACAAGTACCAACACATAATTTTTCATTAACTAGCATAGTCTTGAGTACATTGAGGTTAGGATGACCAAGGCGCATGTGCCACACATCAATTGAGTTTTTAGGAGTCGAAACAGACAAGGACTCATGACTAGATTTAGGGAAAATAAAGAAACTCATTGCAGAAGGAAAGACATTCTAATAACTCCACAAATTATATAAAAGGTATTTGAATATTACTTTAAAACAAAAGATGAATAATACGATATTCATTACTACGTATATTCTTCTCCTTATCAATAAATATTCCATTTCTCTTCAACCATTACTAGTTTCTCTATCTCGTAATAATATTTGTTTCATATTATTCTAAAAAATGTTGATTTCAGATCTTGTATCCATTCACAATTGTTACGAAATATAAGAAACATCAGTTTTATTCTATAATTTTTTAATTATTTGTGTTTGTTAGATGATATTTTACATGTGTATATTTTTTTTTATTCAAAAAAACTCTATGGCATTTGCTTTAAGAAAAAATAATAGGAATTTGTTGTCTTTTCTTGATTAGTCCAATAACAAGCCTATTGGGTCATTGATCCAATGGATCCAATAGTAGCCAATCCCAAAAAGGAAAATTAGGGTTGATTTCATGGAGGCGACAAAATCTATCTATATATATACTCGCTTCTGGTTTTGTACAAATCACTTTCACATCGTATTCTTCGCTGCCGCCATGGATGAAGACATCAACCCTTTTCATCCAACGAATGCTTCTCACTCACATCTCTTACTCACTGTAAGCGATTTTTATTTATTCTTAGTTCTTAAGTTGTGGATTTTATTATATTGATCAGCAGCGAATTACGATCGTTCATTTTTTTCTATTGACTTGATTTGAAAAGGGTTTATGTTTGCTGTAATCTAATTTTCTTTAGCAGTGAGCGATTTATATATTGATCGGCAGCGAATTACCTTCGTTCATTCCTTTATGCCGATTTGAGATTATTTATTTTAGATTCAAACACCAAAATATTATGTTGAACTTTTGCTGCCTTTGTTATCTATAATCTTTGCTGTGTTATCTGTGATCTAGCTAAATGAGAAAAGGTAGATTTGTAAATACAAAAAATTATAGCTGCACCCAGTATTTTAATCTTTAACACGAGTTTCAAGTGTTTTTTTTGGTCTTTTTGTTTAAAGTTTTTCTGAATTGTACATTTATTGCTGCAGTTTAATGTCTGTGGTGAGGTAACTAAAAGTGGGTATTGTTACAACGTCAATGTTCATCTCATTTCGCAAGGTTCTACACTTGACAATTCATGTTGCTTCTGCACCTCACATTTGCGTCGCAGGTTTCTTGACTTCTTATCCCTTTTACTTCGATTTTTTACATGACCCATGTGTAAATATGCTCATTTTCTCTTCTTAACATATGTATTTCTAGTTTCCCTGGAATACCATATGTTGGTCATATTGTGTTTTTGTTATGTTGGTCGTATTGTGTTTCGTCATGTTATATCAATCATTTTGAAGAGGTTTTGGAATTTGCCAAATGGGAAACATTTAGGGGTTTTATCGAAGACTGCTCGAATGTTGGAATGTTTTACTCTGTTCGTAAGGGGAAAATATGAAGTGCTTTTCTGAAGCTCTGTTATATGTATTTTAATCCTAACTCAAAATATCTTCTTGAAAACTCTACAAGTCTACATACTCTACATGCTGGATTTTGAAGAACTCTTAAATATGTATTTTAGCAAGAGAGAATCTGCCAATTAATCAGTACCAACAAAATCAGGAAGTTTGCCTCTAAAATAGACGAACTTTCAAAAGTTCAATGTCTTCGACAATTAGAAGGTACCATCAATATTCACTAATCTCACTTAGTCACCATTGTTTTCGGGGTTGTTGTTCATACTCCAATTACTCACATATCACTCATATTTCATACCATTTCTTCACTCACACCAGTGACATACCATTAGATGAGTAAAAAAATGGGTAAGGAAGTACGTCTTATAAGCCATGATGCATTATACATTATGATGCAAAGAGATTTCTCTTGTGTATGCCGTTGATTAGTTCCTTAAAAACAAATTACTAAGATCTATTATGATGCAGGGCATATTCAAGATTCTGTGATTATCAGGCTCATTCAACATTTCTGAAGATGGTAAAATTCAGACAGGAGGGTTAAGTGTTTTACTGTTTCGTACTGATGGTGGTGGTCCCTATTTGCTGCTACCTAGTCAAAGTAAGTATAAAACAGTAGAACTGTATCCACGCAATGCAACGTGATACATTTCAATTGTAGTTTTTCAATTTATTTTTGTCTTTGTCGATTTTATAATACGGTTTTATATAGTTTTGAGAAAGCAATATTGTTTTTTTTTAAAATATAAATTTGCTTACATTAATTTTCTTATTTTAATGTAATTTAGGTTTAATAATGATGCGAGTTATTTTAAACTTGATAATATAATGTTTTTTATAAAAAATAATAATTAAGTATTCTATTAGAATTCAATAATTATCCTGATTGTATTAAAAATTAGATGTTAATCTTGGATTTTATTACGATGTAGCTTTAAATAGCATGCATGGTTACTTGTAATCATGAATTTTAAGTAATATGCATCAATAACCTCTACTTGATGCATAAAAACTTGTTTTTAAAAGTTTTTCTCAAATGTTATATAATATTACTATAGATGAAGCATACATGACACTAACTTATGAGGAGTCTTTTTTATGTATTGAATCTTGCAGATGGTTGTGGGTAGCTTCATACCAACTAGGAAGGAAACATAAGCATCCTAAGAAGAGGCACCAATATGGACTTAGAATGCCAACTGCTCCAAACGTAGGTTGTGATCCAGAATCTAGAACTTCACAAAACCCCATGTGACAAGCAAGGCCAATATCTGTGGAGACAAATGATGGTGGGACAAGTTATAATAAGAAGATAACAAAATCAGGTAGCTTGGATACCATCTCCTGATTTAAATGTTGATGCATCTATGGAGTAGTTCTGATCAAAAGTATTGTCCAAGTTAAAGAACTTGTTGAACTTTCAGTTTTACTTCCTTGTTTGAGTCTTGAAAAATATAGCCCTAACTTCCTAAAATTCATCTTTCTTGATTTTATAAACTCCCTGCCTTTGTTTGCTATGATTGATTATTAGATTCTCTTTTGCCCAAGTGAATCATGGATAGGGAAAATTTAATCTTTCTGGTATGACATCTATATATGGTTTGGATCAAAAAAATTAATCATGCTGCTTCTGCACCTCACACCCATCAAAATGTTGGCGCCATCCTGTGTTACAGTTAGAATAGGTCAGCTTTTTTTAATGGTAGCATCTGTAAATGATGCTTAGATTGTACAGTTTGGTTTTGTTTGTTATCGCAACGACCTATTGCGATAAAGTTCAGTTTTGTTTGTTATCGCAACTTTTCTGTTGCGACAAAGGTTCCCTTTGTGATAAAGTGTGTTGCGACAAATTGTGGTGTTGCGACAAAGTTTCTGTTTCCATTGCGATATAGTGAGTTGCGAGGAAGTGTGCAATTGTGACAAGATTTGTGTTGCGACAAAAGTGTTACTTGCGATAATATTGGGTTGTGATAAAAACAGTGTGGGTACTAATTTTCTAATCAGATCAGAAGGTTGCTTAACGACCAGTAACAAGTATTCATCATGACAGCCAGAGATATGTTGATTATAGGGTCAAAGGATAAACCACCTGTATTGTTTCCTAAAGAATTTAAAATCTGGAAAGATTGGTTTATCG
The DNA here is from genome assembly GCA_033807775.1 of Saussurea involucrata. Taxonomy (NCBI): domain Eukaryota; kingdom Viridiplantae; phylum Streptophyta; class Magnoliopsida; order Asterales; family Asteraceae; genus Saussurea; species Saussurea involucrata. The sequence goes on along the minus strand of CM066325.1, from coordinate 42,250,982 downwards.
ATTATGTTGAACGACAAGAGAATGATAGTTTTATTTATGCTTCTCTGAAAGAAGGAGTAATGGAGCCTCTGCTCACAGTAAAACCGGGTGAAATTGAACTCACTCATGTTGACCTTGCAAACTACAGTGGGGATGAATTGAAAAGATACAATGCTGATAAAGTAGCTAGATCGTTGGTTATGCAAGCATTGACCAATGAAATCTACCAGAAAGTTAATAGTTTCAATGAAACCGGGAAGGGCATGTTCGATGAGCTGATTAAACTTTATCAGGGTTCAGAAGTGGAAAACCAAATGAGGATTTCGAATGTGATTAATAAATATGAGAATTTTAAACAGAAGGAGGGAGAGACTCTGGATAGTACATATGACCGTTTCACAACCATCTTGAATGAGTTGAATAGATATAGCATAAAGAAAACCATAATTGGGAACAATGTGAAGTTCTTAAGTGTACTTCAGCCTGAATGGAAGAAGTATGCTCACCGCATGAAACATCATTCAAGATTGGCTTTTCTTCAGCTACAAGAGATGTTTGAAACACTTAAACAGGATGAGGATGACGCGGAGGCAAAGAGAGAAAAGAAAAAGAAGAAAGATAAGAAGGAGAAGAAAGTGGAAATGTCAGAAAAGAAAGAGGATGAACTTGAAAGTGAACCAATTGCTTTAATGTCAAGTAAATCTAGGAAGTATATTGATAAAGGAAAGAATGTTGAGATAGAGAAAGATGGTATTGATAGTGACGACCTAGATGAAGCTGAGAGTTTAAGGCATGCTATGATTCTTCTGACCAAAGCCTTTCAGAAGAAATATGTTAAGAAAACCGGATCAAACAACCAATGATACTTATCGGGATCTAGGAACTTTGAGCACAAAGATCAGATTGAGTCAAAGAAACGGTTTGATGATCAGAAAGAGGAGGTTAAGAGAATTAAGGATAGGAAATTTGCTAATAAGAAAGGGGAGAAACATAAGTGTTATAACTGTGAAAAATCTGGCCACTTTGCCAAGGAGTGCTGGAAACCTAAGGTACGGGATTCGGATTACTACAAAAACAAGATGTTGCTGGCAAAGCAAAAAGAGTCCGGGAAAGCACTGCTCGTGGAGGAGGAATACTGGTTGGATCAAACAGATGATGAGGATGAAGAGGAGACTACTGCTTTGGCCAAGATGTGCCTGATGAGCAAAGATGGTGAGGATTCCGAAGCTGATGCGGTGTCTGAGACAGATGAGGTAGAATCCTACACCATTAATTATTTCGCGCAAAATCTAAAAGCCTTACAATTAAAACAAGATGATTTAAATGAAAAACTTAATAAAGCATATAAAGTAATAGAATCACAGAAACAACAAATCACTGAACATAACAAGTTAAGTGAGGGTTGAGAAAAAGTCAAGCTGAAGTCGAGAAAACTCAAGCTTGTTTTCGACATAGAATGGATGAAATGGCAGAAAAATTAAGACTTTCAGAAAACAGGAAGATTGAGCTTGAACAACTTCTGCATTCTTATAAGGACATTAACACTGAGTTAAACGAGAGGGCTAGTAGTCTGGAAGAAAAGCAGTATAAGCTTGGTCAAACTGAACAAACCATTCTTCTTAATACGCATAAGAATTTCAGATATTATCACTCAAAATGGGGCTTGGGGTTTGACAATCCTCAGAATTTGAAGAATGCCTTAACCAAGTCTCCAACTCTTTATAAATTTGAATGGGTTAATCTTCCGTCTAAGGATCCAAAATATAAGATTGATTGGCTTAAAATGGATGGGGAAGACTATGAGGCTGAGGAAGAGATTAAAAGAAAAACAACTGTTAAGATGCAACTTCCTTTCGTCTACGATTGGGATAATCGTAAGGCTTTGTCTTGGAGTTGGAAACAGACATTGTCTAATGATTATTTCCAAAGTTATGCAATAGAAAAACCAAAGGAGAAAAACCTGTTTTTGAAGGAAAAGTTTATTATCCTCCTTTGGTACTTGAGCAAAAGCTAGTAGACCTTGAAAGCAAGATTAATGACATCAGAAATGATGACAAGCTTGCTTTTGAGATTGAGAAAGAAGTTATGCTTACAGTTATTTCAAATGGCTTAAAAAATGAAAGCTAAATATAAAGAAATATATCTGAAGAGAAATCTTAAAAAAAACATTCTTCAGATTCAGATGTTTCTTCATGTAAGGCATTTATGGGAAATACTATCTTCAGAGGCATGACAGTTGATGACCAAGAAGATTCTGAATCTTGGGACTTGGAAAGTTAATCTGTCAAAGCTCCTCCTGAGAGGTATTTTTCTACAGAAGAGGAAAAAGCTCTTAGAAAAGAACGAAATAAATTTCTCTATCCGAAGTCTTATGGTATCTTTCACACTTCATTGGAAAGTGAGTCTGATTGTGATATTGAGTTTCCCTGTGATGTGAAGGGTAAAGAAGTAAAAGAAACAACTGTTCAATTTGATTTTCATTTTAGTGCCAAACTTCCAGATCACTCTGACATCTTAATCAAAGAAGAGGAACCTGAGAAGACTTTCTTCAAAGGGGAATCTTCAAAATTAGCTGAGAAAATTCCTGATAATGATTATTACTCGAAATCCAAATCTAAACAATCATTTTAGAAAAAGAATAAGAAGAAAAATAATCACAGATCTAAGTCTTTTCAAGCTCGAAATTCCAATGCTTATGATTCTTATTTTGCTGGCATTTCAGATCGTTATATAAGAAACAACTCGAGACTCGAATGGAGAATAAAGGAGTCCACACAGGATGTGGCCCAGAGAAAATCATCACACACCGCTTTTAATTCCAAGAAAAACAATTTTGTTTCTAATGTTAGTAATCATGGTGCTTGCAATAAACAAAATCGCATACAAGATTTCTTCGATGCAACAACTGATTAATTTAGCACATGATCAAATTTGTTGTTCTTCGTGTGGTGTGGATGATTTTATCTTCAAGTCCGATTATTCTTATTGGTTTGGTTATAATTTCCATGGTCCTAATAGATTTTATACAAATGGGTATTATAACAGAAGTTTTAAAAAGAAAGATGCCAAGTCAAAACCCACTGAAACTCCTAACCCAAAAGGACCCATTTTCAAATGGGTACCTAAAACCACTTGATTTCCCTTTTTCAGCCCAGTCATGTATCGTATTTAGATTCAGGCTGCTCAAAACACATGACTGGAAGAAAGGAGCTGCTCAATAATTTTGTGGAAAAATATGGTGGTAGAGTCAAGTTTAGGAATGATCAGTATTCTCCGATTCTTGGTTACGGAGACATAGTGAAAGACAACGTTAGGATTACCAAAGTTAACTATGTTGAAGGTTTGGGACATAATCTATTTAGCATATGTCAATTCTGTGATAGAGATCTAGAAGTCAACTTCAAAAAGACTCGGTGTTCAGTTCGAACCGAAGGAGAAGATGAGCTTATAGTTGGTACGAGGAAGTCCAATCTTTACACCATTGACCTGGCAAAGATCAAACCAAAGAATGACGTGTATCTACTGTCGAAAGCATCACTAGAGAAAGCTGGTTGTGGCATAGACTACTATCTCATCTCAATTTTCGTTATATTAAAAAACTGATGATAGGTGATTTAGTCCTAGGTCTACCAGTTCTGAAGTTTGAGAAAGACAACTTCTGTACCGCCTGTGAGAAGGGGAAGACAAAACAAGCTCCTCATCCGCCAAAACCTGAGCCGAGTACCCACAAAGTTTTGAAGATTCTTCATATGGATCTCTGTGGGCCAATGAAGACCTAGAGTATAAGTGCTAAGCGATATGTGTTGGTTGTCGTCGACGATTATTCAAGATACACACGGGTGAAATTTCTACGATCCAACCTGAGTTAATTATCTCATTAGTCAAACAGTTTCAAGTGAATCTTCAACAAACGATTCAGACTATCAGATCAGACAACGGGACAAAGTTTAAAAACAAGACTCTTGATGACTTCTTTAAGTCATTAGGAATTTCTCATCAATACTCTGTAGGAAGAACACCTCAGCAGAACGGGGTTGTTGAAAGACGAAATCATACACTTGTTGAAGCTGCCAGAACGATGCTGTCCTATGCTGATCTACCGCTGTTTTTATGGGCCGAAGCTGTGTCAACGACATGCTATACACAAAATCGTTCAATTATACATCAACGGTTTGGAAAATCTCCATATGAAATTATCAACTATAGAAAATCTGTAATACACTACTTTCGTGTTTTTGGGTGCAGGTGTATCGTGCTGAACGATAAGGACAATTTGAACAAATTTAGTCCTAAGGGAAAAGAGGGCATTTTTATCGGATACTCGTCAACCTCAAAGGCGTACATAGTCTATTTTAAAACCTCTAGAACTGTGATGGAAAGCATTAACGTCAAATTCGATGAGACTGAGAAGATGGCTTCTGTGCAAAACAGTACAGAACCCGTAATATCCGACATACTAGCGTCTGGACAAATCCGTCCAATGACGACTAAGTCAAGCAAAGATCAAGCTTCCACATCTAACTCTACTCTTAATGAACTTGATATTTTGTTTGAACATTTTTATGATGATTTCTTTGGAAGTAATAACTCATCTTCACGTAATAATGACAGGAAACAAGTTGCTACACCTCCAGTACAAGCTACAATGTCAGGGCCTTCATCGGTACTGACATCATCCAATACTGGTGCAACAACTCCTGTATCTCCAAGGAACACTCTCATGACATCTACACAAGAAAGACAACAAGTATCTACGAATGGTGCTTCTTTATCTAGTACAACTTCAAATGTCAATGATCAGGGTACTGATAACATTCTTGAAAAGTCAACTGAAACAGTTCCTGAGACAGTTCCAATTGTCACTTCTGACAACCAACCAGCCTCACATCCGGAACCGACATTGACAATTGAGTTGAACTTCGATAAATATCCTACCTTAGTAGACCCCAATCAAAATTCTATTTCTCTCCATCCACACTCGAAGAAGTGGACACACAATCACCCAATAGATCAAGTGATTGGCGAAGTGTCTGAACCAGTAAAGACCATATCTTCAACCGCAAATGAAGTTTTATACGCGCTCTTTCTAAGTCAAGTTGAGCCATCAACAGTTCAACAAGCCTTAGAAGATCCGGATTGGTTAATTGCGATGCAAGAAGAGCTGAATCAATTTGAAGCTCTAAAAGTGTGGAGATTAGTTCCGAGACCTAAGGGTAAAACAATTATTGGTACTAAGTGGGTCCTGAAAAACAAGAAAGATGAAGACGGCATAATTGTGAGAAACAAAGCACGGCTAGTAGCAAAAGGGTATAGGCAACAGGAGGGTATAGACTAAGATGAGACGTACGCACCGGTTGATCGCTTAGAGGCAATTCGGATGTTTCTATCTTTTGCCGCCTACAAAAACTTCACTGTTTATCAAATGGACGTGAAGACTGCATTCTTGAACGGTGTTCTGAAGGAGGAAGTGTACCTGTCTCAACCAGAAGGCTCTGTGGACAAAGATAAACCAGACTATGTGTACATCATTGAAAAAACTCTTTTGGTCTCAAATAAGCCCCACGTGCCTGGTATGAAGTCTTATCTACCTTTCTACTAGGACCCGACTTTGAAAAAGGTAAAATTGACACAACTCTTTTTTACTTTGCATGAGGAAGGTGAAATTCTTTTAGTACAAATTTATGTTGATGACATTATTTTTGGTTCGACTAACCCTGCACTATGTACATGGTTTTCTAACATTATGATGACCAGATTTCAGATGAGTATGATGGGAGAGATTAACTTCTTTCTCGGATTACAAGTCAAACAATTCTCGACCGGGATCTTCATCAATCAATCGAAGTACGTGTTTGATATCTTGAAGAATTTCAAGATGGAAAACTGTACATCAATTGGTACTCCTATGGCTCCAAGATCTAAGATCGGTCCAAATCCTGATGGTAATGATGTTGATGTTAAGAATTATTGAGGAATGATAGGGTCACTAATGTATCTAACTGCAAGTCGACTAGATATTATGTTTACAACTTGTCTGTGTGCAAGATTTCAGGCTAAACCTAAGGAATCACACCTCAGCGTTGTCAAGAGAATATTTTGCTATTTGAAGGGTACACCGAATCTCAGACTGTGGTATCCCAAGGGAACCGGATACGAACTCACCGCATACTCAGACGCAGATCATGGAGGAAGCATGCTGGACAGGAAGAGCACATCGGGGCATGAACAGTTTTTGGGAGACAAGCTCGTGAGCTGGTCATCTAAGAAGCAGAACTGTGTGTCAACATCAACTGTAGAGGCAAAGTATGTAGCCGCGGCCAACTGTTGTTCACAAGTACTGTGGATGAAGACCCAACTCATGGACTACGGGTTCAAATATGAGAAGATCCCCATCTACCGTGATAGTAAAAGCGCGATTTCCATATCTGCTAATCCTGTCCAACACACCAAGACTTAGCATATCGACACCAGGTATCATTTCATTAAAGATCACGTAGAGAAAGGAACAATTGAAGTATACTTTGTTACAACTGAGTATCAACTTGCCAATCTTTTCACAAAAGCCTTGGATGAAAAACGCTTTAATTTCTTAGTATCCAAGCTTGGCATGTTGAACATGAAAGTTTAACTTTCTTATATTGATCATATAATAGATGGAAATATTTGTATCTCAATCTAGATATTGCATCTAGATTGATATACTCAAATTTTCATCATATTCTATACTCAATATATGTTATTTAAATTTTCATGCCTTAGTTGTATTGCAAATGTTTATTCAACTTGTTATTTTCTTTTAAATACCTTACCTGTGATTTGTTATGATATATGTATCTGCAACCTTTGCTTGCGATAACAAGGCGTGAATAGTGTTTTGTCGCAACACCCTGTTGCGATTAAATTCTTGGCATGTTATCGCAACTTGCATCTTGCGATAACATGATGGTTTATCGCATTCTTCTTCTTGCGATAAACTGACACTGTGGCTGGTCAAACGTTGGACCAATCACTTGTTGCCATGTGTCACTTGTCTCAAAACCCTATAAATACAACGGTTTTTCAAATCATTTATCTCATCCCACACCTTCAAACTCTCTCAAAGCACATTGTTCGATTTCTGATTTTCTTTCAAGATTTTCGAATTCAGTTGATTGCATTCCATTTAGAATCTGTTCGAGGTTAGTATTCCAAGATTTCTTTCTTGTTTTATCCATGAATCATGTGTCTACAACCGTTTTTAGAATGTTTAGGTTCGAACTCATACATGTCTTTTTATATTCTTGCCATAAATCATTATATATGTGCTTGCTATATGTTAGGAATGATAGGGATTTGCTCCTGTGCACTTTGAGAACTCATTAGTGTAGGATAGAAACCTGTTTTGTGCGAAAAATTAGATTCAGGGCTTGAACACTTAGGAAATATCTCATGTTCAAGTTTATCGCAACACATAGTGTTCTTGATGTTCATCGTTATCGCAAATGTCACATATTCATTTTTATCGCAACCTTCGTCTTGCGATAACATTTCATCACAACCTTCACCTTGCGACAAAAGTAACTTGCGATATTTTTTTATTGTGTCTTGAGATAACCCCAGTACTTAGGGTTAAAAAAAATCCTAATTTTGGCACTATACTGACTCTATTCAACAATAGATGGCAAGTTGTAACGTCCCAAAAATTACAATAAATTTGAACCTTTAAAAATAACATTTTATTAAAAATAAACCATAAGTAATTAAATCCAATTAAACGTTTATCAAAAACCTCGTTAAGTTAAACCACCAATCATAAATAAAACAGCGGAAATCGTAATAGTTCTAATCGTAATGCATCAAAGTAAAAAATGGTGAAGGTCTTCACAACGCGCCAGTGTGTACCGTCACGCCTTACTGCCACTCGTACCTGAAATAGTAATTTATAGGGAAAGAGTAAGCACGAAGCTTAGTGAATTCAAACACGTACGTAAAATAGCAATCATATGAACACCACTCCTATCAGCAGATAGATATAACAATTAACACATGCCAGTCTAAGAACACAAGCAAACTCAAGCAAGAACACATGTGTATGTATCCATCGGTCTCCCCGAATTCATACAACACCGGTACACGTATCCCTCGGTCTCCCCGAGTTCATACAACACCCATGTACGTATTCCTCTGTCTCCCCGAGTCCTCGGTCTCCCCGAGTCTTATACAGCACTCAAGGCATTATACTAGACATTAATTCAGCCTAGTACTACACACAACAATTCAGCTAATACACACAAGCTATCACAATGCACATATAACTCCTATTCTACGCAGTGAGAGAACTCACATCGAAAAGCAAAGCAGAACTCCACGAACAGCGACAAGGACCCGTCAACTCCAACTCACTTCTTTCCACCTAAAGAAGTGTTATTAAGTGTCAAAATGAAGTCCTAACCCGAAATTACAACTACAAGTCTAAACGTGCATTTTCCAGCTTTTGGTCTAAAACTGCAGGTCTGTTCGTGACCTGTTTAGTCCCCCCTTAAACCCATCAAACCAGAAATATAATTCCATAATTAGAAATTTCTATGTCCTAGGTTTCCAGGGACATATCGCACGTGTTCATACGAGGTCCCTACTATTTTATATGAATTTTCTAAGACAGACTACCCGAAACAGGAATTCCGGACCAGTCTGTACTAAACGCCATTTTGGCCCTAGCTAGAGGCCGAAATGATTTTCCGCAAAACATATGAAACATACCAGACACAAATTTTGAGATTTGTGCACTAGCTTCACCCCAATCCGAGCTTCCTAGAATAAACTATGGATTTTACAAGACAGGGGTAAAACGGGCGTTTCACATAAAATGATAACATTGAAACGGTTTAGGGTTTTCGCGATTAGGGTTAGGATTGCGAGTTAGGGTTTGCAACTAGGACTGAACCCAACATGTACCACCTACTGCCACCTCCGGCAGTGGTGGCCAGCGGCGGTGGCGGCAGCAGCCACCACCGGCGGTGGTGGTGATTCGGTAAAAGAAACCGACGAGACCCCAAAGGGATGGTTCGGCTAACATCTTACGGACCACACACCCACACCCGAGCAGCCCTAACCGCGCACGAAACCACCACCCTGTTGGCGGTGCACGGCGGCCACACACACCGACGGTAGCCAAGGCTGCGGCGACGGTGGTGGTTTTGCGGTGGTTCATCGACGACGAAAGAGAGAAAACAATGGGAAGAGAGGACCTTACCTTGACGACGACGCAGCAGCGACCAGAAGTCCGGCTCTCTCTCTCTCGCTACTCTCTCTCTCTGCACTTCACTTTCGCCGACGAGAAGCGGCGGCGATGGTGCCGGCTTGGGTGGATCAGCGGCGGCAGCAAGAGGAAGGGGAGGGTGGTTCGGCGATGACAGAAAAATCGAGAAGAAGAGAGGTGCTAGGGTTTCCTTGCGTGGGACGAAAGTAAAACGAGAAGGGGAGGGGGGTCGGTTTCTTAAGGCCGATCCCCATGCAACACGAGACACGGGCTTTACAACTCTCCCCCGCTTGAATTAAACTTCGTCCTCGAAGTCTACGTCCGCAAATAGCTCTGGATAGTTCTCCCTCATCTCAACCTCGGGTTCCCAAGTCCACTCGGAACCCTTTCGGTGCTGCCACTAGACTTTCACTAAGCCAACTACCTGGTTACGCGAGGTCCTCGTCCTCCTGTCAATAATGGCGATCGGCTTCTCTACATAATTAAGCCGCTCGTCGATCTGAATATCCTCTAGAGGAATCACCGCAGACTCATCCACCACACACTTCCGCAACTGAGACACGTGGAAAGTGTTGTGGATCAAACTCAGCTCGTCCGGTAACTCTAAGCGATAAGCTACCTTTCCCACTCGAGCAATGATCTTATAAGGTCCAATGTAACGGGGTCCCAAATTTCCCCGTTTACGAAACTGAATCACCCCTTTCCAGGGTGAAACCTTCAGCAAGACATAATCCCCTACCTGAAACTCCAAATCTGATCGCCTCTTGTCGGCATAACTCTTCTGCCGACTCTGTGCAGTAACTAAACGGTCCCGCACCATCTGTATCATCTTGGTCGTCTTCAGCACAATATCAGTGCTCCCTAATACTCGCTGACCAACCTCGCCCCAGCAAATGGGCGTCCTGCACTTCCTACCATACAACATCTCGTACGGCGGCATGCTAATACTGGAATGGAAGCTGTTGTTGTAAGAAAACTCCGCCAAAGGAAGATACTGATCCCACCTAATTCCAAAATCGATAGCACATGCCCGAAGCATATCCTCAAGTGTCTGAATAGTACGCTCACGCTGCCCGTCGGTCTGTGGATGAAAAGCCGTGCTAAAATGTAACCGCGTACCCATCTCCTTCTGAAACTTCTCCCAAAACCGGGTGGTAAAACGGGTGTCCCTGTCTGAGACAATCGAAACTGGCACCCCGTGCCTGGCTACAATCTCTCGCACGAAAATCTCTGTGAGTTTCTCCGCCGAGGAGCTCTCCCTGATGGCCAAAAAGTGAGCACTCTTGGTCAGATGATCGACGATCACCCAAATAGCATCGTTCCCACGTGGAGTCCTTGGGAGTTTCGTAATGAGATCCATCGTGATCTCCTCCCATTTCCATATCGGAATCTTCAAAGGTTGCAACTTCCCATGCGGTCGCTGGTGCTCAGCTTTGACTTTCCGACAAGTCAAGCACTCCTCTACACACTTGGCGACATCCCGCTTCATGTCGGGCCACCAATAATCCTCCCCCAGGTCGCGGTACATCTTCGTAGCTCCAGGATGAATAGAAAACTTGGACTTATGCGCCTCGTCCAACAATATCTGCCTGTTCCCACCAGTGAAGGGAACCCAAACTCGACCATACCGGGTCAATAAACCTCGACTATCACGGGCAAACTTCGGAATTTCACCCGAAACTCTCTCGCGTTTGGCATTCTTGTCCAAAATCGCCACTTCTTGAGCTTTACCTATTGACTCAAGGAGAGGTGTAACCACTTTCAACCGCTGACACAAACCCCGAAGTGGCTCACCAACCGGATGTCGACTAAGTGCGTCCGCAACAACATTCGCCTTACCCGGGTGGTAAAGTTTCTCACAATCGTAATCCTTGACCACGTCAAGCCACCTCCTTTGTCGCATATTGAGGTTTTGCTGGTCCATCAAGTATTTGAGGCTTTTATGGTCAGTGTAAATCGTACACTTGACGCCATACAAGTAATGCCTCCAAATCTTGAGAGCAAACACCACTGCTCCCAACTCTAGGTCATGCGTCGGGTAGTTCGCCTCATGAGGCTTCAACTGCCTCGAAGCGTAAGCTATAACCTTACCGCGCTGCATGAGCACATCGCCCAATCCCTGGTGAGAAGCGTCACAATACACTACCAGATCCTCCATACCCTCGGGCAAGGTCAACACCGGAGCCTCGCATAACGTCTACGTAGCTCCTCAAAAGCCCTCTGCTGCTCTTCACCCCAACTAAAAGCCGCATATTTCTTCGTCAATCGGGTCATAGGTAAAGCAATCTTGGAGAAATCCTGAATGAATCTCCGATAGTACCCTGCTAACCCAAGAAAACTCCGTACTTCAGTGGGAGTCTTCGGCACCTCCCACCGCATCACTGCTGAAATTTTGGTCGGATCGACCATAATACCCTTCTGGTTCACGACATGTCCTAGGAATTGGACCTCTCGTAACTAGAACTCACACTTGGAGAACTTAGCATAAAGTTTCTCCCGCTTCAAAACCTCCAAAACATCTCGCAAGTGCGCCTCGTGCTCTTCCTTTGACTTTGAATACACAAGAATATCGTCGATGAACACAATCACCGACCGATCCAGCATCGGGCTACACACCCGGTTCATGAGGTCCATGAACGCTGCTGGTGCATTGGTGAGCCCGAAAGGCATCACTACAAACCCGTAATGGCCATAACGTGTACGAAATGCCGTCTTCTCCGTATCCTCACTTCTCACCCGCATCTGATGATACCCCGATCTCAAATCAATCTTAGAAAACCATGAGGCTCCCTGTAGCTGGTCGAACAAGTCATCGATCCTTGGCAGAGGATAACGATTCTTCACCGTAAGCTTATTCAACTCACGGTAGTCTATACACATCCTTTGGGACCCGTCCTTCTTTTTCACAAATAGAATCGGGGCTCCCCACGGTGAACAACTCGGCTTGATGAACTCTTTTTCGAGAAGTTCCTGTAACTGAGTGTACAACTCCTTCATTTCCGGTGGAGCCAGGCGATAAGGTGCCTTGGCCACCGGAGCAGCACCCGGAATCAAATCAATGCGGAACTCTACCTGTCGCTCGGGAGGTATCCCCGGTAAATCATCGGGAAATACGTCGGCAAAACCCCGTACAACTGGCACATCCTCCGCAGTCTTCTTCTCTTCGTTTCCGCGCGTGTCTATCACATACGCTAAAAATCATTGGCCACTGTGCTGCAAGTACCTCCGAGCCCTCGCAGCCGAACATATCACTGAGGTCCGCCTGGGCGAGTCGCCCTGAACTAGCACTTCTCCCCCGCTTGGGGTTCGAACTCGTACTTGTTTGCGACGACAAACAATATCTGCATCAAAAGCATCCATCCAATCCATGCCCACAATCACGAACAACTCGCGCATAGCGATCGGAATTAGATCAATAGGGAATCTCACGCCAGAGATTTCCAAAGTACATCCACGATACACGTCGGTAACCGTCAAAGTCCTATCATCAGCAACCTCAACTACCGGTGGACAGCCTAACCGTCCTACACTACGGCCTAAACACTCACTAAAAGTGCGAGATACGAAAGAATGACTAGCCCCGCTATCAAACATCACTACAGCAGGCACCGAGTTAACTAAGAACGTACCTGTCACCACTTTAGGCGTAGCCTGTGCCTCCTCCACTTTTAGTTGATGAACTCTACCTCGGGCCGTCTCGGGTCCAGCCTGGCCCACACGACCACCAGTAATACGCAAGGGGGCAGCCGCAGGAGCTCGTTGTGCTCCACTCCCATCAGCAACCCTCAGATTCGGGTAGTTGGCCTTCACGTGGCCCGTCTGCTTGCAGTTAAAGCAGACCATCAGTGGTACCCTGCAATCACGACCGTAGTGTCCTACCTGGCCACACTTGAAACATTTGTCGTCTCTCCTTCCGTTACCATCCCTAGGCTTAAACCCACCGCTCTTTTTTCTCGAAGGCGAGTCCGAAAACCTTGTTTTCTTCGGAACAGCCGATACTGGTGCCACGATCTGCACCGCCTTCCTCTTCTTAGCCTGCGTCTCCAACTCAAGTTCCCGTCTCCGGGCAGCCTCCATCATCGCAGTAAGTGTAGCATACTGCGCAGTACTCACGAACTCCCTGATGTCGGTACGTAACATATCCTTGTACCGCGTCATCTTCATGTCCTCAGAAGCAGCATACCGAGGACAGAATAGTGCCATCTCCGTGAACTTTCGGTTCATCTCCTTCACGGTCTCCGTAGTCTGAGTGAGCTCTAGGAATTCTTTAGCAATCCTCTCCATCTCCACTGGAGGCACATACTCTGCACGAAAACGTACGGCGAACTCCTCCCAGGTCAAAGTAGTGTGCTCAATAGGCGTCAAAGCAGTAGCACACCAGTCTTTCGCTCCGTCTCGTAACAGATTCACCGCGAAGCGAACCTTCAGGTTCTCAGGACAACCACTGGTAAGGAATGCACACTCCATATCCGAGATCCAGCGCATACTGAGGAACGGGTTTGAGTCTCCCTTGAACTCAGGAGGAGAACAAGCAGAGAGATCCCAATACTGAAACTCCTTCGCTCGGGGCTGCCCACCCGCAGGGGGTGGAATCGCCGCGATGCGCTCCTCCATCATCACTACTACCTCATCACGAATGGCAGTAATAATCTCGGGGATCGCCTCCCCAATAGCATGCGTCACCTCAGCCGCAATCATCTCACGTATCTGCTCGGCAGTAACCCCAGTACCAGCATCTGGAGCAACATTGTTGTTCCTTCTTGTGATGGCCATTCTGGGTAATTATTACAACGAGCTATTAGCACACAATAAATCCTGCTAACTACGCTCACGCTCAACTCCTCGGATTCCCCATGACTTTCCCCGACTCGAGCACGGATCCTGTGCTTCAGATAGTAGGAGCTCTACTACTACCTTCCACACCTATCCTTACTCGTTTCGAGTCCCATCTCGAAGTGCCCAAGTAGTTCCTTGCAGACAGTTTAACCCATATGCCCGTACCAGCATATGTCAACACTCTTCCTAGCTCACTAGGAATTCACCCATCCCACTACCTTTGCTATTGAGGAAATCTCCACTAGTCGTGACGAGTCGCCTCGCGAATGCACAGTCGCATACAGTGTGAAACCAGATAGACATTCGAATAAAAGATTCTATCCCACAACGGTTAGACTCAAACAAGAGCTATGCAACAGAACTAAATCAAACATTCTAAGGCTATTTGGTTCCTACTGCATACAACTTATAAGGCATTCACTTAACAACCTATCAAGACTAGCATAAATTCCTACTAGCAATTAATAACCATGCACTCATGCATAACAGTGTAATAAGCACCAGACAATCTAGCATACATACTCCTATGTTCTAGAAAGCAATAAATTACACTAAGTACTCTACCTTTTCCCTTGGCATCGGCTGACTGTACACACTGCGCCTTCGGTCACCGTTTCTCAAACGTACTTTTCCTTTCTTTTATTTCTCCAAAAATTTTAAAAGGAAAAAGATAATCCCGAGCCGCAAACTTGAGTTCAAACACACCGAAATGTGTTTGATTCGCTCAAGCTGTGCTCTGATACCAAGTTGTAACGTCCCAAAAATTACAATAAATTTGAACCTTTAAAAATAACATTTTATTAAAAATAAACCATAAGTAATTAAATCCAATTAAACGTTTATCAAAAACCTCGTTAAGTTAAACCACCAATCATAAATAAAACAGCGGAAATCGTAATAGTTCTAATCGTAATGCCTCAAAGTAAAAAGTGGTGAAGGTCTTCACAACGCGCCAGTGTGTACCGTCACGCCTTACTGCCACTCGTACCTGAAATAGTAATTTATAGGGAAAGAGTAAGCACGAAGCTTAGTGAATTCAAGCACGTACGTAAAATAGCAATCATATGAACACCACTCCTATCAGCAGATAGATATAACAATTAACACATGCCAGTCTAAGAACACAAGCAAACTCAAGCAAGAACACATGTGTATGTATCCATCGGTCTCCCTGAATTCATACAACACCGGTACACGTATCCCTCGGTCTCCCCGAGTTCATACAACACCCATGTACGTATTCCTCGGTCTCCCCGAGTCCTCGGTCTCCCCGAGTCTTATACAACACTCAAGGTATTATACTAGACATTAATTCAGCCTAGTACTACACACAACAATTCAGCTAATACACACAAGCTACCGCAATGCACATATAACTCCTATTCTACGCAGTGAGAGAACTCACCTCGAAAAGCAAAGCAGAACTCCACGAACAGCGACAAGGACCCGTCAACTCCAACTCACTTCTTTCCACCTAAAGACGTGTTATTAAGTGTCAAAGTGAAGTCCTAACCCGAAATTACAACTACAAGTCTAAACGTGCATTTTCCAGCTTTTGGTCTAAAACTGCAGGTCTGTTCGTGACCTGTTTAGCCCCCCCTTAAACCCATCAAACCAGAAATATAACTCCATAATTTGAAATTTCTATGTCCTAGGTTTCCAGGGACATATCGCACGCGTTCATACGAGGTCCCTACTATTTTATATGAATTTTCTAAGACAGACTACCCGAAACAGGAATTCCGGACCAGTCTGTACTAAACGCCATTTTGGCCCTAGCTAGAGGCCGAAATGATTTTTCCGCAAAACATATGAAACATACCAGACACAAATTGTGAGATTTGTACACTGGCTTCACCCCAATCCGAGCTTCCTAGAATAAACTATGGATTTTACAAGACAGGGGTAAAACGGGCGTTTCACATAAAATGATAACATTGAAACGGTTTAGGGTTTTCGCGATTAGGGTTAGGATTGCGAGTTAGGGTTTGCAACTAGGACCGAACCCAACATGTACCACTCACTGCCACCTCCGGCAATGGTGGTCGGCGGCGGCGGCAGCGGCAGCCACCACCGGCGGTGGTGGTGATTCGGTAAAAGAAACCGACGAGACCCCAAAAGGATGGTTCGGCTAACATCTTACGGACCAGACACCCACACCCGACCAGCCCTAACCGCACACGACACCACCACCCTATTGGCGGTGCATGGCGGCCACACACACCGACGGCAGCCAAGGCTGCGGCGGCGGTGGTGGTTTTGCGGTGGTTCATCGACGACGAAAGAGAGAAAACAATGGGAAGAGAGGACCTTACCTTGACGACGACGCAGCAGCGACCAGAAGTCCGGCTCTCTCTCTCTCTCGCTACTCTTTCTCTCTGCACTTCACTTTCGCCGGTGAGAAGCGGCGGCGACGGCACCGACTTGGGTGGATCAGCGCCGGCAACAAGAGGAAGGGGAGGGTGGTTCGGGCGATGACAGAAAAATCGAGAGGAAGAGAGGTGCTAGGGTTTCCTTGCGTGGGACGAAAGTAAAACGAGAAGGGGAGGGGGGTCGGTTTCTTAAGGCCGATCCCCATGCAACACGGGACACGGGCTTTACACAAATGTTAGACACAATTGTTAGGGTCAATTTTATGTTGATTAAAAGTTCAAGGGCTTGTTTGTAATTCTTTATTTTGAGCCTAGTTAGTGAACGGACCGTGGGCTTGTTACCACGGGCCCGTCATATATAATGTTTTGTTTAGCCTTTGTTTTAGGCTAGTGATCATTTTAGCTTTCCTACTCGTATTGTAAACTCTCTGAATTATTGAAAGCAAATTGGATGACCAGTTGAAATCATAACACCTGTTCTTATTTATTGATTTATTCATTGTTCTTTGCACGGATCTGAGACTCACAATTGGCATCAGAGCAGACGGACAAATCGATTCAAAGTTTTCTTTTTGAATTCTGGTAAGTTTTCTGAACAATAAGGCTGTGTTCTTGCTTACAAATCTATATTTTGATTCTGTTGAAATTGATCGTTTTCGTTTATTGGATATTGTTAATATCATTCTTATTAGTGATTCTGCACGTTTTCACAATCTAATTCGACCATCTGAGTGATTTTTAAGAAAATTAAAGTTCAAAAGTTTTGGTTGTGTTCTTACTAAAAATCGAATTTTTACCATAAAAAACTTGTTGTTTTGCTTCAAAATCGATTTGGGTAGTGTTATTTTTGTGTTTGGTCGAGTTCCTAACCTTTCAGGAACGATTTTGAGCAACCCTAGTTGAATCCCAATCAAATTGGAAACCACAACCGTCCTTTCCGGATAACAGCCGCACTTTCCGGACAAACTCAATCAATCTTTCCAGATACCACGCATCTTTCCGGGTAAGTACTTCTTTCAAATCTTCCCGGATACAATTGTTCTGGAAACCCAAAGTTTCTGGTAAAATATTTTACCCGGACAACTCAAAGTTTCCGTTAATCTATTTTATCCAGACAACCAAAAGTTTCCGGTCAAATTCATTCTTTTCGGACCCTGTCATCCGGTAAGCACTTCTTCCGAAAACTATATCATCCGGAAACTCATTGCATCCGGTAAGTTTTGTATTTTCTTATTTCATTCGGAAACTATTGTCATCCGGTAATCCATTGTTATCCGGAAACTTAGTTTGTCTGAACACTTTCACTTATCCGGACACTTATGTGTTTTGATCTGTTTTTCACTCAATCTGATCCGGACACTTCCAGATCAGACATCACATCCGGATTCCTATCTGGTAAGTTCAGTTCTGTTGAATTCTTACCTGTTTCTAGTACACTTCATTCGTAGAACCTGCGTTAGGATTCCACTCATAGTGCCTTGCGTTAGGTTATCACTTTGAATCAAATCTATCGTCTGACGATTACTCCAGTGCAACTAAAGATGTCTTCACGCGACGCTCTTGCTATCGGCACCGATTCCAAACCACCTTGCCTCTACCAAGGTGAGTACAGCCAGTGGCGGGATAGATTTATGATTTTCATAGAGTCAAAGGATAACTATGAGTTTATCTGGCGAGCTCTAAGAGACGGGGCAATTCCTACACCCATGAAGACCATTCCACCAGCTGTAGCAGGTGATCAGCCTCGTGTCGTTCAAAAGACACTCACCGATTTGACTGATGACGAAAGAGGCATGCTTGAGGGAGAAAAGTATGCTAAGAGGTATCTTGTTCAAGCTCTACCCAACACGATCTACACTACCATCGATAGCTAGAAAGACACAGCAAAGGGCATGTAGGATCAAGTGGCAAAAATGATGCGCGGGAGCGATGTCGGAAATCAACTGAAGATCAACAACGCTATAACCAAGTTCGATGGGTTTAAGCAGCGCATCGAAGAGTCTCTCACCCAAACCTATGAACGTTTTTGTCTCCTTAATGAGCTTAACAAGAATCAAATCACTCGCTCCAACACGGAAAACGCGCTCAAGTTTCTCAACAATCTGTTGCCAGAATGGAAGGTATTTGCATCTCATGTCAAGCACAACCACTTGATAGAGAAAATTGGCATCAATGAACTCTAAGAGACGCTTCTTCAAGACGAAGATGAAGTGAATGAACTTATGAGCGAGAAGAAGACTACATCAAAGCCAGCTGCTGATCCATTAGCACTCATGTCTTCAAAATGAGGCAAATCCTTTGGCCGTCGTTCCAAACGAGCTCAAGAGCCAAGTGATTCTGAGCCCGAACCTGAGGAAGATGAAGGCAATGATTCTGATCCTGAACTTACAACTTTGAAGAATGCTATGGCTTTGATCTCCAGATCCTTTCAACAACAAAAGTTCTATAAGAAGCCGACATCCAATAATCAGCGCTACTCCACCTCCTCCAACAAGCGTCATGATTATCAGGACAGATATGAAGGAAAGAAAAAAGCTGACGAGTCCGACCAGTCTGACAAGAAAGAGAAGACAGAGAAAGATGATCGCAAGAAGAAAGACGAACCCATGACTTGTTATAACTGCGGGTGTGACAACTGTCAAATTCACATCTCAGGTTAGAATTGTTTTGGAAACCTTATTTTTTTTTATGACATAGTTTACACAGTGCAATTTTAGCAGTAAACCCGGTACAATAGGAAAATTGAGAAATTTTGCCTAAGAAATCCTTGAATTAGGAAATTATCCATAAATCTCATAAAATGCCAACATAAAATATTTATATACTACAAGTATCTATGTAATTGATAATTTATATATTTCAATTATATTTTATATATATAAATACTTTACTTTATGCATATATACATGTATTTGGCTTTAAAAAGAAAATACTTGTATTTAGACTTTTATTTTTGTACAAGAAGTGACTAAATACTTAAATGTCACACCACCACCACCCCCCCATGCGAGGGCCGGCCATCCCCTCCCCTCTCTCTCATTTTGCATTAATAAATATCTATACTTCACTTGTTAAACCATTCTCTCATTTCACTCTTTCTCTAGTTATCATCCCTCTCTCTCTCCACCTTCAAATCTACATATCTTCATCTTCAAACCTTCAAACCTTCATCACAACTCCAGCCCCAAAAATCAAAGTCTTCAAGAGTTCAAGATAACCTAAGGTAAACATAAGTGTGTTGGGTAAAAACCACACACATTCTTTCAAGTCTTTTTCATATTCTTGCATTTTTAAAAAGTATGATCTTCATCTTTTGTTACACTTTCTTCACATCTTTTAAAATCATCTTTATGGGTCTTAATGTTTGTAGATTTACCATCATAACATCTTTTGTTAGTAAAAGATGGCGAATCCAAAATCAAACCAAAGTTAAGATCAAAGATGAGCATTTTAAACACATGCATGTAGTAATCTTGAAAGATCCATCATTTTTGTTCAAGAGTCTTATGAATGTATCTTTGAAAACCACTAAAAACACATTTAAACCCACATGCATGAGCTCAAAATACTGAATTTTTAGTTGCATGTTGATGTTCTTGGCAAGAACATCAACAATCTTCAAATTGGGTCTTTTGCAAAAGTGTTCAAAGTTTGAGTTGATGGTTGTTTTGCATGCATTTTAAATGGATCATAAATATGTTTGGAACTGAAAATATTTGTATGGATGAGAGTCAAATCGGATTTTGCATGCAAAGGAATAAGAATTTTGGTTTAAAAGTCTAGTTGGGTGCACATGCACAAGGTGTTGATTGGACAGCTTGCTGCCAGAAATTACACCTCACTTCAAAGAGTCATATCTCACTCATTTTAACTCCAAATGGAGTGATTCTTTTTCTGGAATTCATTTTAGTGTGTTAAGATTCAAACCCAAGTGGTTTCATTTAAAAACTCAAAGATTTCATTTATCAAACAGTCCTCACAAAATCCGGATGCAAACAGCAAAGTATTCTGTCGGATTTTACGTCGTGTATTATTTCATGTACTTATACTTCTCCAAAAATTATGAAACTGGTGTCAAAAGTTTCCTAACTCATTGAACTTAATGGACATAAAATTTCATGATTTAATTATACCTGGAAGCTACCAAAAGTTGAACACAAAGTGACATCAAATTCTGGACAGTGAAGGACAAATTATTACTATTATTAAGGACTATATCTAATCCCATTTCATCATTTTATGATGAAATAGTGGAATATATAAGTATATCTTATATTATTTATGCATTTTATTTATGTCCTTTATTTATGCACTTTATTTTATTATTTATCCCTTTCATCTTTTATGATGAAATTGGAAAAACTCTCTTATATAATATATTTATATATATCCTTGCACTTTATTTATGTATTAATCCTATTTCACCATCTTATGATGAAATAGTACAGTGTAAATATATACTATACCTATATATTTATACATTTAAATATTGTTATTTCGATTACGACCTACGATTTTATCATTGTTACGATAAAATCTCGGTTTATATATATATATGTACCATATATATTTATGTTCTTTAAAAACCCTTTTCGTTACCTATTGGGACGAAATTGTGGAATCGTTAATATAATAAGAACAATGCATACGCTTATTACGTTTTAATAATAAAACACGCAAGGCATTTTATGATGATTTGGATAATTAGTACCGAACCTTCGAGATTGAGAACTCACTAGTGACCTTACGTTCATAGGTTTGAAGTAGGATCATCTCGGAGTATTTGTGGGAGATTCCTGGATTCTGTCATGTATCAAGTGAGTATTCACAGCCCCTTTTTCAATGTTTTACATATTTTGGGGTGAAAAGCATGTGGTTACTACAACTATTTTACACACCGATTATTTCGTTTTCTTGAAAATACGAAGCTTGCTTATTTATGCTCTATGGTATCTATGTTGTTGCAAATGTTGTAAGTTTGAGTTTCTTTTGCTATCATGTATAAAGTCCCCGTTCACGTATACGTTACCCGTTTAACTCACGAGTGTGAGCCGTTGGTAATTATGAATAACGTTATTTGGGTTGACACCCCCACTCACAAGTAGCGCTTGTTTGAGTGCATAATTATTTATTGCGTATTGTTGGTGATAGAACATGCGCGTATGTGGAATGATTCCACCGTTGTGGTAGGGGCAAATTATGTCAGTATAGGTCGGGTAACGGGCTCAATAACTTAGCATTTTACATATGATTACCTCGAGCAAGTGGTTCTGATAACAGTTTTATTTATCCCTTGTGTGGATCTAAACTATTTTGCAATGGCAAACAAGTGGTTTTTATAACCGTATTATTTATCCCTTGTGTGGATTTGCAACATATTTTGCAATGGCAACAATGTTATACCATTTAAACCTGTGATCTCACCAACTATTCATTAGTTGACACTCTCATTTACATGTTTTTCAGGAGAACGTTCTTAAGGTTGGAATTTAGGAAGGCTACACGTGATGAAGCTTTTCTTTACTATCTTTAAATTTCATGTTCATTTCCCTTCCGTAAAAACAATTGTAAAAGACAAGGTTTGACCTTTGAATGTATTTCGATGGTTGTTGTGATCTTGTAACTTTTGCTATGAAACTTGAGCTGCACATTCCGTGTTTCCGCTTTAGCGGGGTGTGACAGATTTGGTATCAGAGCTAAAGGTTATAGAGAATACCGGTTTTCCTTTGGAAAACTGCAACTATAACAAAAAAAAAAAACGGGAATGAACATTTAATTTGCTAAACATGTTGCTAGTATAACTAATTCGGGTATTGCATCATTAGTCTTTAATTAAACAAAGCCTGATCACCTATGTTTAATTAAAGAAAGAGTAATGCGAGACCGGAAATGGATATACTAGGAGGATGTGTGTTTTCACACTTGATGCTTCACGTTGTATGCCTAGTAGGAGCGTAGTTATTGCCTATAGTATGCAATAGTATAGTACGCTTAGTCTTTATCTTGCGCGGTAGTAATGTTATACACTCTTACTTCAGTATCACTATGACAACATCCTCATCACACTCTTACTTCAGCAATACCATGTCGTCATCATCATCGAGCTCGGAACCTTCCTACACGCCATCAAGTGAGCGTACGTCCGACGTGGAACGAGACCCTTATGATGAGCCGAGGATGCCTCCGGTTGTGGCTCCTCCACAACCCAACCCGATAGTAATGCCACCTAGGGGTCCACGTACGAGGCAAACCGCTAGGAAGAGCGTGCCCATACCTAGACGAGTGTCTTTTAGGTCTGGTCAGCGGGACGCACCGGAACCCTCACGGGTGATCGAGGGAGTGCCGATTAGTCGAGCGCCTGGCATGACTTGGACCGAAGAGCAACGCTTTAGGGCCGTGGCAATGGACTTGCACGGATGTCAAACAAGAGTCAGTCATCAGAGTCAAGTGATAACCGAGCTAGTGGAATTAAGCCACCTTTTGACCAACATGTCATCCGAAGCCGTGAGCGGAGCGAAACTAGCTCGGAGGATAGCTTTACGAGCAGAGATAATGAGCATAGTAGTAGTGATGCTGTTGACGCTATTGGTGTTATGGGTTTCGATTGAAGTGTATCGGGGCGGATACTGACGTGGACGGTGGAAAAATTTAGAAAATGGAACTTTTTAATTTCTAGTTATTTCAATCTTAAATCTCAGTTTGTAATTCTATACTGATGTGCGATGCACATCAGAAATTTTGTATCAAACGGCTATTATTAATGACTTCAATGAAAAGGCATTTTTGTGTTTTAAATTTATATGTGGAACATGCAATAGTTATTTATTTATTCTCCAACACTTCGAAGTTTCAAATGTATTCTTTACAAAAACATCCGACTTTAATTACTCAAATTTTAATCAACTCGATGTTTGCAATTGTGTTTTAGAAAAATGCCACCAAGAAGATCCACACGTCACACGGGAGGGAATCCTGATAATCAAAACCCCGATATCGCCCAACTCATAGCTCAAGGTATCCAAGAGGCGATACCTAACATCATAGCTCAAGTTACCGCGGGTATTAATGAGAGTCAAAGAAATGTTAATGTAGGAGGAGGAACTCCTAATAACACTCAAGACAATAGAGGATGTAGCTACAAAACGTTCATGACTTGTAAGCCCAAGGAGTTTCATGGAACGGAAGGTGCCATAGGATTACTCTCATGGTTTGATAGTATGGAGTCAGTACTTCATATCTGTAAGTGTTCGGAGGATCGCATGGTAGAGTATGCGGCCTGTCAGTTGCAAAAGCGAGCTCTAACTTGGTGGAACATTCAAGTACAAACCCGTGGAAGGGAAGATGCGTACAAACTGACCTGGACTGAGTTTAAGGAATTGCTCATGGAGGAATACTGTCCCAAGAGCGAAGTTCAGAAATTGGAAGCTGAACTTTGGGATCTTACCATGGTTGGTTTGGGGATAGATCGCTACACCGCTCGTTTTCACGAACTTGCGAAGTTAGTACCTCACATGGTTACCCCGGAGAGCAAGCGGATCGACCGACATCTGTATGGATTAACCCCGGAAATCAGAGGAATGGTAAAGTCATCAAGTCCGACCACGATCCAAGCCGCCGTGGCACTAGCAACTAGTTTGACCCATGATGCGGTCAGAGCGGGAACTCTAACTCAGAAAGGTGTCGGTATTAAGAGAAGGCCGGAAAATCAGTCAGGAAAAGCAATTGGAAGTAGTTCAAGTGGGAACAAGAAAGTAGTGGGAAATTTTGGGATGAATGCTAAGGAAGTAGGACGTTACAATAGGCCCCACCCAAAGTGTAACCAATGTGGTTCGCATCATGAGGGAGCCTGTCTCATCTGTAGCATCTATAAGCAAAAAGGTCACTTAGCTCGATTTTGTAAGACGATAAAGAATGTGAAGGAAGAAGGAAGGGTATGCTTTGAGTGCGGAAGTTCGGATCACTTCCGAAATGTGTGCCCAAGGCTGAAAAGAGGACCAAACAATAACAACGCTGGGTATCAAGCAAGGCAAGCCAATCAGGGAAACCAAGGAGGACAAGCTCGAGGAAGGGCATTTGTCATAGGAGCAGAAGAAGCACGTCGAGACCCCAATGTAGTGACAGGTACGTTTCTTCTAAACGATTATTATGCATCCGTATTATTCGACACTGGTGCCGATAAGAGTTTTGTTTCGTTAGATTTTAGGCCTTTGATCAATCTAGAATCTAAGAAAATGCCGAATGCTTATATTGTTGAGGTTGCTAATGGATTTGAATTAGAAGCTAAGGATGTAATCTTAGGTTGTACTTTGAATTTAGCGGATAAACTGTTTAGTGCTGATCTTATTCCAATTGAATTGGGGAGTTTTGATGTAGTAATAGGCATGGATTGGTTGTCTAAGCACCGAGCTGAGGTTAGTTGTTTTGAAAAGACGGTTAGGTTACCATTACAAGGCGGAGAAACCTTAGTCGTTCAAGGAGATAGAGTTGGAAGGAATCTGAAGATAGTATCATGTATGAAGGTCCATAAGTATTTGAGGAAGAAGTATGTTGCGTTCTTGGCGCAAGTAATTGAGAAGAAGTCTGAGGAGAGGCGAGTCCAAGATATTCCTGTGGTGAAGGATCACCCAGAAGTATTTCCAGACGATTTGCCTGGACTTCCACCGTTTAGACAAGTCGAATTTCAGATCGATCTTGTACATGGAGCAGCGCCTGTAGCCAAGGCCCCGTATCGCCTAGCACCTGCGGAAATGCAAGAGTTATCGAATCAACTTCAAGAACTTTTGGATAAGGGATTTATTCGACCAAGTTCATCACCCTGGGGAGCACCGATTCTTTTTGTCAAGAAAATGGATGGAGCATTCCGAATGTGTATCGATTATAGGGAGCTTAATAAGTTAACAATCAAGAGCCGATATCCCCTTCCTCGAATAGACGATTTGTTCGACCAGTTGCAAGGTGCAACTTACTTTTCTAAAATTGATCTTCGATCGGGATATCATCAGTTGAGAGTCCGAGAGGAAGATATTCCTAAGACAGCTTTTAGAACTCGCTATGGACACTACGAGTTTTTAGTTATGCCATTTGGATTGGCGAACGCGCCAGCTGTGTTTATGGATCTAATGAATAGAGTATGTAGGCCATATCTTGATAAGTTCGTGATTGTGTTCATCGATGACATATTAATCTATTCTCAGAGTAAGAAGGATCACGAGTAGCATCTAAAAGTGATTTTAGAGCTTCTTAAGGAACAGAAGTTATATGCCAAATTCTCTAAGTGCGAATTTTGGATTCGGGAAGTACATTTCTTAGGTCACGTAATCGGAGAGAAAGGGATTCACGTGGACCCGACTAAAGTGGAAGCCATTAAGAAATGGGAAGCCCCAAGGACTCCAACGGAAATTCGCCAATTTCTAGGCTTGGCAGGGTATTATCGACGTTTTATCGAGAATTTCTCTAAGATCGCTAAACCCCTTACCACGTTAACCCAAAAGGAGAAGGAATTCGTTTGGGGAATTCCACAAGAAGAAGCATTTCAACTTCTGAAGAAAAAGTTGTGCAATGCACCGATTTTAGCTTTACCGGAAGGAACGGAAAATTTTGTAGTGTATTGTGACGCATCACATCAAGGATTAGGTTGCGTATTGATGCAAAATGATAAGGTGATAGCTTACGCCTCGAGACAATTAAAAGTTCATGAGAAGAACTACACCACGCACGATTTGGAACTCGGAGCTGTGGTATTCGGTTTGAAAATATGGAGACATTATCTATATGGTACCAAGTGTACTATTTTCACCGATCATAAAAGTCTTCAACACATCTTTGATCAAAAGATGCTGAACATGAGGCAAAGAAGATGGGTAGAACTGCTCAGCGATTACGATTGCGAGATACGTTACCACCCAGGCAAGGCCAACGTGGTAGCCGATGCCCTGAGTAGGAAAGAAAGGGTAAAACCTTCACGAGTCCGAGCGTTAGGAGCACTGGTTCAAACAAGTTTGAAAACCCGAATTTTTGAAGCTCAGATCGAAGCATTGAAATCTGAAAACCTGAAGGAAGAGACTCTTCATGGTTTAGAGTCTAGTTTTGAAACTAAGATTGATGGAGTACGTTACTTTAAAGGCAGAGTATGGATCCCAAAGGCTGATAACCTACGGGAAATGATTTTAGAGGAGACTCATAAATCGAAGTATTCAATTCACCCAGGAGCGGACAAGATGTATAAGGATTTAAGGGAATACTATTGGTGGCCAGGAATGAAGAAGGATATTGCCACATATGTAGGAAAATGCGTAACATGTGCAAAAGTCAAGGCAGTTTATCAAAAGCCATCGGGACTGTTACAACAACCGGAGATTCCCCAGTGGAAATGGGAGCAAATCACTATGGATTTCATAACCAAACTCCCAAGAACTGCCAAAGGGCATGACACGATTTGGGTTATAGTAGATCGATTTACGAAGTCTGCACATTTCTTACCTATTCGGGAAGATTATAAGATGGAAAAGCTTGCCCAAATCTACATCAAGGAGATCGTTACGCGGCATGGAGTTCCAATTTCCATTATATCGGATAGAGATAGTCGTTTTACATCTCGATTTTGGCAATCACTCCAAAAAGCATTAGGAACGCAGTTAAACTTAAGCACGGCTTATCATCCTCAAACGGATGGTCAGAGTGAGAGAACCATTCAGACGTTGGAGGACATGCTTCGGGCATGTGTATTAGACTTTGGAGGAAGTTGGGATAACCACTTGCCGTTAGTCGAATTTTCATACAATAATAGCTATCATACTAGTATTCAGTGTGCACCATATGAGGCTCTATACGGTCGCAAGTGTCGATCACCTCTTTGTTGGTTGGAAATTGGAGATAGACAACTATCTAGTCCGGACATTGTCCAAGAAACCACCGACAAGATTGCAATCATCAGAGATAGGCATAAAGCAGCTCAAGATCGTCAAAAGAGTTATGCGGATAATCGAAGAAAGCCTTTAGAATTCCAAGTGGGTGACCGAGTCTTTTTAAAAGTATCCCCTTGGAAGGGAACTGTTCGTTTTGGGAAAAGAGGAAAGTTGAGTCCAAGGTATGTTGGACCATTTAAGATCACGGAAAGAATTGGACCGGTAGCTTATAAACTGGATTTGCCAATGGAGTTAAGTGCTATTCACAACACGTTTCACGTATCGAACCTTAAAAAGTGTTTAGCTGATGAAGCAGTAACCGTGCCTTTGGAAGAAGTCCAAATCAACAATAAACTGCACATCGTAGAGGAACCAATGGAAATACTCGATAGGGAAGTCAAGCGTCTTAAGAGAAGCAAAATCCCGATAGTAAAAGTCCATTGGAACACAAGGCGTGGGCCTGAATAAACTTGGGAGCGGGAGGATTACATGTTACAAAAGTATCCTCACCTCTTTGCAAGCAAACCTGTTAACGCTAGTAACACTTGAATTTCGGGACGAAATTCTTCTAACCGGGGGAGACTGTGACAACTGTCAAATTCACATCTCAGGTTAGTATTGTTTTGGAAACCTTATTTTTTTTATGACATAGTTTACACAGTGCAATTTTAGCAGTAAACCTGTCAGGATCGAATCTTAACAAGATAATTAACACTTAGAATTCAGAATTAAAGAATCTGCGGAAAAGAACTTTAATTCTCACAATCAAGAACAATGTAACAGAAAATTCACCACTTTGTGTATTCACTAAATCGACTCACAAGATTACAACCAAACCTCAATCTTATTGAACAGGCTCAACAAGACGACTTCTACTTCTCTAGAAATAGGGTTCTTAAACCTTGAGGTTAATTCTCTCTGAAAACACAATCGAATTCTAATTGTATTTATTTTCTCTTGTATCTCGTGTATATTCTCGTCTATCTAATAGCTATCTATCAACACTATTTATACAAAAATAATTACAAGATAACTATCAAAATAAGATTGATCTTCAGAATATTCTTTTAAGTATATCTTCAATCAATCCATCTTTATCTCCTTCAATCTCGCATTCCATGTTCTGATCACAAGCAGTAGTAACTTCATTCTTCTCAAGCAGTACTAATAATCTTCCAGCAGTATTAACTTTGTTCAGCAGCATTAATGATGTACCAGCAGTAGTAACTTTGACAAGCAGTACTAACCTCACATAAGCAGTATTAATAATGTTCCAGCAGTATTAATATCTCAGCAGTACTAACCTTGAACTAGCAGTAGTATCTTTGTTCTGGCAGCACTAACATTGATCTGGCAGTACTAACTTGATCTGGCAGTAGTAATGTTGTTCTGGCAGTACTAACCATACTTAGCATATCTTCAGTTCCCAACAATCTCCCCCTAACTTGACTTTTCAGGATGAGAAGTTAAGTTCTTCAGATGATGCTTCCAAAACCTAATCATCAACGCATAAATTTGGATCCAATCCCAGACTTTGATTGAGAATCCTTTTTACAAGGTATCTTGCCATCTTAGAGTCTTTGTCACTTACCAACTTAGCATGCAGCATTCCATTCAACTTTTTCATGCTGTGCTTGTATACAA
Source organism: Saussurea involucrata (assembly GCA_033807775.1). Classification (NCBI taxonomy): domain Eukaryota; kingdom Viridiplantae; phylum Streptophyta; class Magnoliopsida; order Asterales; family Asteraceae; genus Saussurea; species Saussurea involucrata. The sequence goes on along the minus strand of CM066325.1, from coordinate 42,222,009 downwards.
CATCCACCAAATAATATTCATGAAATGTATTGTCAAGAGAGATGACATACACTCCACAATTCTCAATGAGCATCCAGTTGGTAATGACTTGAAAATTCCTTGCCATCAAATGCTGAACTGCTTCTGGTTTGAACATTAAGCATAAGTATTCAAGAACCATCTTGGTGATAGACATACCTTGCTCTGTCAGCATGTTTCCATATAGCCTCATTCCCACCTTGAACATCTCTTCCAAGTCAGATCTAGAGCATGTTCTGATAAGTTTTCCCCAAGTAGGACAAACTTCAAACTTTCCATCTGCCCTTTTGATTCTGATGAACTCCTTTCTTCCATCTTTCAATGTGTCCCAGAAGATGATCTCAGGAGGCATGGAAGACAATGGTGTAGTCTTGATTGGATTAGTATCAACCACAGTTATATACACATCACATTGAGCATTTGATTGTGATTGTACATTGCTTGGTTGACCTGATGAAGTTGCCACTTCTTCTTCAGCAACTTTTGGATCAGATTTCTCTTTAACTGCTTCCTCCTGTGCTTCTTCTACAGTTGAATCCACCCTTGGCTTCTTTATATCTTTCTTCTTTGAGGCTATTGACTTTGTTCTTGGCCTCTTTGTTCTTTTGAAAGATTTAACAGCTTCAGGAGTGGTTTCAGCTGTTTCTTCTTTGTGGCTCTTAGCAGCACTAACAGTTTCTGCTGCCTTTTGTTTTTCAGCAGCAGTAACCATTTCTACTTCTTTTGCAACCTCAGCAGCAGTAACCGTTTCTGCTGCTGGTTCTGTTTCTGCTTCCTTTGTAAAATCAGCAGCAGTAACGGTTTCTGCTGCTGTTTCTGTTTCTGCTTCCTTTGTAATATCAGCAGCAGTAACGGTTTCTGCTGCTGTTTCTGTATCTGCAGCCTCCTCAGTCTCCCCCTCAATCTTATGCTCATACTCCCCCTCAATGTTTGCATCCTCCATGTTTAGATCTGAGTCTGACTCCCCCTTTTTGGAAGCATCATTGGTAGGGTTTCTTCTCCTAAGGACAAACTGAGCTCTCTTCTTTCTGTGCATCAACTTAGTGATCATCTTCCTTTGCTTCTCAAGCTGTGAGTTTTGATAGAGGACCACTTTCTTGAGTTCATCAATTTCCTTTTTCTGATCCATGACCTCAATGTTGATATTTGCAATAGTTTCCATCAATTCCTCGTACGTATATCTATCCTCACCCTGTTTAGGAGTTTTTACCTCCCTTAAAGGATCATTGGAAGTTTTAGCAGGTGTCTCTTGCCTAGCAAAAGCACTACCTACCCCCTTGGTTTCTTGGCACCTGGGACCTCTGGATGATTTCTCACCCTGAGTTGCCGTGAGGAAGGGCTTAGTTATTTTACCACTGGCCTTCTCTTTGCTAGCAGAAGTAGTGGCAGCCTTGCGACTCACATGCTCAACCTTCTCCTTAGTGAGCACCTTCTTGGGGTTGGGAGACACCCCTGTGGTTTCCCTTTCGATATTCTCCATTGGAGAATGCTCCAACAGAGGGCTCAAAGGCTTCGGGCTTTTAGGAGATACATCAAGGGAAGGAACCTTGTGTACCTTTCTTCTTTCAAACTTTTTGGTTATTGTGGGAGTGGGTCGTACAAGAATGGACTGAGGGATTACTTTTGTGATGGAAGGTTGGGATTGGTCATCAGTGGGTGTGTCTAATGAGGGCCTTGACCCTGATGCCATACCTCCAAATGTGTGGGACACAACCATCATTGTAGAGAACAATGGTGTGTCAACTCCTTCCGAGTCCCTAGGAAGTCTTTTCATATTTGAAAAAACCTTCCCTTTAGGGGATTTTGGCACATATACCTCATCAAATTGAGGCATATCCGTCAATTCCTTGGTAATCACTTCCTGAACAAACCTTGGATACATATAGAAACGCTTTTTGGATTCCAGGTTTGCCACAAGATCATTGAAAATCATTTGAGAAAAATTAAACTTCCTGTTAGTGGCTAAGCAGACTAGAGCATAAGCAATAGTACTGCTGAACTCACTCCATCCAGTAGTTTTCTTTGAAATACTATGCATTAGGGTATGAACAAAGAATCTCCATTGAGTAAAAAACTTTGACTTGTAGAATTTAAAAACTCCAATGGGACCTTCATACCCCATTCTTTGTAAAGTTGAGAAGAGTTCTTCATTGGGAATAGAAGATATACCTGAGGCATCATCTAGTCGAAGAGTGATGCGAATGAGTTCTTCTGAAACTTTCAAGGGTTTGTCACACACCCTTGTTTGAATGACTTTATGCCCATCTTCGGATTCTACGGTGGCATTGGCCCAGAATTGCGTCTGATGCTCGATGTATATTGTTGGATTCACCGTTAGGGCATACGAAATATGAGTGGACTTGAGAAAATCCACAATTTCATGAAATCCTTCGGCCTGCTTCGGCTTCTGAAGCATTGCAATCTCATTATGCTCGTCGACAAACTCCATAATCGTTGTGCTTCCTGAGGATTTGTAAAGAAAACACAGAGATTCTAGGGAAGAGGTTAGAACGAGAGAGAGAAGAAGTTAATGCGAAGAGTCGTTATGAACTTTGGCGGGCAAACAGGGGTATTTATAGCAGTATTTGCCCTAGATTTTCAAAAGCAGTATTAACGACATAAGCAGTATTAACGACTGAGCAGTATTAACTACACAAGCAGTATTAACGACTGAGCAGTATTAACTACTAAGCAGTATTAACGATTGAGCAGTATTAACTGCAAGGCAGTATTAACTACACAAGCAGTATTAACTACACAAGCAATATTAACTACTTAAGCAGTATTAACAACAGAGCAGTATTAACTACTAAGCAGTATTAACTGCAAAGCAGTATTAGCTACTGAGCAGTATTAACTACTGAGCAGTATTAACTGCTAAGCAGTATTAACTACTCATTGGCAGTATTAACTGTGCACTAGCAGTATTAACTCCGCACTGGCAGTAGTAACTCTGCACTGGCAGTAGTAACTCTGCACTAGCAGTAGTAACTCTGTACTGGCAGTAGTAATTCTGCACTAGCAGTAGTAACTCTGCACTAGCAGTAGTAACTCTGCACTAGCAGTAGTAACTCTGCACTAGCAGTAGTAACTCTGCACTAGCAGTAGTAACTCTGCACTGGCAGTAGTAACTATACTTGCACCTTGCAGCATTTGTCAAATCCTCAAATGTCATATTACCTTCTGACACATCACCTTTACCACTTCTCTTACCTCCTGCAGGATTATTTCCAAAAGTAACATGTCCTCCATCAATTTTCTTTTGAAATTCTTGAGGCAGGCCATGTTACCTGTCATGTGCCTGGAGCAACCACTATCAACATGCCAGATGCTCTTCCCCTTGAGCTGTTGGTTGCCCTGCACATCTGATAAATCAGTTAGTTTTTATTGGGAACCCAAGCCGAAGTGGTCTTGGGTCTCCCTTGCTCATCAAAGTACTTGCATTGAGTTTTGATGAGGTTTTCAAACTTAGGTACTGTAGAATTGGAGTATTTTGTCAATATGATAGGTCTAGCAGCACAAACACTAGAAGCAGTATTAACCTTAGAAGAGGTACTAACAGAGTTAGCAGTATTAACAGAGTTAACACTGCTAGCAGCAGTACTATCTGAAGTGGAAGCACTAACAGTGTTAGCAGCACTAACAGAGTTAGCAGCACTAACAGAGTTAGCAGCACTAACAGAGTTAGCAGCACTAACAGAGTTAGCAGCACTAACTGAGTTAGCAGCATTAACTGAGTTAGCAGCACTAACTGAGTTAGCAGCACTAACTGATTTAGCAGTACTAACACTGCTAGCAGCAGTATTGGCAGTAGTATTGCTTCTAGCAGCACTAACCTTGTTAGCAGTATTGCTTCTAGCAGCACTATTCTTTTCAGCAGTTCTATCTGAGGTATTAGTGCTTTTGGAGACCCACATATTGACACATTCTTTTTCAGGCTTTTTCTTCATGTGGCTTGTGGCTTTAGCTTGTTTCTTAGCCACATGGTTCCTTGCAGGCTTCCTATAACCATTGGATTTATAAAAAGGTCTTTGAAAATTCATCCTTTGGTTAATAGGATTGAAATAACAGTGTTTGGCTAGGTGATTCAATCTGCCATAGATAAAACATGGTTTTGGTCTGTTAATCCTTTGCAGATTAACTCCTTGCTTTTGTGCCCACTGGTTATTCCAATTTCTTTGATTTCCCCTCTTTTTATCATGTCTTTGGGGTTTATTCTCTTGAGATTTCTTGCAAGAACAATGTTCACAAGTTTTAGAGTTCACAACAGTGGTCTGTGTATAATGAACTCCCTTTCCCTTTTCAGTCCTTTTCATCTCATTGTTCTTGACACATGGACTTTCACATTCCTCATCAGATCCTACTTTGTCAGTCTCATCCTCAACAACTACTTTATCTAATGGATCTATTTCAGTGGCTCCTTTAGGTAAGTCCTTCCTATCCTTGGTTTCTAATAGGTCTGACTTAGGAGGGATGTAGTTGTTGTTATAGGGTGGGGGTGTGGCATTGTACCCTATTCCTGGTTTCAACTTACTATGGACTTGAGAGTTGATTATGTTGTCCATGACTTTGGAGGCACAAGTAAACTTTTCTACATCAAGTTTAACTTTCTCAAGCTCTCCTTTTAGTTTCTCACACTCTTCCCTAGACTCTTTCAGTTGGAACTCCAGACCACCCTTTTCCCACTTCCAGTAGTTTGTATCATATGAGTGTTGAAGTTCATTGGCTTGAAAAGCCTTAATTTGTTCTTCAAACCTCTCAACAATCAATACATAATCTCTTATGTCCTTTTCTAATCTCTTAAGGTCATCACACATTCCCTGATTGTGATCTCTATACCTTTTAACAGTGTCTATACAAGATTGAGAACATAGATTAGATTTTACCTCTGTAGGAATATCTGAGACTTCTGCCATGAGTGCATGATTCTGGATTGCCTCTTCTGCTTGATCACTCCAATCAAAAGTACTGTTTGATTCAATAGAATTGTCCATAATAATTGTCGAATTCTAAGAAACACAAGCTCTGATACCACTTGTCAGGATCGAATCTTAACAAGATAATTAACACTTAGAATTCAGAATTAAAGAATCTGCGGAAAAGAACTTTAATTCTCACAATCAAGAACAACGTAACAGAAAATTCACCACTTTGTGTATTCACTAAATCGACTCACAAGATTACAACCAAACCTCAATCTTATTGAACAGGCTCAACAAGACGACTTCTACTTCTCTAGAAATAGGGTTCTTAAACCTTGAGGTTAATTCTCTCTGAAAACACAATCGAATTCTAATTGTATTTATTTTCTCTTGTATCTCGTGTATATTCTCGTCTATCTAATAGCTATCTATCAACACTATTTATACAAAAATAATTACAAGATAACTATCAAAATAAGATTGATCTTCAGAATATTCTTTTAAGTATATCTTCAATCAATCCATCTTTATCTCCTTCAATCTCGCATTCCATGTTCTGATCACAAGCAGTAGTAACTTCATTCTTCTCAAGCAGTACTAATAATCTTCCAGCAGTATTAACTTTGTTCAGCAGCATTAATGATGTACCAGCAGTAGTAACTTTGACAAGCAGTACTAACCTCACATAAGCAGTATTAATAATGTTCTAGCAGTATTAATATCTCAGCAGTACTAACCTTGAACTAGCAGTAGTATCTTTGTTCTGGCAGCACTAACATTGATCTGGCAGTACTAACTTGATCTGGCAGTAGTAATGTTGTTCTGGCAGTACTAACCATACTTAGCATATCTTCAGTTCCCAACAATCTCCCCCTAACTTGACTTTTCAGGATGAGAAGTTAAGTTCTTCAGATGATGCTTCCAAAACCTAATCATCAACGCATAAATTTGGATCCAATCCCAGACTTTGATTGAGAATCCTTTTTACAAGGTATCTTGCCATCTTAGAGTCTTTGTCACTTACCAACTTAGCATGCAGCATTCCATTCAACTTTTTCATGCTGTGCTTGTATACAACATCCACCAAATAATATTCATGAAATGTATTGTCAAGAGAGATGACATACACTCCACAATTCTCAATGAGCATCCAGTTGGTAATGACTTGAAAATTCCTTGCCATCAAATGCTGAACTGCTTCTGGTTTGAACATTAAGCATAAGTATTCAAGAACCATCTTGGTGATAGACATACCTTGCTCTGTCAGCATGTTTCCATATAGCCTCATTCCCACCTTGAACATCTCTTCCAAGTCAGATCTAGAGCATGTTCTGATAAGTTTTCCCCAAGTAGGACAAACTTCAAACTTTCCATCTGCCCTTTTGATTCTGATGAACTCCTTTCTTCCATCTTTCAATGTGTCCCAGAAGATGATCTCAGGAGGCATGGAAGACAATGGTGTAGTCTTGATTGGATTAGTATCAACCACAGTTATATACACATCACATTGAGCATTTGATTGTGATTGTACATTGCTTGGTTGACCTGATGAAGTTGCCACTTCTTCTTCAGCAACTTTTGGATCAGATTTCTCTTTAACTGCTTCCTCCTGTGCTTCTTCTACAGTTGAATCCACCCTTGGCTTCTTTATATCTTTCTTCTTTGAGGCTATTGACTTTGTTCTTGGCCTCTTTGTTCTTTTGAAAGATTTAACAGCTTCAGGAGTGGTTTCAGCTGTTTCTTCTTTGTGGCTCTTAGCAGCACTAACAGTTTCTGCTGCCTTTTGTTTTTCAGCAGCAGTAACCATTTCTACTTCTTTTGCAACCTCAGCAGCAGTAACCGTTTCTGCTGCTGGTTCTGTTTCTGCTTCCTTTGTAAAATCAGCAGCAGTAACGGTTTCTGCTGCTGTTTCTGTTTCTGCTTCCTTTGTAATATCAGCAGCAGTAACGGTTTCTGCTGCTGTTTCTGTATCTGCAGCCTCCTCAGTCTCCCCCTCAATCTTATGCTCATACTCCCCCTCAATGTTTGCATCCTCCATGTTTAGATCTGAGTCTGACTCCCCCTTTTTGGAAGCATCATTGGTAGGGTTTCTTCTCCTAAGGACAAACTGAGCTCTCTTCTTTCTGTGCATCAACTTAGTGATCATCTTCCTTTGCTTCTCAAGCTGTGAGTTTTGATAGAGGACCACTTTCTTGAGTTCATCAATTTCCTTTTTCTGATCCATGACCTCAATGTTGATATTTGCAATAGTTTCCATCAATTCCTCGTACGTATATCTATCCTCACCCTGTTTAGGAGTTTTTACCTCCCTTAAAGGATCATTGGAAGTTTTAGCAGGTGTCTCTTGCCTAGCAAAAGCACTACCTACCCCCTTGGTTTCTTGGCACCTGGGACCTCTGGATGATTTCTCACCCTGAGTTGCCGTGAGGAAGGGCTTAGTTATTTTACCACTGGCCTTCTCTTTGCTAGCAGAAGTAGTGGCAGCCTTGCGACTCACATGCTCAACCTTCTCCTTAGTGAGCACCTTCTTGGGGTTGGGAGACACCCCTGTGGTTTCCCTTTCGATATTCTCCATTGGAGAATGCTCCAACAGAGGGCTCAAAGGCTTCGGGCTTTTAGGAGATACATCAAGGGAAGGAACCTTGTGTACCTTTCTTCTTTCAAACTTTTTGGTTATTGTGGGAGTGGGTCGTACAAGAATGGACTGAGGGATTACTTTTGTGATGGAAGGTTGGGATTGGTCATCAGTGGGTGTGTCTAATGAGGGCCTTGACCCTGATGCCATACCTCCAAATGTGTGGGACACAACCATCATTGTAGAGAACAATGGTGTGTCAACTCCTTCCGAGTCCCTAGGAAGTCTTTTCATATTTGAAAAAACCTTCCCTTTAGGGGATTTTGGCACATATACCTCATCAAATTGAGGCATATCCGTCAATTCCTTGGTAATCACTTCCTGAACAAACCTTGGATACATATAGAAACGCTTTTTGGATTCCAGGTTTGCCACAAGATCATTGAAAATCATTTGAGAAAAATTAAACTTCCTGTTAGTGGCTAAGCAGACTAGAGCATAAGCAATAGTACTGCTGAACTCACTCCATCCAGTAGTTTTCTTTGAAATACTATGCATTAGGGTATGAACAAAGAATCTCCATTGAGTAAAAAACTTTGACTTGTAGAATTTAAAAACTCCAATGGGACCTTCATACCCCATTCTTTGTAAAGTTGAGAAGAGTTCTTCATTGGGAATAGAAGATATACCTGAGGCATCATCTAGTCGAAGAGTGATGCGAATGAGTTCTTCTGAAACTTTCAAGGGTTTGTCACACACCCTTGTTTGAATGACTTTATGCCCATCTTCGGATTCTACGGTGGCATTGGCCCAGAATTGCGTCTGATGCTCGATGTATATTGTTGGATTCACCGTTAGGGCATACGAAATATGAGTGGACTTGAGAAAATCCACAATTTCATGAAATCCTTCGGGTTCAACAAGACGACTTCTACTTCTCTAGAAATAGGGTTCTTAAACCTTGAGGTTAATTCTCTCTGAAAACACAATCGAATTCTAATTGTATTTATTTTCTCTTGTATCTCGTGTATATTCTCGTCTATCTAATAGCTATCTATCAACACTATTTATACAAAAATAATTACAAGATAACTATCAAAATAAGATTGATCTTCAGAATATTCTTTTAAGTATATCTTCAATCAATCCATCTTTATCTCCTTCAATCTCGCATTCCATGTTCTGATCACAAGCAGTAGTAACTTCATTCTTCTCAAGCAGTACTAATAATCTTCCAGCAGTATTAACTTTGTTCAGCAGCATTAATGATGTACCAGCAGTAGTAACTTTGACAAGCAGTACTAACCTCACATAAGCAGTATTAATAATGTTCCAGCAGTATTAATATCTCAGCAGTACTAACCTTGAACTAGCAGTAGTATCTTTGTTCTGGCAGCACTAACATTGATCTGGCAGTACTAACTTGATCTGGCAGTAGTAATGTTGTTCTGGCAGTACTAACCATACTTAGCATATCTTCAGTTCCCAACAAAACCCGGTACAATAGGAAAATTGAGAAATTTTGCCTAAGAAAACCTTGAATTAGGAAATTATCCATAAATCTCATAAAATGCCAACATAAAATATTTATATACTACAAGTATCTATGTAATTGATAATTTATATATTTCAATTATATTTTATATATATAAATACTTTACTTTATGCATATATACATGTATTTGGCTTTAAAAAGAAAATACTTGTATTTAGACTTTTATTTTTGTACAAGAAGTGACTAAATACTTAAATGTCACACCACCACCCCCCCCCATGTGAGGGCCGGCCATCCCCTCCCCTCTCTCTCATTTTGCATTAATAAATATCTATACTTCACTTGTTAAACCATTCTCTCATTTCACTCTTTCTCTAGTTATCATCCCTCTCTCTCTCCACCTTCAAATCTTCATATCTTCATCTTCAAACCTTCAAACCTTCATCACAACTCCAGCCCCAAAAATCAAAGTCTTCAAGAGTTCAAGATAACCTAAGGTAAACATAAGTGTGTTGGGTAAAAACCACACACATTCTTTCAAGTCTTTTTCATATTCTTGCATTTTTAAAAAGTATGATCTTCATCTTTTGTTACACTTTCTTCACATCTTTTAAAATCATCTTTATGGGTCTTAATGTTTGTAGATTTACCATCATAACATCTTTTGTTAGTAAAAGATGGCGAATCCAAAATCAAACCAAAGTTAAGATCAAAGATGAGCATTTTAAACACATGCATGTAGTAATCTTGAAAGATCCATCATTTTTGTTCAAGAGTCTTATGAATGTATCTTTGAAAACCACTAAAAACACATTTAAACCCACATGCATGAGCTCAAAATACTGAATTTTTAGTTGCATGTTGATGTTCTTGGCAAGAACATCAACAATCTTCAAATTGGGTCTTTTGCAAAAGTGTTCAAAGTTTGAGTTGATGGTTGTTTTGCATGAATTTTAAATGGATCATAAATATGTTTGGACCTGAAAATATTTGTATGGATGAGAGTCAAATCGGATTTTGCATGCAAAGGAATAAGAATTTTGGTTTAAAAGTCTAGTTGGGTGCACATGCACAAGGTGTTGATTGGACAGCTTGCTGCCAGAAATTACACCTCACTTCAAAGAGTCATATCTCACTCATTTTAACTCCAAATGGAGTGATTCTTTTTCTGGAATTCATTTTAGTGTGTTAAGATTCAAACCCAAGTGGTTTCATTTAAAAACTCAAAGATTTCATTTATCAAACAGTCCTCACAAAATCCGGATGCAAACAGCAAAGTATTCTGTCGGATTTTACGTCGTGTATTATTTCATGTACTTATACTTCTCCAAAAATTATGAAACTGGTGTCAAAAGTTTCCTAACTCATTGAACTTAATGGACATAAAATTTCATGATTTAATTATACCTGGAAGTTACCAAAAGTTGAACACAAAGTGACATCAAATTCTGGACAGTGAAGGACAAATTATTACTATTATTAAGGACTATATCTAATCCCATTTCATCATTTTATGATGAAATAGTGGAATATATAAGTATATCTTATATTATTTATGCATTTTATTTATGTCCTTTATTTATGCACTTTATTTTATTATTTATCCCTTTCATCTTTTATGATGAAATTGGGAAAACTCTCTTATATAATATATTTATATATATCCTTGCACTTTATTTATGTATTAATCCTATTTCACCATCTTATGATGAAATAGTAGAGTGTAAATATATACTATACCTATATATTTATACATTTAAATATTGTTATTTCGATTACGACCTACGATTTTATCATTGTTACGATAAAATCTCGGTTTATATATATATATGTACCATATATATTTATGTTCTTTAAAAACCCTTTTCGTTACCTATTGGGACGAAATTGTGGAATCGTTAATATAATAAGAACAATGCATACGCTTATTACATTTTAATAATAAAACACGCAAGGCATTTTATGATGATTTGGATAATTAGTACCGAACCTTCGAGATTGAGAACTCACTAGTGACCTTACGTTCATAGGTTTGAAGTAGGATCATCTTGGAGTATTTGTGGGAGATTCCTGGATTCTGTCACGTATCAAGTGAGTATTCACAGCCCCTTTTTCAATGTTTTACATATTTTGGGGTGAAAAGCATGTGGTTACTACAACTATTTTACACACCGATTATTTCGTTTTCTTGAAAATACGAAGCTTGCTTATTTATGCTCTATGGTATCTATGTTGTTGCAAATGTTGTAAGTTTGAGTTTCTTTTGCTATCATGTATAAAGTCCCCATTCACGTATACGTTACCCGTTTAACTCACGAGTGTGAGCCGTTGGTAATTATGAATAACGTTATTTGGGTTGACACCCCCACTCACAAGTAGCGCTTGTTTGAGTGCATAATTATTGTTGTATTGCGTATTGTTGGTGATAGAACATGCGCGTATGTGGAATGATTCCACCGTTGTGGTAGGGGCAAATTATGTCAGTATAGGTCGGGTAACGGGCTCAATAACTTAGCATTTTACATATGATTACCTCGAGCAAGTGGTTCTGATAACCGTTTTATTTATCCCTTGTGTGGATCTAAACTATTTTGCAATGGCAAACAAGTGGTTTTTATAGCCGTATTATTTATCCCTTGTGTGGATTTGCAACATATTTTGCAATGGCAACAATGTTATACCATTTAAACATGTGATCTCACCAACTATTCATTAGTTGACACTCTCATTTACATGCTTTTTAGGAGAACGTTCCTAAGGTTGGAATTTAGGAAGGCTACACGTGATGAAGCTTTTCTTTACTATCTTTAAATTTCATGTTCATTTCCCTTCCGTAAAAACAATTGTAAAAGACAAGGTTTGACCTTTGAATGTATTTCGGTGGTTGTTGTGATCTTGTAACTTTTGCTATGAAACTTGAGCTGCACATTCCGTGTTTCCGCTTTAGCGGGGTGTGACAACGGGAAGCTTGGTCATTTTGCGAAAGATTGTCGGAAGCCTGTTATAAAGAATTCCCACTATTACAAGGCGAAACTTGCATTGATAGAACAGAAGGAAGCTGGAGAAGCTTTACTTGTTGAAAACGACTACTGGTTGGGTCGTTCCGATGATGAAGACGAGTCTGATGGTGCTGATGCGTTCATGGGCTATCACTCCCCTGCTGAAGAAGATAAGACAAAGTCGTGTCAGGTATGTGAACCTATCTATTTAGATCTTTGTGACCGAGTGAAACCTCTTGCTGAACGGATAGTTTCCTACAAGGCCACTTCTAGTGAACAACTACTTGAGATTAGATCACTATCTGAAAAGTTGGATGTTCAAATGCGACTAACTGAAAAATACAAGTCCGAAAATGCTATTTTAATAGAAAAATGCAAAAATCTTTCAATAGCACCTAAGGACTTAAGGGCCAAAATATCTGAACTTCAGTCACAATTTGATCAGTGTATGAATGAGAAAGAAGAGACCGTTTATCAATGTTCTGCTCTTCAAATTCAGCACAAGGAGTTTGTCGCAAAAATACTTGATCTTGAATCAAAACTCCACAAAAGAGGTCAAACCGATCAGACCGTACACATGAATAAACCAAAGGAGTTCACTTATTTTAATAAGGACTGGGGAATCGGATACGATAACCCATTGTTAGTGCATAAAAATGTATTCAAGATTTAATATGTAATTGTATTAATTGTAAAGAGTCAAATGTATTTGTCAAAGTCAAAGTAAGGGTGTTAAAGAGTCAAAGTCAAGGTATTAAGTGAGTTAGTCAAAGTGTATAAATAGTGAGCTTGTAATAGAAGTCTTGAGGTTGTCATTGTAGAAGTCTTAGAGGTTGTCATTCATACGTGCATTGAGATAGAGGAGTGAGCAACATAGAGGGATGACATCTTAGAGAGAGAGAGAGTTTAGAGAGACAAAGTGGATCTCAATCCTAATCTTGTATTCTTTCTCTAATTCTAATGAAGATCATGTAGTTTTACATTGTTACTTGATTAGATCTGGGATCACAAATCGATTTTCATGTTGTTGTTATGATTTGATATTTTTGGCTTCATAGAACATTTCTTGTACTAATTTTGATCAATTTTTCAGCATTCACATCAGAGTTAAACATCAAAATCGATGAGATTGAAATCTGAAAAAGTCCACAGAGAGTTCATCGAAGATGTTATTTTATGCGAGAATTGATCTTAGTTTTTGCATTGTTTTAGTTTGATTTGATGATTCAGATCGATTTGCATTGAAATTTCGACCATATTTCAGGTTTCTAGATCGAAAAGTAGCAAGAAATCAAGATGTTGAGGTGATGAAAGAGTTTGCCGGAAACTGCTATTTCGTCGGATTATGAAAAAACTCGCTGGAAAACCCATAATTGTCGCGCACACTTTATACGACTTGTTCATCATAGTCGTACAATTCTTAGCCTCATAACTGTCGCACACAATATTCCATCATAACTGTCGCATGAACATAACTCTCGGATGATTTAGTCGGACAACTCTCGGACGATTCTAGTCGGACGATTTTTTAGTCGTACACATCTGCTTGTCATACAACTGTCGTACAACTTCTTTAGTCGCACAAAACAGGAGCATTTTCTTTTATGTCTGAAACCATTCACGTCGGAAAACCAAGTTCACGTCAGAGCTAAAACATTCTTAGATTTTGTGTGCATGATCGAGTTATTTCCATAGAAAACGATTGTGTTTCGTTTAAGGATTCCATTGAAACCAAAATCATCAATTTTGGTTGAGTTTCGACAAAGATAATCGAGTTTGAAGTCTGCAATCGTTCGTTGAAAAAGACAATGAACAGTGTTTTAACGATTTCGTTAATGTGCCGTTAGTTTTCTAACATTGTTGGTCCTTTTCCGTTAAGTCCCTGCTATAGTCGTTAGTTAGGTTTAGGATTCGGCAGATTAAGTCCCTGTACTTAAAGTTTTCTGTTTTTTACAGTTTTAGTCCTTCTACTTAGTTTTTAGAATTTTACAATTTTAGTCTCTAGACTTTTATCTTTTAGATTTTTTACATTTTTAGTCCTTTGAGTCTTAAATTTTAGATTTTTGTCATTTTTAGTCCTTATCTTTTATAAGTCTTAGTATTTTACACTTTTAGTCCGTATTTTTCGTTTTAGTTTCGTATTTTGTCATTTTTAGTCCCTACTTTTAGTAATTTTTTCATTTTTGTCCGTTTTATCAATTTTTACCTGCTTTTGCTCGAAACTGATATATTTCTCTTATTTTTTTGCAGGTTTGCTGATTTAAAGTCCAGTTTTCCGCATTAATTTTTGAACAACAAATTTATTATTTGTTATTCAAAATTTGATTTTGAAAATTTTTCTGACTTTAATCGATTTTTCTCCGATTATCGTGTGTGCATAATTTTACCTCTCACGAAGTATCTGACAACGATCATTTTTTAATCTTTCCAGGTAACAATGAATGAGTTTTATATGGAAGAATATTTTGATCCACCAAAGGCAAGACTAAGTGCTACATGGCAAAAGGAAAGAGAAGAAAACGCAAATCTGAGTCAAACTATTCTTGATAAATCTCTTATAGATCACCAAGAAAAGGTTGATGAGGATAAGAACTCTTCTAATTCTCAAATATCTGAGCTTAAAAAGAAAATCAGTGATTTGGAAGAAAAGCAAAATGAGAGCGAACTTTCTTTGACAAATCTTTCAAATCAAAATACAGAATTTTTAGATAAAATTAAATTTTTGGAAAAGAAGCTGTACTTGAGATGTCAAACTGACCAAACAATTTTCCTGAATAAACCAAGACTTGTAAACAATGTAAACAAGTATTGGGGACTTGGTTACGAAAATGTAATACCCCGGGTAAGTTCGTTAGTTAAACGTTAGTTCCGTTAAATTTATTTAACTTTATAATTAATGTTTAGGGTAAGTTTGGGTTAAATTAGGTGTTAAAGGCGTTGTAGTAATTAATGGATAGTTTAGGGGCTAAAGTGGTAACTTGGTTTGATAATATCCCATTTAGACAATCAGATATTTCATAACAGCAAATATCCAAATTTAACGTGAGTGTGTGTATTTTGGAGAGAAAGGAAGCAAAAGAAGAAAAAGGAGGTTAGGGCTTCAAATTGGTGTGCTTGAAAGTGAATCTGAGGTATGTTCCTTTGTATTTTATGTTTGTAATTGCTATTAGAAGGTTTCTATCGGAATAGATTAGTCAATTACACATCTGGTAGTGATTCAGTCGAATTCTGGGTGAAATTGGGATGAACTGTCAGAGGTTTCCGGATACGATGAGAGTGTCCGGTAGTTTTGGGTTGTGAGTATCCGGAACTTGTTCTAGCGGTGTCCGGACAAGTCAAGTTACCCGGTAAGTTCCTCTTTTCCTTAAGTTTCCGGTTAAAATGAGATACCAGATGGTATCCGGATTACTTTGGTGTCCGGGTGTTATCCGGAAAGTTGATGTTTACCGGATAGTTGTGTTGTCCGGATAGTCTGTGTTATCCGGGAAGTTTGGGTTGTCCGGGAACTTTAGCTGTTTGGTCAATTTTGAGATTTTAGACACTTTTAACTAAGGTTTTTGAATAAGGACTGATTAAGGTCTTCTAAAAATTTTCTGGGGGCGCTGCCCCCAGACTCCGCAAGGGCGTTGCCCCTTGACCCCATCCGCTAACCGGGTAGCGGAACCCCCGTGTTAAGTTGCCATAGGGGAACATTTGAGGATAAGAGTTTGATAGGTTATTTGGGATTCTCAGACTGCTAGAGAGTCTTATGTGTTCTATATGGTAAAGTGGTATTGTATTTGAATTGTTTTCAGATACTGTGAATCGGAGGTGAAAGCTAAATCTGTTGGAAAAGACCGGGAAGAGTTTTATTAAGCAAACAAGTGAGTTTTTATTTAAAAATGTTTTCAACTGGAATACATATATGTGAATGAGTGTAATAATGTGCATATTGTGTTTATATGAGTATTACACTGTATGGGTGCTAGTTGGCTGGGCTTAGGACCGGTGAAAGTTGGCTGTACAGAGGGACAGTGGTGTTGGCTGTATTTAGTACAGTGGTGTAAATTGATTAGTTTGCTCGCAACCAGTTAATATGGCCAAGAGAAAGAGATGAAAAGATACATGATGCATGAGTCATAGTTGGTATTCTTATGTGTGTTATGTGTATGATGTTTGTGCAAAGGGTTTTTAACTAACGGGGATTTTTCTCACTAGACCTCAAGGTCTAACCCTCATTTTTGTTTTAAAAATATGTATTCCAGGTCGTGGATCGAGTAAGAGCAAATAAGAAGGTTAAACCGCGAATAGATTTTGGAGGACTATGTAGTTGAAGACTATGATATGTTTAGGAGATATAGCATGTTGTTAGTAATGATGTAATTTACTATGTAAACGTTTTTAATGATGTACTGAATGTTTGTAAACGACTAGGGGACCATATTTGTTATATAATGTATCTCTTGTTTGAACGACGTTATGCAATGTATGCTATTTGAACTATGTATGGGAATCCGGGTCGTTATAGAAAAACATTTAGCCAAAGCTAGCTGTGCATTGCCAACAATGTATAATTTCGAATGTTTAAGATATGCACGATATTAGCCCGAATTTGAAATTCCTTGGACTGGTGTAAAGGAGACTTTAGAAGAGGAAAACAGAAAAAGATTCTTAACTACTCATATACAACTTCCATTTTGCTATACTCGTGAGACGGAGAAGATTCTCAAAAATCTAAATAAACCACTTCCAGATAACTATTTTGACATTTGTGCTACAAAGCCAGTCAACAACCAAGTCTTTGAAACTAAGAAATATGTTCCTACATTGGTTCTAGAAGGGAAAATTGTTGAACTTGAAATATCCCGTGCAGGACAAAGGATCAAATTTGAATATGAAAATGATCTCCTTTCAACTGTTTATTCAAATAGTTTTAAGGAAATATCATCTAGTTTCAAAGACGAGGTGAAAAAGGAGACCGTCTGTTGGTCTCGAAGGGTTATACAAGTTTGTAGAAGGGGGGGGGGGGGTTGAATACAAACACACGATTTTTACTTTTCTAAATTATTTATTGATAAATCAAGACAATTTACAACTTGTTGCGGAACAAGATTAAGGACTAATCCTAATCTAAACAAGTTAAGAACACTAAGTTTCTTGCACTAGAATAAGATAGAAAGGAGATAAGGAAATTACGAGTAATAACCTAACACACAGTAGTAAGGAAGAATAAGAATATGGCTGAGCACACTTCATTTCTGAAGTAGGGTTCTTCTTATATACTGCATGTATTTAATGCATGACAGTATTGCTTTACACGTGGCAGTAGCTGAGTGGTTGCATGTCATTGACCTTTGTAGACAACCTTAGTAGCTGCATGGTGCACAGTGTAGAATCAGAGTTTGTTGTATGATTCTAGACAGAAGGGATGACCATTCTGACATTTCGTACGGAAACGTGCAAGGGGGGAAAGACAAAAGTAACTTGTAGAGGAAGACTTCATGATCAACTTTCGTTGAATTAGTACTTTATCAGCGAATGATAAAGCTCAGCGATTGCTGAAGTCTTCTACTTGTAACTTCACGTTGAGTGGACAAATCTTGGCTTCGCTGATATCCGCATCAGTTCATTAGTAGACTTGTCGCTGTTCTTGAGCTTGATCTTCGACTTCAGCGTAGAACATATGTTGACGTGAAACTTGTCTTCAGGGATCATAAGTAAACAACTAACTTATCAGCGATTATTACAAAGACTGAACAGGCTCAGAGCTACTGAATGAATGTGTTCGTTGAACTTTAAACTTAAAGAGCGAGAGTTCCTATCAGCGGTACTGTAAAGTCTTAGTACTTATCAGCGATAGAGAAACTCTAATACATGTTGTTTACTTACAATTTTCACTAAGTGTTTAAGAGAGGGTCATTATCAAATCACTGAGGGTTTGGATCAACAATCTCCCCCTATTTGATTATGACATAGCAACAAAGAAAACTGCTAAGTATGAAAACATAAGGATAAAAAGAACTCATAAAATATTTGTCCCTTTTACTGTTTTCTGGGATCTTTTCAGTACTGATTGAGTAAAGTATATTCGCTGAAATTTTTCTTTAAACTTCGTAAAGATTACAAAGGGAAGTGCAAAAATTACAAGTACAACAAATAAAATTACAAGTACAGAAGATATAGACAGATAAGGATAGAAGAATTATAAGAGAGATCCTATCCGTCAATGGGTTCTTCCTTAATGAGAAGTTCATCAAGGGTCTTTGATGTGGGAATCATCCAGTCAGGGACCGTTACTCCTTGATCCTTTTTGTTCTTTGCTTCTTCAAAAATCAAGGGCTTAAGGTATCGAGCCTGAAGGTCGCGTCTGAATTCACACCAGTAGATGAGGTCTCTGAGCTGTTCGATGGGAGTGATGGGAAGCTCAGAGATGCGTTGAAAGTGTTATCTTCCATCATAGTCTAAAAGGAAGATACCATAGGGTTCTCTTAAGACTTTTCCAGGGATGAAAGTTTCACCAGGAAGCAGAGAGGTGTCAAGCGCTGAGAGGTCAGGGTCATGACCAAGTACTTCAACACGAGAGAAACCAATACCTGTTTCATTCCGTATAGGAGGACCTGAGCCTGAAGGTTTCAGATTTTTCTTTGCAGAGGCCTTTCTTTATTGAGTTGGAAGAGGAGATGGAGGAGGAATATCCACAGCAGAAGAAACGAAGTCGATCTGAGAATTTACAATCTTCTCGACATGGCTCTTGAATTTTGAGCGAGATCGCTGAATGGCTATTCGTATCTCCAACCATTCAGAGAAACCAAACTTCTCTAATGAAGTAGCGTAAAAGGTTTGCTTGGTTTCGTCTTCTCTGAATTCGTCAACTTCAACAACAGGAACGTCTACAAATGTTTTTCCTCTGATATTTACCTTGTTGATTCTGGATGGTCGAGATCGATAGTTCAGTCTTTCATTGCACCATTCCAAAGTAGAATCAGATACCTTGCTCTTTTCTTCAACGATCCTCTGGACGTCTTCCCATAACTGACGTTGGACTTCGATGGGAGTTCTTTTCAGCGCTGGGTCTTTCACCGATTGTTGGGCAAGCTGGATGGCAAGAGCCTTAGACGCTGAAGCTGGGATGGGAGGGGTGGCTTGATCAGCTGTGGCAGAGCGTACCACTGAACTATCCATCAGCTCTTCAAGATGAGCTGTGGAGTCTTCAGCATGTGAATGCTGGGGGGTTGCTCCTTGGTTTTCTTGATCCTTTTGAAACCAAGTTGGGAAGTAGATTGTTTCCTTTTTCGAGAAGAGGTGGAGGGTGCAGCTTGGGTATCAGCAATGGGGATTTCCACTGAATGAGCCGTAGAAGTAGAAGAATGAGGATTAAAAAGAGATAATAGAGTAGTAAGACGTACCTCGTTTGCCAGCGGTTTGAAGTCGAGCACCTTAGGGCCAACCTGAGAGAGTCTTAGATCACCCTCTTTTAGGTACTTGTCCCCAAGTCCCTGTTGAAAAACGGCGCTGATGAATCTGGGATATGGAACCCATGAAGGTCTATCAGCCATATCTACTCTGAATGCAAGGTCGTCATAGATGATCGAGGCCCAGTCAACATGTAGACCTTTCAGTAATGCATAGCCCATTGCTTGCTGAGGTTGAGCAGCTTGATCAGAGGAGCCACTCTTCCCTGTCATGCAGCTTATCAGGTGTGTGAAGATGAAGTTCATCTCGCTTGGCATTTTTGACTTCTTGATCAGGGTCAGTTTCTTCTCAATCTCCTTGTCCCTCCCTATGTCCCATGCGTATCCCATTGTATCAAAGAATGCAGTGATGGCTTCCCTATCAGCATGGTTTTTGTGGTTTGGGAGAGAGACAAAGGGTTTTCCTTCGGTGGCAGTGGGTAGACTGAGTGCTCGCCTGATAATGGCAGGGTTGATTTTGGTTATGCCAAATTTGGTGTCACAGAGAATGACATCAAGGAGTTTCTTAGGGTCTTTGGATGAAGGAACCTGAGTGTGTCTGGCAGTATATGTTGGGAACTGAAGATTTGCTAAGTATGGATAGTACTGCCAGAACAACTTTAATACTGCCAGAGCATAATTAATACTGCTAGAGTGAAGTTACTACTGCAAGACAAAATTAATGCTGCTGGAACTCTGTTAGTACTGCTGATGCATTAATGCTGCTGGAACTCTGTTAGTACTGCTGATGCATTAATGCTGCTGGAACTCTGTTAGTACTGCTGATGCATTAATGCTGCTGGAACAAGGTTAGTACTGTTGAGTCAAGTTAATGCTGCTGGAATAAATTAGTGCTGCTGGAGAATATTAGTACTGCTCATGCTGAATGAAGATTAATACTGCTGATGTGATAAGTTTGGAATGCGAGAATATTGGAGATAAAGATGGAATGGTTGAAGATATGCTTAAAGAAGATTCAGAAGATCAATTTATTTTTGATAGTTATCTTGTAATTATTGTGTATAAATAGATGTTGATAGATAGCTATTCGATATATGCGATATACGTGAGAGTTTCAGAATACGTTTTGTTTGAGAGAGAATTAACCTCAAGGTTTAGAACCCTATTTCTAGAGAAGTAGAAGTCGTCTTGATTGAGCCTGTTCATCAAGATTGAGGTTTGGTTGTAATCTTGTGAGTCGAAGCATTGAATACAAACAGTTTGTGTTTTCTTATTGAGTTGTTCTTTGATTGTGTGAATTAAAGTTCTATTCCGCAGGTTCTTTAATTCTGAGTTCTAAGTATTATTAGTCTTGTTAAGATTCGATCCTGACAAGTGGTATCAGAGCCTGTGTTTCTTAGAATTCTACAATTATTATGGACAATTCTACTGAATCAAACAGTACTCTTGTTTCTAAGGTTCCCATGCTCAGACCCAATGAGTTTGACATGTGGAAAATTAGAATCAAGCAGTACATTCTGCTTACTGATTATTCCATCTGGGATATCATAGAGAATGGTCCATGTGCTGAAGGAAGAACTGGACCAGATGGCAAAAGACCTCCTCCAAAGACTGATGCAGAGAGAAAAGTCAGACAAATAGAGATGAAGGCCTTAAGCACTCTGCTTTTGGCTATCCCCAATGAATATCGGCATCAATTTCATCACTGCACTGATGCTCAGATTCTGTGGAATGCATTGGAAAAGAGATTCACTGGCACCAAAAGCACCAAGAGGAATCAGAAGGCAATTCTCAAGCAGCAGTATGAAAACTTTACTTCTACCAAGAATGAGTCTATGACTCAAACTTTTGATAGATTTAATAAGCTGATTGGAGAATTGGCCACAGTAGGAGTCAAGATGGAGGCTGATGATGTTAACAGAAAGTTCTTAAGATCATTAGGTGAAGAGTGGACAATGTATACTGTGTCCTTCAGACAGAATGACCAATTGGAAGATAAAGAGCTTGATGATCTTTACAATGATCTTAAAGCCCTCTGGATATGTACATAATGCTGCACTCCTTTCAGCATCACCTGATTCTACTGCTAACCCTGAATCAGTTAGTGCTGCTGGAGGAGTCAATCAGGAAAAGACCAATGATTCAGTACTAGAAGCCTTCTTTTCTAGTCATGTTAATTCCTCATTGATTAATGATGACTTAGAACAGATTAATGCTGATGATCTTGAAGAGATGGATATCAAGTGGCAGATGGCTATGCTGTCTATGAGGGTGAAGAAATTCATAAAGAGGACAGGGAGAAACAACTTTTCCCAAAGAAGAGAAGATGGTGCTGGATTTGACAAGTCCAAAGTTGAATGCTACAAGTGTCACAAGATGGGACACTTTGCCAGAGAATGCAGAGGTGGAACATCTCACAACAGCCATCAACAAACTCAGGCTGGAAGCTCCAATCAAAACAGAAACTCTATTCAAGCTCTAGTCTCTCAACAAGGAATGGGATTTGATTGGAGTGATCAAGCAGAAGAGGCCATCCAAAATCAAGCACTTATGGCTGAAGTTTCAGATATTCCCACTGAGGTAAAATCTAATCTCTGTACTCAAGCTTGTATAGACACTGTTAAAAGGTATAGGGATCACAATCAGGGAATGTGTGATGACCTTAAGAGATTAGAAAAGGACAGAAAAGACTATGTAGTAATTGTTGAGAAGTTTGAAGAACAGATTAGGGCTTTTCAAGCCAATGAACTTCAACACTCCTATGATACAAACTACTGGAAATGGGAAAAGGATGGTCTAGAGTTCCAGCTTAGAGAATCCAGGGAAGAGTGTGAGAAACTAAAAGGAGAGCTTGAGAAAGTTAAACTTGATGTAGAAAAGTTTAATTGTGCCTCTAAAGTCATGGACAACATAATCAACTCTCAAATCCATAGTAAGTTGAAACCAGGCATAGGGTACAATGCCACACCCCCACCCTACAACAACACATACATCCCTCCTAGGTCAGACCTGTTAGAAACCATGGATAGGAAGGACTTACCTGAAGGAGCTACTAAAATAGATCCATTAGATGAAGTTGTTGTGGAGGATAAAACTGAAAAAGAAGAGTCTAAGAAAAGGAACAAGAATGTCAGTGGTGAGATTCCCTTAGAGAATTCCATAAAGACTAATGAGGATGGTGGAAGTCCCTGGGATAAGAACAATGAGATGAAAAGATCTGAAAAAGGAAAGGGAGTTCATTATACACAGACCACTGTTGTGAAGTCCAATACCTGTGAACATTGTTCTTGCAAGAATTTTCAAAAGGATGAGCCCCAAAAACATGATAAAAGGAGGGGAAATCAAAGAAATTGGAATAACCAGTGGGCACAAAAGCAAGGAGTTAATCTGCAAAGGATTAACAGACCAAAACCTTGTTTTATTTGTGGCAAATTGAATCATCTTGCCAAATACTGTTATTTCAATCCTATTAACCAAAAGAAAAGTTTTCAAAGAAGTTTTCAAAAATCTTCTGGTTATAGGAAGCCTGCAAGAAATAATGTGGCTAAGAAACAAGCTGAATCCAAAAGCCACATGAGAAAACAGACTGAAAAGGAATGTGTCAATATGTGGGTCCCCAAAGGCACTAATGTTAGTACTGCTACCTCAGATAATACTGCTGACAAGGATAGTGCTGCTAGAAGCAATACTACTGCCAATACTGCTGCTAGCAGTGTTAGTGCTGCTAACACTGTTAGTACTTCTTTTACAGAGAATGCTGCTGCTAGCAGTGTTAGTGCTGCTAACTCTGTTAGTACCTCTTCTAAGAACAATACTGCTGCTAGCAGTGTTAGTGCTGCTAACACTGTTAGTACTTCTTCTACGGTTAATACTGCTTCTAGTTTTTTGCTGCTAAACCAATCATATTGACAAAGTACTCCAGCATTGCAGTACCTAAGTTTGAAAATCTCATCAAAACCCAGTGCAAGTACTTTGATGAGCAAGGGAGACCCAAGACCACTTTGGCTTGGGTTCCCAATAAAAACTAACTGATTTATCTGATGTGCAGGGCAACCAACAACTCAAGGGGAAGAGCATCTGGCATGTTGATAGTGGTTGCTCCAGGCACATGACAGGTAACATGGCCTGCCTCAAGAATTTCAAAAGAATTGATGGAGGACATGTTGCTTTTGGAAATAATCCTGCAGGAGGTAAGATAAGTGGTAAAGGTGATGTGTCAAAAGGTAAGATGACATTTGAGGATGTTTACTATGTTGAGCAATTGAGATACAACCTGTTAAGTGTATCACAGGTCTGTGACAAGAAACATAGTATCTTATTTACTGATTCTGAATGCATTATTCTTGCTCCAGGATTCAAAGTAGTTGATGAAAACATGATACTATTGAGAACTCCTAGAAAGGATAATGTGTATTGTTTAGATTTAGAAAGTGTTTCATCTGATTCATCTCTAAACTGTTTGGTTTCAAAAGCTTCAATAGATGAATCATCACTTTGGCACAGAAGGATGTGTCACATGAATTTTAAAACGATGAATAAACTTGTTAAAAATAATCTTGTTAGGGGTTTACCATCAAAAGTCTATTCATGTGATGACCATTGTGTTGCATGTCTCAAAGGCAAACAACACAAAACTTCTCATAAGTCCAAAGAGATAAACACTATCTCAAATCCTCTTCAGTTGTTGCATATGGATCTGTTTGGCCCTACAAATGTCATGAGCATTGGCAAGAAGTCATACTGTTTAGTTATTGTTGATGATTACTCTAGATTTACTTGGGTATATTTTCTGAGAACTAAAGATGAGACAAGTGGACTGATCAAATCTTTTATTCTTAGAATTGAAAACCAATCAAATCAAAAAGTGAAAGTCATTAGAT
The DNA here is from genome assembly GCA_033807775.1 of Saussurea involucrata. Taxonomy (NCBI): domain Eukaryota; kingdom Viridiplantae; phylum Streptophyta; class Magnoliopsida; order Asterales; family Asteraceae; genus Saussurea; species Saussurea involucrata. The sequence goes on along the minus strand of CM066325.1, from coordinate 42,197,729 downwards.
CAGATAATGGGACTGAATTTAAAAACTTTGATCTAAACACCTTTTGTGAGGAAAAAGGAATTGAGAGACAATACAGTGCTCCTAGGACTCCACAACAGAATGGTGTTGCTGAGAGAAGGAATAGGACACTGATTGAGGCTGCTAGATCTCTGTTAGCTGATTCAAAATTACCCACTACTTTTTGGGCAGAAGCAGTTAATACTGCTTGTTATGTTCAGAACAGAGTTTTAGTAATAAAGCCTAAAAACAAGACACCTTATGAGCTTTTTCTGAAAAAGAAACCATTTATTGGATTTTTCAAACCATTTGGGTGTCCTTGTACAATTCTCAATACCAAATCTCACTTAGGTAAGTTTGATAGCAAAGCAGATGATGGCTTTCTTGTTGGTTACTCATCTCAAAGTAAGGCTTACAGAGTGTTTAATACCTCTTCTAGAATAATTGAAGAAAGTGACAATGTCAAATGCAATGAGAACACACCAAATCCTATTGGTTCAGGTCCTGATTGGCTATTTGACATTGATTCACTCACTAATTCTTTGGGTTTCAGTAGTGATGTAAATGCAGGACAAAGGGATGCACCACCATCAGATAACAGTATTCAGTCTGTGATATTTCCACTCCCTACTATTGATCCTGTTGACTTCTGTGAACCAGAAAAGGAAGCTGAACCCATTCAGAATGCAGAAGAGAGAAAAATAGAGGAAAATCAGACTTCAAGAGAGTCTGAAGTGACTGAAGAAGCTGTAGAAGATCCAGACTTAAATGAGTCAAATCTGGATGGAAACTTAGTTGAGGAACCTGGTCATCCATCAAGAACTCAGAAAAATCATCCTCCTGAGTTGGTTATAGGAGACATTGCTTCTCCCATGATGACTAGGAATCAAAGCAGACTTCAAGAGCTACAAGATCAGCAGAATACAGTTAATACTGTACTTACTTGCTTTCTATCCCAAATTGAGCCCAAAAAGGCTTATGATGCTATAAAAGATCCAAGTTGGATAGAAGCAATGCAAGAGGAGCTGCTACAGTTTAAATTACAGGATGTTTGGGACTTGGTGGACCTTCCAAAAGGTCATAGAGCAATTGGCACCAAGTGGATTTTCAGAAACAAGAAGGATGACAGAGGAATTGTGATCAGAAACAAAGCAAGGCTGGTTGCACAAGGGTATACTCAGGAAGAGGGCATAGACTATGAGGAAGTCTTTGCTCCAGTGGCAAGGATTGAAGCAATTAGACTATTTCTAGCCTATGCCTCATACATGAAGTTCAAGGTCTACCAAATGGATGTAAAAAGTGCTTTTCTGTATGGAAGTATTGATGAAGAAGTATATGTCTGTCAACCCCCTGGATTTGAGAATCCATTGCACCCTGACAGAGTGTACAAGCTGAAGAAGGCACTTTATGGTTTACATCAAGCCCCAAGAGCATGGTATGACATCCTGTCTACCTATCTCTTCGAAAATGACTTTGAAAGAGGAGTCATTGACAAGACCTTGTTCATTAAGAGGAGAAAGAAAGACACACTACTTGTTCAGATCTATGTGGATGACATCATCTTTGGATCCATAAATGATCACATGTGTAAAGAGTTTGAAGAGTTAATGCACAAGAGATTCAAGATGAGTTCCATGGGAGAACTTACTTTCTTCCTTGGGCTTCAGGTGAAACAGAAGAAAGATGGGATTTTCATAAGCCACTCCAAATATGTGAAAGACATCCTGGACAAGTATGGTTTAACAGACTCAAAGCCAGCAAGCACACCAATGGAGACACACAAACAGATCACTGCAGATCTTGAGGGGGAGAATGTGGATGTTCATCATTACAGATCTATGATTGGATCACTCATGTATCTCACAGCCTCTAGACCAGACATTATGTTTCCAGTATGTGTTTGTGCCAGATTTCAGGTTACACCTAAGCAATCACACATGCATGCAGTCAAAAGAATTTTTAGATACCTAAGAGGGCAACCTAGATTAGGTCTTTGGTATCCTTATGAATCTTCATTTGACTTGCTTGCATACTCAGACAGTGACTTAGGTGGAGCTAACATGGATAGGAAGTCTACTTCAGGTGGATGTCAGTTTTTGGGTGCAAGACTTGTATCATGGCAGTGTAAGAAACAAACCACAGTGTCCTTATCCACAACAGAAGCTGAGTATATAGCTGCTGCAAGTTGCTGTTCTCAGGTGTTATGGATTCAGAATCAGATGTTGGACTATGGGGTAACATTTCTTCACACTCCAATCTTCATTGACAACAACAGTGCCATTAGCATTGTTAACAATCCTGTCAAGCACTAAAAAACAAAGCACATAGAGATCAGGTATCACTTTATTAGAGACTGTAATGAAAAGAAATTGATTCAAGTTGCTAAAGTTCATACCAATGACCAGTTTGCTGATCTATTCACAAAAGCTTTTGATGTGGGTAGATTCACTTTCTTGGTAACAATTGTGGGCATGATCAACCTTGAATAAATTCATGATTTTTAATTTTTTTTATATACCTGTATTTCTTTGTATATTTGGTGTTACTAACTAGCTTTCTCAGAACCTCAGTATGACTCAGATTGACAAGTGCTGCAAAGTGTAAGTATAGTTACTACTGCCAGTGCAGAGTTACTCATGCTAGTACATATTTTCTACTGCCAATGTGTAGTTAATACTGCTTTGTAGTTAATACTACTTAGTAGTTAATACTGCATGTGTAGTTAATACTGCTTTGTAGTTAATACTGCTTAGTAGTTAATACTGCATGTGCAGTTAATACTGCATGTGCAGTTAATACTGCATGTGCAGTTAATACTGCTTTGTAGTTAATACTGCTTTGTAGTTAATACTGCATGTGTAGTTAATACTGCATGTGTAGTTAATACTGCTTTGTAGTTAATACTACTTAGTAGTTAATACTGCATGTGTAGTTAATACTGCTTTGTTGTTAACACTGTTTAGTAGTTAATACTGCTTGTGTAGTTAATACTGCTGTGTAGTTAATACTGCTTTGCAGTTAATACTGCTCAGTCGTTAATACTGCTAAGTCGTTAATACTGCTTTTAAAGAAAATCAGGGCTAGTACTGCTATAAATACTCTTTCAGCCCGCCAAAGTTCATAACGTCTCTGTGCATTCAATTTATCTCTCTCTCGTTCTAACCTTTTCTCCCTAGAATCTCTGTGTTTTCTATCCAAATCCTCAGGAAGAATGACGACAATGGAGTTTGTCGATGAGCACAATGAGATTGCGATGCTTCAGAAGCCAAAGCAAGCCACAGGATTTCATGATATTGTAGATTTCCTCAAGTCCACACACATCTCTCATGCCCTAACAGTGTGCCCAACCATATATATCGAGCATCAAAAGCAATTTTGGGAGAATGCCACTGTTATATTCGAAGATGGGCAGAAAATCATTCGAACAAGGGTTTGTGACAAACCCTTGAAGGTCACAGAGGAGGTTATTCGCATCACTCTTCACTTAGATGATGCCTCAGGTATAACCTATCTCTCTAATGATGAACTTTTCTCGACCTTACCAAGAATGGGGTATGAAGGTCCCATTGGAATTTTTAAATTCTACAAGTAAAAGTTTTTCACCCAATGGCGATTTCTTGTTCATACTCTTATGCACTGTATTTCAAAGAAAACAACTGGATGGAGTGAGTTTAGCAGTACCATTGCCTATGCCTTGGTCTGCTTAACCACTGCCAGAAAGTTCAATTTTTCAGCAATGATTTTTAATGATATTGTGGCAAACCTAGAATCCAAAAAGAGCTTTTACATGTATCCCAGGTTTGTCCAAGAAGTAATTAACCATGAATTGACGGATTTACCTCAGTCTGCTGAGGTATATGTGCCAAAACCCCCTAAAGGGAAGGTTTTCTCAAATATGAGAAGAATTCCTAGGGACTCGGAAGGAGTTGACACACCATTGTTCTCTATAATGATGGTTGTGTCCCACACCACTGAAGGTATGGCATCAGGGTCAAGGCCCCCATTAGACACACCCACTGATGGCCAATCCCAACCTTCCATCACCAAAGAAATCCCACAGTCCATTCTTTTAAGACCCTCTCCCAAAATCACCAAGAAGTTTGAAAGAAGAAAGGTACACAAGGTTCCTTCCCTTGGTGTATCTCCTAAAAGCCCAAAGCCTACAAGCCCTCTATTGGAGCATTCTCCAATAGAGAATATCAAAAGGGTAACCACAGGGGTGTCTCCCAACCCCAAGAAGGTGCTCTCTAAGGAGAAGGATGAGCATGTGGGCTGCAAGGCTGCCACTACTTCTGCTAGCAAAGAGAAGGACAGTGGTAACATCACTAAGACCTTCCCCACGGCAACTCAGAATGTGAAAACATTCAGAGGACCCAGGCGCCAAGAAACCATGGGAGTAGGTTGTGCTTTTGCTAGGCAAGAGACACCTATTAAAATTTCCAGTGATCCTTTAACGGAGGTAAACACTCCTAAACAGGGGGAGGATAGATATACTTATGAGGAATTGATGGAAACTATTGCCAACATCAACATTGATGTCATGAATCAGCAGAAGGAGATTGATGAGCTTAAGAAGGTGGTTCTTTATCAACACACCAAGATAGAGAAGAATAAGAAGATGATCACCAAGCTGCTGCAAAGAAGAAAGAAAGCTCAGTATGTTCTGAGAAGGAGAAGATCAACCACTGATGCTTCCAAAAAGGGGGAGTTAGAAACTGAACTAAACATGGAGGATGCAAAGGTTGAGGGGGAGAATGAGCATAAGGTTGAGGGGGAGGCTGAGCAGGTTGCAGAAGTTGCAAAGAAAGCAGAAAGTGAGAAAGCAGCAGTAACTGAAGCAGCAGAAACCACAGAAAAAGCAGTAGAAACAGTTAATGCTGCAGTATCTGAGATTGAAGCAGCAGTAGCTGAAATTATACATAGTCTTGTTGATGCAGCAGTATCTGAAAGTGAGAAGGAAGCAGTATCTGTATCTACAGTAACTAAATCTGAGATTGAAGCAGAGGTATTTGAGATTGTGAAGAATAGTGTTGAAGCAGCAGTATCAAAGATATTAAAAGAAGCAGTAACAGATAGAGCAGCAGAAATGGTTAATGCTGCTAGTCAAAAAGCAGCAGAAACCATTCAAGCAGCAGAAATGGTTAATGTTGCTGAAAAACATAAGGCAGCAGAAACCATCCCTGAAGCAGCAGAAACAAAGGAAACAACTGAAACCATTCCTGAAGCTGTTAAATCACTCAAAAGAACCAAGATGGTGTCAAACAAAAGACCAAGAACAAAGTCTATAGCTTCAAAGAAGAAAGTTGTAAAGAAGCCTAGGGTGGAACCCATTGTAGAAGAAGCTAAGGAGGAAGTTGTGAAAGAGAAAGCTGATCAAAAGGTTGCTGAAGAAGAAGTGGCAACTCCATCAGGTCAACCAAGCAATGTACAATCACATACAAATGCTCAATGTGATATGTATATTACTGTGGTTGATACTAGTCCAATCAAAGTTAAACCATTAGCTTCTATGGCTCCTGAGATCATCTTCTGGGACACATTGAGAGATGGGAGAAAGGAGTACATTAGAATCAAAAGAGCAGATGGGAAGTTTGAAGTCTGTTCTACTTGGGGAAGACTTATAAGGATGTGCTCTAGATCAGACTTGGAAGAGATATTCAAGGTGGGAATGAAGCTTTATGGAAATATGCTGACTGAGAATGGAATGTCCATCACCAAAATGGTACTTGAATACTTGTGTCTAATGTTCAATACAGAAGCAGTTAAGTATTTGACAGAAAGGCAATTTAAAGCTGTTACCAACTGGATGCTTATTGAAAACTGTGGTGTGTATGTCATAACACTTGACTATGCATATCATGAGTATTATTTGGTGGATAAAATATACAAGCATAGCATGACAAGGTTGGGTGGAATGGTAAAAGCTAAGTTGGTGTGTGACAAAGATTCTGAAATGGGAAGATACTTGGTGAGAATAATTCTCAATCAAAGTCTGGGTTTGAATCCTGATTTATGCGTTCATGATTAAGTTTTGGAAGCATCATCTGAAGAACTTGACTTCTCAACCTGAAAAGTCAAGTTAGGGGGAGATTGTTGGGAACTGAAGATTTGCTAAGTATGGATAGTACTGCCAGAACAACTTTAATACTGCCAGAGCATAATTAATACTGCTAGAGTGAAGTTACTATTGCAAGACAAAATTAATGCTGCTGGAACTCTGTTAGTACTGCTGATGCATTAATGCTGCTGGAACTCTGTTAGTACTGCTGATGCATTAATGCTGTTGGAACTCTGTTAGTACTGCTGATGCATTAATGCTGCTGGAACAAGGTTAGTACTGCTGAGTCAAGTTAATGCTGCTGGAATAAATTAGTGCTGCTGGAGAATATTAGTACTGCTCATGCTGAATGAAGATTAATACTGCTGATGTGATAAGTTTGGAATGCGAGAATATTGGAGATAAAGATGGAATGGATGAAGATATGCTTAAAGAAGATTCAGAAGATCAATTTATTTTTGATAGTTATCTTGTAATTATTGTGTATAAATAGATGTTGATAGATAGCTATTCGATATATGCGATATACGTGAGAGTTTCAGAATACGTTTTGTTTGAGAGAGAATTAACCTCAAGGTTTAGAACCCTATTTCTAGAGAAGTAGAAGTCGTCTTGATTGAGCCTGTTCATCAAGATTGAGGTTTGGTTGTAATCTTGTGAGTCGAAGCATTGAATACAAACAGTTTGTGTTTTCTTATTGAGTTGTTCTTTGATTGTGTGAATTAAAGTTCTATTCCACAGATTCTTTAATTCTGAGTTCTAAGTATTATTAGTCTTGTTAAGATTCGATCCTGACAGTATACCAGAACTGAGATAGAAGGAATTTATGGGCAGGGGTACGAAGGTTAAGGCTTTGAATAAGCAGCAGGTTTGGAGAAAATTCACAGCTTCATTCAGATGTGTGACTTGCTTTCGAGGAGGAAAATCGAAAAGCGCATAGAGGTTGTTTGATTTCGAAAAGTCTACTTTCTCAAGCATAAACTTTACATGAGGAGCCTTTGGTAGAGTCAGTTTCTCCGTTGCAGGAGATTTCTCAGCGGTAGGAGCAGCAGTTGAAGATGCCATTTCTGTTTAACATATATAAACATGAAGAAGAGATGAAGAACAATGTCTTAATGTGGAAAGAATTTCCAATAAGATGTTGTCGAATTTTGTCCATTTCATTCAGACAAAGATGTCTTAATGAAGATTAGGGTTTTTCTTTGTTTTGAATAAGAAATACAAAACAGTAAATGCCTTGTTTCCCAGTTTCCTTTAGAGAGAAGGATTCTGGAAAAACATATAAAGAACAAGTTTAAGATTTTGAGTTTAAAACTTGAAGAACAATCTCGAAGATTGTGTCCATAAAACCATGAAAGAAATGATTTCATTTTAAGAAGTTCGTTTGTTTGATCCGTTAAAAGCAATGATAAGATCGTAAACAAGGTAAAGTAGGTAAATAATAAGAATATTAACCTTACAAACGTTGAAGAAGATGAACATTTTTCTGGAAAACTTGAGTTCAAAATGCAACAGTAGTTTTTGTTGCTTGGAGAAGAAGTTCGCATAAAGGAAAAATATAAACTCGAAATAGTTTATATAGAGAGTATAGAAAGAGAAAATCTTGAGCGGGAAAAGATTTTCATGATGACACGAACACGTGTTTGCATTTGAATGGATGGTAAACGAAACGTGCAAACATGTGTCAGAAAAAGAACGTGCCAGGGTTTATCCGTTGTGATGATGTTACTAACGTCCTTTCATATTTTAGGATGTCTCTAAGGTTTTGAAAGCTCAGGGACATTTTGAAAATATGAAGCACTGAATAGAAATATCATTGTTAGTTTTAGAAATTTCAAAGTATCGCTGCTAAGGAAGAGATATTCAACGATGTGACTTGTTTTGAAATCTTGCATTCATTGGCGAACGTCAGCGAGTAAAGAGAGACATACCTTGATATCAACGAATCAACTTTGTTCAGAGAGAAGATGATAGAATGGGTTATATAAGTTATTTTTATCCGGTCGCTGATCAAATGTGAACCACTGAAGATTTTACTTTTCAAAGTTCAGCATTCCAAGCTCGCTGATGAGAAAGTTGAATCTTGTCTCATCAAGAGGTTTGGTAAATAGATCAGCTAACTGAAAATCAGTTGGGATAAAATGAAGTTCTATATCACCATTTATCACATGATCTCTGATAAAATGATACATGATTTCGATATGTTTGGTCTTTGAGTGTAGCACTGGGTTGTTGGCTATAGCGATGACACTTGTGCTATCGCAATAGATTGGAATTTTCAAGAGCTGAAGGTCATAGTCTAGTAGTTGATTTCTCATCCATAAGACCTGAGAACAACAGCTTCCAGCGGCTACATACTCAGCTTCAGCAGTTGAGGTGGACACTGAGTTTTGCTTTTTACTTGTCCAACTCACCAGCTTTCCACCCAGGAGCTGACAACCTCCTGTGGTGCTTTTCCTATCCAATTTGCAACCTGCAAAATCACTATCTGAATAGGCGATTAGATCAAACCCTAAATCTTTGGGATACCAAAGACCTAGGTTCGGAGTACCCTTAAGGTAACGAAAGATTCGCTTTACAACGATCATATGAGATTCCTTAGGTACAGCATGATATCGTGCACACAAACAGGTTGCGTACATAATATCAGGTCGGCTAGCTGTAAGATACAAAAGAGAGCCGATCATCCCACGATATGTCGTGACATTAACAGGTATTCCAGAAGAATCCTTGTTCAGTGTCAGCGGTGGTGCCATAGGGGTTTTCATAGCTGAACTTTCAGTTAAGTCGAATTTCTTCAGCATATCTTTAACATACTTTCCCTGATTTATGAAAGTTCCCTTTTCATTTTGCTTTAGCTGAAGACCAAGGAAATATGTTAGCTCACCCATCATACTCATTTTATACTCTGCTTTCATTCTATCAGCGAAACGAGTACAAAGGTCAGGGTTAGTAGAACCAAATATAATGTCATCAACATATATCTGAACAAGAATGATATGACCTTTTACTTTCTTGAAGAATAGAGTCTTATCGATTTTACCACGCTCAAACTTTTCAATATGGAGATAAGTAGAGAGAGTGTCATACCATGCACGGGGAGCTTGCTTTAAGCCATAAAGTGCCTTATCCAGTTTATAAACATAACCTGGATGCTTAGGATCTGAGAATCCTGGATGTTGTTCCACATAGACTTCTTCATTCAGCTTTCCATTAAGAAACGCTGACTTAACATCCATTTGATAAACTTTGAAGTCTCTGTGTACATCGTAGGCTAAGAATAGACGAATAGATTCTAGTCTTGCTACTAGAGCAAATGTTTCGTCGTAGTCTATACCTGCCTCTTGTCTGTATCCCTGAGCAACAAGACGAGCCTTGTTGCGGTTTACAGTTCCATGTTCGTCCAACTTGTTTCGATAGACCCATTTAGTGCCTATCACTGTCTTGTCAGTTGGTCTTCGAACAAGATTCCAAACTGTGTTTCTTTCAAATTCCGTCAGCTCTTCTTGCATAGCGCTGACCCAGTTTGGATCTCTAAGGGCATCATCTATTTTCTTTGGTTCAATCAGAGAAATAAAGTTAACAAATAAACAAATATTACCTGCACTTCGTCGAGTCTGAACACCAGCATTTGGATCACCAAGAATTTGATCAATAGGGTGATTGATAGTCCATCGCTGAGCCGGAGCATGAATCGCTGACTCAACCTGAACTGGAGGGGCTGAAGATGAGGCTTCAGCTTCACTATTCTGCATATTTGGGATAATAGTAGGACCATCATCTTCAACGGTATGAGTATGAGGAGTGGGAATATCTTCTGAATCACCAAGATGTGAAAACATCCATTGATTCAGTTCTTCAGTATCAGCAGAGGGTCGTGAATTTGCTGAATGGGATTCGTCAAAAGTGACGTGAATAGTTTTTTCAACAGTCTGTCTTCTTCGATTGAAGACTCTGAAGGCTTTGGAGACTGAGGAGTATCCAAGAAATATTCCATCATCAGCCTTAGGATCAAACTTTCCAAGGGCATCTCTGTTGTTCAGTATGAAACACTGACATCCAAAGATGTGAAGAAAGCTAATTAAAGGCTTTCTCCCATGAAAAAGTTCATAGGCTGTTTTATTAAATCTTTTGACTATCAGCGACCTGTTTTGCATAAAACAAGCAGTGTTGACAGCTTCTGCCCAAAACTGAGTAGGTAGGTGAGAATCGCTGAGCATTGAACGTGCAACTTTAATAATAGTTCGATTTCTTCTTTCAACGACTCCATTTTGTTGCGGTGTTCTCACTGAAGAAAAGTTGTGAGAAATACCCTTACTCTCAAAGAAGGAATCAAGAGAACTGTTTTTAAATTCAGTCCCATGATCACTCCTTATTGAGCGAACGGTCAAGTTGTTCAGGACTTCCATTTTGCTGACAAAGGTGATGAGTTCTTCAGGTGTGTCACTCTTAGAATGGAGAAACATTACCCAGGTATAGCGAGAGAATTCATCAACTATGACCAGTGTATATTTCTTTCCAGCGATGGATTGTTTGTTAACAGGGCCAAAAATATCCATATGGAGAAGTTGTAGAGGAGATGACACTGAGGAGACTTTCTTAGACTTAAAGATTGCTTTGGTCTGCTTCCCTTTCTCACACGCTGAACATAAGGATTCTTTGGCGTATGAGTATTGAGGTAGACCAGTGACTAATTCTTTAGAAGAAATAGTGTTAAGTGTCTTGAAGTTGAGATGAGAGAGCCTCTTATGCCATAGCCACTTGACATCAGATGAGGCTTTTGAGAAGAAACAGGAGTTCTCAGTGGTTGTTGAGTCCATGTTTATTACATAAACATTTTTTAAACGATAACCGCTGAGAGCTATCTTCTCCTTTTTGTCAGCGACAAAGCAGGATTCCTTAGTAAAGATTACTTTGTTATCCATCTTGCAAAGCTGACTGATGCTTAGAAGATTATGCTTCAGCCCTTCAACATATGCGACTCTTTTGAAGGTTGTTGTACCATTAGAGAGTACACCAAACCCTCGAGTATGTCCTTTTCCGTTTCCACCAAAAGTTACAGAGGGACCCTTCTCTTCCTTGTACTCAGTGAGCAGGTTCTTCTTACCAGTCATGTGTCTAGAGCATCCGCTATCGAGATACCAAATACCCTTCTTAACCTGCATTATAAAGGAAGATTAGTTTGTCTTGGGTATCCACTTAACCATGTGTACACACTTGTCAGTGGGTTTAGAAGAGGAGGTGGAAGGTTCAACAGTCTTCGCAACAGTTGAAGATTCAGCTTTGTCAGTCTTCACTTTGGTTAATTTCTTAACCTCAGTGGTCTTCTTTGCCTTGGGGGCAATGATCTTCACCTTAGCTATCTTTTCAGTTTGGGTGGCTGTGGGGCACCTACTAGCAATATGATTGGTAAGTCCACAATGATAACATTTCCTATAACTAAAAGTAGTTCTAGGACCATTTCATTGCTGAGCTTTTGATTTTGAATTACAAGGACCAACACCAAGTAAACTTTTGGTATTTGAAATAGGAGGAACATTCATGTCACACCCCGCTAAAGAGGAAACACGGGATGTCACAGTTTAATGTTTCAAAAGCACAAGGTAGAAGACAACACACAATCATCATATCATCAAGGTTACAAAATACAACATGTTTGTGAAATACAAATTGTCCAAAGCAAAAAGAGACTTGACATGATGAAATAAAGTTGGATGCTGCTAAGTGTAGTGCCTTCTAGAACTCATCCTTACTTGATGTTTCCTGAAAAACATGTAAAGGAGAGTGTCAACTATAAAATAGTTGGTGAGTTCACAGGTTTGCGTATGCACTAAAAGTTTTAATGCAAGTTGATAGCATTCGCGCTTTCAAAAGATTGTAGTACAACTCTCGGTTGTAAGAGTTCGTTTTTGCGTTCTGTTTTGCTCAAGGTATATAAGTGTGTTGCCTCAGAGGTAGCATACTGAGCCATTACCCAAACCTCCTGACCATAGTATTAGTTTGCCCCGTTCATCAAGTTCTATCGTCAACATGGCACTATAGTAATTATGCACTCACAGTAAGTGGGCAGTCAACCAAATAACGTTATCCATAATTACCATGGATCACACTCGTGAGTTAAATAGGTAATGTAAACAAGTTGGGGACTTTTGTGCGATAGCGTAACTCATAATCTTTAACATGTGCACACGTACCATAGAGCATCAAATATTTGTAGTATTTCAGTAACAAAACAATGATGTGAAATAGAATTTGTAACATGCTTTCCAACCCAAAATGTATAAAATAGTAAAAAGGGGTTGCGAAAACTCACTGTGATAAACGTATTTGTTCCCAAGTGGTGCGTAATGCGATCCGTAACGCGATCCTACGTCGATCCTACGAATGTAAGGACACTAGTAAGATTCTATGTTCTAAACCTTAGTCCTTGGTATCGTGTAATTATCCGAATCAACATAAAATGCCTTTGTTGAGATTAAGTTTGTATGTTATAACAAGTTCGTCGATATTAGTAGTTAATATCTATAACATTACATATGATAATTTGAGATTACCGCAATTTCGTCATAACGAGTGACGAAAAGGGTCTATAACTAGGAGTCATATATATAATATATATGATGTTAGGAGTTAGAGTATATAAAATGTGTATTCGTAATATATAAAGGTATATTCCACAATTTCATCATATAGACGATGAAACGGGTTCAAGAGTTAGCTTTTAGCTATAGTAAAATGCATAATCATATAGTATATATACATATTCCACAATTTCATCACAAGAATGATGAAACGGGTTCAAGAGTTAGCTTATAGCTATAATAGAATATAGTCAGTTGCTGTCCAGAATATGTAGTCACTACCGGTTCGTTTTTGGATAACTTCCAGGGACATTTAGGTCATGATATTTTATGACCAGTTTGTTAAATGTGTTACGAAACTTTTGACATAATATTCATGATTTTTAGAGTGGTTTAAGTACATAAAATAATTCTGGACGTAAACTGCGACAGAGAACATTTATGTTTGCACACTGTTTTTGTGAAAAATGTTTGAAGGTCGAAATCTTATTATTTTTCAATGATTTCAATTGGGTTTGATTCATAACTCATAAAAGTGAACTCCAGAAAACGAATCATTTAATTTGGAGTATTATTGAGTGAGATATGGCTTTTCAAAGAGGGAAGAAAAATTCTGGCAGCATGCTGTCAAAACAAGACTTTATGCATGTGCACTCCTTTTTGTCTTTTACCAATATTCTTATTCTTTTTGCATGAAATCCGATTTGACACATCCCCATACATATATTTTCAGTTTAAAAATATATTTCTCAGCCATTTACAATACATGCAATTTATTTATAAAACTCCTTTTTGGCAAATACTTGAAAATGGTTATTTTTGAAGGTTCTTGGGTGTTTATGACAAGAACACCTTCATGCAACCTATAATAGTGAATTTTTAGCTCATGCATATTAGTTGAAACATATTTTTAGTGGATTTAAAGAGTAGTTCATAAAATTTCTTAGAGATTAAAGGGTTGGTTTTGATGAAGAACACATGCATGTTTGTTAGAACATTGTAAAAGTCCTTCTTTGGTCTTAACATGGGTTTGGTCATGGATTCATCCCCTTTTAGTAACATTCAATATATTATGGTGATGAAGCTCCCAAACATCAAGATCCAAAGATATTGATAAAGTAAAACAACATGCAACTAGTGTAGAAGAAGGAATTTAAATAAAATGTAAGAACAATAACAAAGAAAGGTGTAGGCTTTGCACTAAATGTTATTTTTACCTTTGTGAAGACTTGAACACTTGATGTTCTTGAGTAAAAATGATTGGACTTTGGGTGTGTTTTAGTGAGAAATAAAGAGAGAAATTGTTGGGAGAAAAGAGAGAGGGATGATAATGAGAGAGTAGCAAATTTTGGGAGAGTGAGGGGGTATATATGGGGGGGGGGGGGGGGGGGGGGGGTTGGGGTTTGGAGAGGGGAGAGAGAGAGTGTGGAGTGTGGTTTTGTATAAATAATTGTGTCTTTTATTTCTTTTTAAATTTTATTTTTATTTTAATTGTTTGAATTATTTAACACAATAATTTAGTTAGTTGTAAGGTTACTAGTTAACTTTACTAGTATTATTTTAGTATTGGTTATATATATATATATATATATATATATGTATGTATTTAAGATATTTTTGGTTGGCATTTTATGAGATATATGGATAATTCCCCAATTTGAGGGGTTTTAGGCAAAAATTCTCAATTTTTCCTACTGTACCGGGTTGACTGCTAAAATTGGACAGTGTGACATATAGTATCAGTATCTGATATGTTTAGTGCAGTTCTAACCTGAATGCGATTTTGACGGTTGTCACAGTCTCCCCCGGTTAAAAAAATTTCGTCCCGAAATTCAAGAACTTTTGTCTGTAACCGGTTATTTAGCAAATAAGTGAGGATACTTATGTTTCCTGTAGTCCTCCCATTCTCATGTGTACTCAGGTCTACACCTTGTGTTCCAGTGGACATTCACCAATGGAATCTTACTTTGCTTAAGACGCTTGACCTCTCGGTCAAGTATTTCAATTGGTTTTTCTATGATGTGCAGCTTATCATTGATTTTGACTTCTTTCAGAGGCACGGTTATCTCCTCGTTGGCTAGACATTTCTTCAAGTTTGACACATGAAACGTGTCATGAATAGCACTTAGTTCTGTTGGCAACTCAAGTCTGTATGCTACTGGTCCAATTCTTTCGGTGATTTTAAATGGTCTAACATATCGAGGGTTCAACTTTCCTCGTTTTCCAAATCGGACGGTTCCCTTCCAATGGGATACTTTTAGAAAAACTCTATTTCCAGTCTGAAACTCTAAAGGCTTCCTACGATTGTCCGCATAGCTCTTTTGACGATCTTGAGCTGCTTTAAGTCTATCCCTGATGATTGCAATTTTGTCGGTGGTTTCTTGTACAATGTCTGGACTAGACAACTGTCTATCTCCAATATCCAACCAACAAAGGGGTGATCGACACTTGCGTCCATACAGTGCTTCATATGATGCACACTTAATATTGGTGTGATAGATATTGTTGTAGGAAAACTCGACTAACGGTAAATGGTTATCCCAACTTCCTCCGAAATCTATTACACATGCTCGAAGCATGTCTTCCAATGTTTGAATGGTTCGCTCGCTTTGGCCGTCTGTTTGGGGATGATAGGCAGTACTTAAATTCAATTGTATCCCCAATGCTCTTTGAAGTGACTGCCAAAACCCAGATGTAAAACGACTATCTCTATCTGATATGATGGAAATCGGAACTCCATGTCGCGTAACAATTTCCTTGATGTATATCTGAGCCAGCTTTTCCATCTTATAATCTTCTCGAATCGGTAAGAAATGTGCAGATTTCGTGAATCGGTCTACTATAACCCAAATCGAGTCGTGCCCTTTGGCAGTTCTCGGCAGTTTGGTTATGAAATCCATGGTTATTTGTTCCCATTTCCACTGGGGAATCTCTGGTTGTTGTAGCGAACCAGATGGTTTCTGATATACAACCTTGACCTTTGAGCAAGTTACACATTTTCCTACGTATAGGGCAATATCCTTCTTCATTCCTGGCCACCAATAATATTCCCTTAAATCCTTATACATCTTATCCGCACCAGGATGAATTGAATATCGTGACTTGTGGGCTTCATTCAGGATTGTCTCCCGTACTTTGCTAGCTTTTGGAATCCAAACTCTGTCCTTGAAATAACGTACTCCATCAACCTTAGTTTCAAATCTGCTTTCTATGCCGTGAAGGGTTTCGTCCTTCAAGTTTTCCGTTCTCATTGCTTCGGTCTACGCTTCAAGAATTCGAGTCTTTAAACTTGTTTCTACAAGCGCTCCCATTGCTCGTACACGTGAAGGTTTTGTCCTTTCCTTCCTACTCAGGGCATCAGCCACTACATTGGCCTTACCTGGATGATAACAAATATCACAATCGTAATCACTGAGTAACTATACCCACCTTCTTTATCTCATGTTGAGCATTTTCTGGTCTAGAATATGCTGAAGACTTTTATGATCGGTGAAGATGGTGTACTTAGTGCCGTACAAATAATGTCTCCAAATCTTTAAAGCGAATACTACGGCTCCGAGCTCCAAGTCGTGCGTGGTATAGTTCTTCTCATGAACTTTTAGTTGTCGCGAGGCGTATGCTACCACTTTGTCCCTTTGCATCAACACACAACCTAAACCTTGATGCGATGCGTCACAATACACCACAAAATTTTCTGTTCCTTCTGGTAACACCAGAATTGGTGCATTGCACAACTTTTTCTTCAATAGCTGGAACGCCTCTTCTTGTGGTTCTCCCCAAATGAATTTACTATCCTTTTGGGTCAGTGTTGTGAGTGGTTTAGCAATTTTTGAGAAGTTCTCGATGAATCGCCTATAATATCCTGCCAAACCCAGAAATTGACAAATTTCTGTCGGTGTCTTTGGAGCTTCCCATCTCTTAACAGCTTCTACCTTAGCCGGATCCACGTGGATTCCTTTTTCTCCAATCACGTGACCAAGAAAGTGTACTTCTCTAATCCAAAATTTGCACTCAGAGAATTTGGCGTACAGTTTCTGTTCCTTAAGAAGTTCTAGAATTACTCTCAAATGTTGCTCGTGATCCTCTTTACTTCGGGAGTAGATCAAAATGTCATCTATGAACACGATCACAAACTTGTCAAGGTAGCGTCGGCATATCTTATTCATTAAATCCATGAACACAGCTGGTGCATTGGTTAAACCGAAAGGCATAACCAAAAACTCGTAGTGTCCATAACGTGTCCTAAAAGCTGTCTTAGTAATGTCCTCCTCACGGACTCTTAACTGATGATAACCTGATCGAAGATCAATCTTTGAGAAATATGTTGCACCTTGTAATTGGTCGAATAAATCATCTATTCGAGGGAGAGGATATCGATTCTTGATTGTCAACTTGTTCAATTCCCTATAGTCGATGCACATTCGAAACGATCCATCCTTTTTCTTGACAAACAGGATTGGGGCTCCCCAAGGTGAGGAACTTGGCCTAATGAATTCTTTGTCCAGAAGTTCTTGAAGTTGACTTGACAACTCTTGCATTTCGGCATGTGCTAAGCGGTACGGTGCCTTAGCTACCGGTGCTGCTCCGGGTATAAGGTCAATTTGAAATTCAACTTGTCTAAACGGGGGAAGTCCAGGAAAATCATCGGGGAACACCTCCGGGTGCTCCTTTACAACAGGAATGTCTTGGATTCGCCTTTCCTCGGACTTCTTCTCAACTATGTGTGCCAAAAATGCAACGTACTTCTTCCTCAAATACTTATGAACCTTAACACTTGACACTATCTCTAGGCTTCTTCCAACTTTGTTTCCTTGTATCATGAGGGTTTCTCCGTCTTGCAAAGGTATCCTAACCGTCTTATCAAAACAACAAATATCCGCTCGATTCTTGGATAACCTATTCATGACTATTACTATGTCAAAACTCCCCAATTCAATAGGAATAAGATCGACGCTAAAAAATTTATCGGCTAGATTCAAGGTACAATCTAGAATTACATCCTTAGCCTTAAATTTATGACCGTTAGCAACCTCAACAATATAAGCATCCGACATTCTGCTAGATTCCAAGTCAATCAGTGGCCTAATATCCAATGAAACAAAACTTCTATCCGCTTCAGTGTCAAATAATACTGATGCAAAGTGGTTGTTTAGGAGAAACGTACCTGTCACCACATTAGGGTCGCGACGTGCTTCGTCAGCTCCAATGACAAATGCCAGTCCTCGAGCCTGACCTCCTTGATTCCCCTGGTTGGCTTGTCTTGCCTGATTCCCATTATTGTTATTGTTCGGTCTCCTACCAAACCTCGGACACGTGTTCTGGTAGTGATCCAGACTTCCGCACTCAAAACATGCCCTTCTCCCTTCATTGGGCCCTTTTTCACTTCTACAGAACCTGGTACCTGGCCATTTACAGTTGTCACAAACAACGCAGGCTCCCTCATGATGACGGTTGCACTTGTTGCATTTAGGGAGTGAACCCTTGTATTGCCATGGGTCCTGTGTCTTTACTCCGAAGTTTCTCATGATGTTCCTATCCTTGCTTGCACTACTAAAGGATTTCTTTCTTGACTGATGCTCTGGCTTCCTCTTATTGCTGGCAATTACCGATGTCCGAGTTCCCAATCTTACCGTATCGTTGATTAAAGTAGTTGCCAAGGCCACAACAGCTTGGATGGTGGTCAGATTTGCAGAGGTGACCATTCCTCGGATCTCCGATGCTAATCCCCATAAGTATTGGTCGATTCTCTTGCTCTCGGGAGTGACCATGTGAGGTACCAGTTTTGCGAGTTCGTGGAAGCGAGCTGTGTATCGGTCTATGTCGGCTCCGATCATGGCGTGATTCCAGAATTCAGCTTCTAGTTTCTGAATTTCACTCTTAGGGCAGTACTCCTCAATGAGCAACTTCTTGAACTCCTCCCATGTGAGTCTGTATGCATCTTCCCTTCCACGAGTTTGAACCTGGATGTTCCACCATGTTAGTGCCCTGCCTTGGAGTTGGCATGCCACATACTCCACCTTGCGGTCTTCCGAGCACTTGCTAATATGGAGTACCGACTCCATGCTATTGATGCAAGATAGCAATCCTACAGCACCTTCCTTTCCGTAGAATTCCTTGGGCTTACAGGACATGAAGGACTTGTAGTTGCATCCGGTACTGTTATTTCCCGGATTTCCTCCACTACCTCCTTCATTTACGTGACCAGTATTAATGCCGACGGTTACTTGTGTGACTATGTTGGGTATTGCTTGTTGTATGCGTTGAGCTATGATCTGTGCGATGTCGGGTGTTGGGTTTTCAGGATTACCTCCCGTGCGGCGAGTGGATCTTCTTGGAGGCATGATTCTAAAACACATTTACAAAAATGGTTCTCGTTAAAATTTTGTACAAATTCTTGAATTGATATTTTCCAAAAGTTTATAATATTACTTGAAATTTTGAAACAGTAAATTTAAGCATAAGGGAAATAGACAGATTGACTAAACTTTTTCCCCCAAACGGGTCTCCATTAAATGCCGAAGTTTACAAAATTTCCGGTGTTTATCGTACACCAGTATCACATTGTTTAAATGGAGATACAACTTAGAAATACGTGAATTAAAATGATAAGCAATAAAAGATGATTTTTAAAAGATCCTCCCACATGCCACGATCCATCCGCACTATCCCAAGTATGCCCCGATCACAAGCAAGAACATCAATAGCAACAACACCATTCCTACCACCAAGCTTGCCGCTTGAGCCCTTGATGCCATTTCTCTAGCCATTCTTGCGCCATCCCGAGCTTGAGTTGATACGACAGCCAGTTGGTGTGTTAGCTCTACAAGTTCTGTTAAGACTTGAGCTTGATGAGTTACCCTAACTTGACACCCGTGCAATTCGGTTGTCATTGCCCTGATATGTTGATCTCTCGCCAAGGTCAGTTCGGCCATTCGCCCACTCGGCACACCGGTGACTACTCTTAACGGTTCCGGTGTCTCCGAACGAGGTGTTGATAGCGTGACTCTCCTTGGGATTGGAACATTCTTCCTTGCCGTTTGTCTGGTGCGAGGTCCTCCAGGTTGTGGTTGCACAATCACTGGAGTGGGTCGGGGTAAAACCGTGGTTGGTGACACTCTAGGTCCATCATAGGGGTCTCGCTTGCTGGACACTTCGGGTTCCGATTCCGTACTACTATAATCCTCTTCTTCTCGGTTGTTGGGCGATTTGACTTGTGGTCGCCCGGTGAAGTATCCCGATGCATCGGCCGAGTACGATTCAGGAGTGTAGGATGGTGACGACGATGACATAGTGAAACTGAAGCAAAAGTGTACTTAGTAACTAATCGCATAAGTGGCATGTCTACCCTATGCAATGTCTACGCACTAAGCATGCTCCTAGAGAGTGCAAGTAAAAATCGACATACTCCTACTATAACCAATTCTTGTCTCGCATTAATCTTCCTTAATCGTACATAGATGATCAAGCTATGTTTAATTAAAGTCCATCAATACCATACTAGACTTAGTTATACTAGTAGTAGGTTCAGTTATTTTCATGTCAGTTTTTGGACTTTTGGTTATAGTTGAGTTTTTCCAATGAAAGACCGATATTCTCTATAACCTTCGGCTCTGATACCACTTCTGTCACACCCCGCTAAAGCGGAAACACGGGATGTCACAGTTTAATGTTTCAAAAGCACAAGGTAGAAGACAACACACAATCATCATATCATCAAGGTTACAAAATACAACATGTTTGTGAAATACAAATTGTCCAAAGCAAAAAGAGACTTGACATGATGAAATAAAGTTGGATGCTGCTAAGTGTAGTGCCTTCTAGAACTCATCCTTACTTGATGTTTCCTGAAAAGCATGTAAAGGAGAGTGTCAACTATAAAATAGTTGGTGAGTTCACAGGTTTGCGTATGCACTAAAAGTTTTAATGCAAGTTGATAGCATTCGCGCTTTCAAAAGATTGTAGTACAACTCTCGGTTGTAAGAGTTCCGTTTTTGCGTTCTGTTTTGCTCAAGGTATATAAGTGTGTTGCCTCAGAGGTAGCATACTGAGGCATTACCCAAACCTCCTGACCATAGTAGTAGTTTTCCCCGTTCATCATGTTCTATCGTCAACATGGCACTGTAGTAATTATGCACTCACATCACAGTAAGTGGGCGGTCAACCAAATAACGTTATCCATAATTACCATGGCTCACACTCGGGAGTTAAATAGGTAATGTAAAAAACAAGTTGGGGACTTTTGTGCGATAGCGTAACTCATAATCTTTAACATGTGCACACGTACCATAGAGCATCAAATATTTGTAGTATTTCAGTAAAAAAACAATGATGTGAAATAGAATTTGTAACATGCTTTCCACCCCAAAATGTATAAAATAGTAAAAAGGGGCTGCGAAAACTCACTGTGATAAACGTAGTTGTTCCCAAGTGGTGCGTAATGCGATCCGTAACGCGATCCTACGTCGATCCTACGAATGTAAGGACACTAGTAAGATTCTATGTTCTAAACCTTAGTCCTTGGTATCGTGTAATTATCCAAATCAACAAAAAATGCCTTTGTTGAGATTATGTTTGTATGTTATAATAAGTTCGTCGATATTAGTAGTTAATATCTATAACATTACATATGATAATTCGAGATTACCGCAATTTCGTCATAACGAGTGACGAAAAGGGTCTATAACTAGGAGTCATATATATAATATATATGATGTTAGGAGTTAGAGTATATAAAATGTGTATTCGTAATATATAAAGGTATATTCCACAATTTCATCATATAGACGATGAAACGGGTTCAAGGTCTATAACCGGTTCGTTTTTGGATAACTTCCAGGGACATTTAGGTCATGATATTTTATGACCAGTTTGTTAAATGTGTTACGAAACTTTTGACATAATATTCATGATTTTTAGAGCGGTTTAAGTACATAAAATAATTCTGGACGTAAACTGCGACAGAGAACATTTCTGTTTGCACACTGTTTTTGTGAAAAATGTTTGAAGGTCGAAATCTTATTATTTTTCAATGATTTCAGTTGGGTTTGATTCATAACTCATAAAAGTGAACTCCAGAAAACGAATCACTTAATTTGGAGTATTATTGAGTGAGATATGGCTTTTCAAAGAGGGAAGAAAAATTCTGGCAGCATGCTGTCAAAACAAGACTTTATGCATGTGCACTCCTTTTTGTCTTTTACCAATATTCTTATTCTTTTTGCATGAAATCCGATTTGACACATCCCCATACATATATTTTCAGTTTAAAAATATATTTCTCAGCCATTTACAATACATGCAATTTATTTATAAAACTCCTTTTTGGCAAATACTTGAAAATGGTTATTTTTGAAGGTTCTTGGGTGTTTATGACAAGAACACCTTCATGCAACTTATAATAGTGAATTTTTAGCTCATGCATATTAGTTGAAACATATTTTTAGTGGATTTAAAGAGTAGTTCATAAAATTTCTTAGAGATTAAAGGGTTGGTTTTGATGAAGAACACATGCATGTTTGTTAGAACATTGTAAAAGTCCTTCTTTGGTCTTAACATGGGTTTGGTCATGGATTCATCCCCTTTTTAGTAACATTCAAGATGTTATGGTGATGAAGCTCCCAAACATCAAGATCCAAAGATATTGATAAAGTAAAACAACATGCAACTAGTGTAGAAGAAGGAATTTAAATAAAATGAAAGAACAATAACAAAGAAAGGTGTAGGCTTTGCACTACATGTTATTTTTACCTTTGTGAAGACTTGAACACTTGATGTTCTTGAGTGAAAATGGCTGGACTTTGGGTGTGTTTTAGTGAGAAATAAAGAGAGAAATTGTTGGGAGAAAAGAGAGAGGGATGATAATGAGAGAGTAGCAAATTTTGGGAGAGTGAGGGGGTATATAGGGGGGGGGGGGGGGGTTGGAGAGGGGAGAGAGAGTGTGAAGTGTGGTTTTGTATAAAATAATTGTGTCTTTTATTTCTTTTTAAATTTTATTTTTATTTTAATTGTTTGAATTATTTAACACAATAATTTAGTTAGTTGTAAGGTTACTAGTTAACTTTACTAGTATTATTTTAGTATGGTTTATATATATATATATATATATATGTATGTATTTAAGATATTTTTGGTTGACATTTTATGAGATATATGGATAATTCCCTAATTTGAGGGGGTTTAGGCAAAAATTCTCAATTTTTCCTACTGTACCGGGTTGACTGCTAAAATTGGACAGTGTGACATATAGTATCAATATCTGATATGTTTAGTGCAGTTCTAACCTGAACGCGAATTTGACGGTAGTCACAATTCAGTTCTTCGGATTTCTTACCAATGGTATCCACTTTGATTCTAGGAGTAGATCGCTGAATAGATCCACACTGAATGAATCCAGGAATCTTATTCTTTGAACCAGAGGGATAAGTCACTGAAGCTTTAGAAGCATTCAGCTTAGGTACAAAGGTACCATTATGAGGATTTTGGTTAAAAGCAATTCCTTTACCTTTGTCTTTAGAGACTGAGGTAGGTTTTGGATAAATGATTTTCTCTTTACCTTTCGAAGTTAAGATAGTGATTTCCTCATGGATAGGAGGTTTTGAAGAGGAACACTGAGATGAGAAAGTGTCAGGGATAGAGGATACGAACATTCCAAACTTAAGCATGGAGCGGTCAGTGGTTGGTTCTAGAGTATCATCTTTGTAACCAAGACCACGTTTATCACTTACGGGAATCTGAGACTTTATTATCTCAGTGATCTTTGTTGAGGAGTTATACCATCCATCAATAGTAGCTTTTTTCAGCTTTTAATGCAGCGATAGCTTCTTCGCGCTCGATTTTGACTAGCTGATTTTAATGAACTTGATCTTTAAAATCTTCTTCAATTTTAGAAAGCTTTTCTATTTGAAGGTGACAGTTTTTAAGCTGTTCAGCGAGATCAAGGTTTTGATTTTCAATAACAGTTTTGCCATTCATGGCTTCATATAAACTTCTAGTCAAGAGATCGATCTTTCGAAGACTATCACCTTCAACAATATTTAAAATATTGGTAAAGAAGGAAGGTGATACCTTAGTTGCAGAGGTTGAAGTAGAGGGAATGTCAGAATTTTCTTCCTCATCTTCAAGTTTGGCCATGAGACATAGATTGGCGTCATCATCATCTTCAGAGTCAGATGATTCTTCTTCGTCAGAGGTAGCCCAATCATAGTCAGCCATCAAGCCTTTGCCTTTCTTCTTAAAGGTTTTCAGCTTTGAATACCTTTCTTTCAGCTTTTTGTATTTTTCATCTCTAGTCCTGGGAGTAAAGTTTTTCTTGGGAAAAGCTGAGGATCTAGAGATTTTCTTTGACCTGCACTCGCTAGCAAAATGTTCTATCTTTTCACAGTTATAGCAAGTAGCAGTAGCCTTATCAACAGGGGTTGATGATCTTAGCTTGTCAGTAATAGCAAGAGGTTTGTTCTTTCTGAAATTACTCTTTCTAGCAAATCTCCTGAACTTATTAGCCAGGAATGCCAGAGTTTCATCATCATCTGAAGCGTCAGAATCTGATGAACGTTCAGAGTTAGTTTCCAACTCAGTGACAGTGATAGTATATCGCTGAGTGGAAGGTAACTCTGAGAGTAAAGCAACATGGGTGCTTTTGGAATCTTTTACAAGATTCTTCTTAAGATGACTTGATTGCTCATGATTAAGCATTGTGCCATATAAGGTAGAAAGAGTCATGGATTTTAGATCCTTTGATAGCTTGAGACACATTGAATAACTGTCCCAACTTTCAGGTAAACATTCTAAGAACTTTGTCAGTACTTCAAAGTTAGGATATTCTTTACCAACAGTTTTTAGATCTATTATTAAGCAGTTAAAACGTTGGTGTACTTCAGAGAGAGTTTCATTCTTATCACAAATGAAGCTTTTGTACTGTATGGATCTGGCTTTGGTGTCAAGAGCCACTTTCTTCTTATCTTCATCAGTCCACATATGAAATTCCTTGGGAACCAACCTTTCTGGAATAGCAACTCTATTCTCAGTGGCTGGAACTTCAAGATCAATTCTTATAGGAATATATGGACCATTTTCGATGTAATAAAGTATAGTTGGGTCTACACCTTCTAAGAAGAGAAGCATCCTATTTATCCACAGATTAAAGTTATTTCTGGATAATCTAGGGGGTTTTGCAAGAGAACCGTTGTCAATATAGTTTGTGTTTGTGTTGGTAGCCATTTTAAGAAATAGCAAGGAAGAAGAGATTAGTATAGATAAGATCTTGTTTATGAGATTAAACAAAACTGCTTTGATACCACTTGTTGGTCCCGAAGGGTTATACAAGTTTGTAGAAGGGGGGGGGGGGGGGTTGAATACAAACACACGATTTTTACTTTTCTAAATTGTTTATTGATAAATCAAGACAATTTACAACTTGTTGCGGAACAAGATTAAGGCCTAATCCTAATCTAAACAAGTTAAGAAGTTGTACTTGAGATAAAATCTTTCAAATCAAAATACAAAATTTTTAGAAAAAAATAAATTTTTGGAAAAGAAGCTGTACTTGAGAGGTCAAACTGACCAAACAATTTTCCTGAATAAACCAAGACTTGTAAACAATGTCAACAAGTATTGGGGACATGGTTACGAAAACCCAAAACATTTGGCCAAAGCTAGCTGTGCATTGCCAACAATGTATAATTTCAAATGTTTAAGATATGCACGATATTGGCCCGAATTTGAAATTCCTTTGACTGGTGTAAAGGAGACTTTAGAAGAGGAAAAAAGAAAAAGATTCTTAACTACTCATATACAACTTCCATTTTGCTATACTCGTGAGACGGAGAAGATTCTCAACAATCTAAATAAACCACTTCCAGATAAGTATTTTGACATTTGTGCTACAAAGCCAGTCAACAACCAAGTCTTTGAAACTAAGAAATATGTTCCTATATTGGTTCTAGAAGGGAATATTGTTGAACTTGAAATATCCCGTGCAGAACAAAGGATCAAATTTGAATATGAAAATGATCTCCTTTCAACTGTTTATTCAAATAGTTTTAAGGAAATATCATCTAGTTTCAAAGACGAGATGAAAAAGGAGACTGTCTGTTGGTCCCGAAGGGTTATACAAGTTTGTAGAAGGGGGGGGGGTTGAATACAAACTCACGATTTTTACTTTTCTAAATTGTTTATTGATAAATCAAGACAATTTACAACTTGTTGCGGAACAAGATTAAGGACTAATCCTAATCTAAACAAGTTAAGAACACTAAGTTTCTTGCACGAGAATAAGATAGAAAGGAGATAAGGAAATTACGAGTAATAACCTAACACACAGTAGTAAGGAAGAATAAGAAGATGGCTGAGCACACTTCATTTCTGAAGTAGGGTTCTTCTTATATACTGCATGCATTTAATGGATGGCAGTATTGCTTTACACGTGGCAACAGCTGAGTGGTTGCATGTCATTGACCTTTGTAGACAACCTTAGTAGCCGCATGGTGCACAGTGTAGAATCAGAGTTTGTTGTACGATTCTAGACAGAAGGGATGACCGTTCTGACATTTCATACAGAGACGTGCAAGGGGGGAATGACAAAAGTAACTTGTAGAGGAAGACTTCATGATCAGCTTTCGTTGAATCAGTACTTTATCAGCGAATGATAAAGCTCAACGATTGCTGAAGTCTTCTACTTGTAACTTCACGTTGAGTGGACAAATCTTGGCTTCGCTGATATCCGCATCAGTTCATTAGTAGACTTGTCACTGTTCTTGAGCTTGATCTTCGACTTCAGCGTAGAACATATGTTGACGTGAAACTTGTCTTCAGGGATCATAAGTAAACAACTAACTTATCAGCGATTATCACAGAGACTGACCAGGGTCAGAGCTACTGGATGAATAGTGTTTGCTGAACTTTAAACTTAAAGAGCGAGAGTTCCTATCAGCGGTACTGTAAAGTCTTAGTACTTATCAGCGATAGAGAAACTCTAATACATATTGTTTACTTACAATTTTCACTAAGTGTTTAAGAGAGGGTCATTATCAAATCACTGAGGGTTTGGATCAACACTGTCAAAATTGAACATGCTTTGATCAAAAAGTTTTCTGTTTCATCAAAAGCCATTTTTGATGCTAAACAAAAGATTGATCAAAAATCTCTCAAACTTTCAAAGAAAGTGGCAAATCTTAAAAGTATTCTTCTCTCCGAGCATACACAATTTGAGAATGAAAAGGTCAATTTCATGAATGAAACAAATTATTTCGAGGAAAAGATTCATGAACTCTCTCAAAAGATCATGATATTAGAAACTGATTTGGAAAAGGAAAGAAATTCTTCCAATGATAGAAGAAAAATATCTGATATTGAGAAAGTTTTAAATCTTGAACGCGAACAATTTGAAAACGAAAAAGTTGTATTTGAAATTGAAAAACATTCATTTGAAGAGAAGTTGACTGTTTTGTTAAAGACAAAAACTGATTTAGAGATTGTCTTAGAAAATGAAAGAAAGGAATTTGCTTTGAAAAACTGGTTCAATCTTGAGGAAAACAACTTTCTTAAAGAACAAAATTGTGAACTTTCTCAAAAAGTGATGACATTGGAAAAATCTTTGAAAGAAGGAAAAATTAATACAATGTCTGATTTTGAAAACACTTTCAATCTTGAAAGAGCACAGCTTGAATTTGAGAAAGTCAGTTTCGAAAATGAAAAACAATCTTATGAAAAAAGGATAATTGAGCTTTCTCAAGATGTGGATGAGTTAGAAAAGGAATTGGCAAAAGAACGAAAAGAAAATGATTTCAAAAGATGGAATACACCTGAGTCTACTAAGGATTTTGAAGTTCACAATGTCGATTCTGATTCTGATTGTGATTATGTGCCTAATGATCAAGTTTTCGAAACCAAGTCAAAGCCAAAAGATAATGATAAAGGAAAAGCTTGTTTGTTTGATTTCTCAAGGAAGCTTCAGGACCATACAGATTTTATCATCACTGAAGAAAAACATTCAAGTACTTTTTCTAAAGGTGAGTGTTCAAACACGAAGACACCACCTTTAGAGAAAAGAAAGAAGAGTAAAAAGTCAAAGATAACTCATGTTCAAAGTTCTCAAGGTTTTAATTCTAAATCTTCTGTTGGTTCAAATACACCTATCTACAAGCCTGTGAAGATGGAATGAAGAGTTAAAGTTACAACACCTTTAAAGAATGATGTACCAAAATCATCTGCTTCCACATCAAATGCCAAGAAGAACAACACTCCGAAAGGTAAATTTTCTTCTACTAAACCTAATCCTATTCATTCTGCAAATCATTTGATTAGGTTGGCACATAAGAAAATTTGTTGTTCTTACTGTGGATCAAATGAGTTTGTGCATAAAGATTATACTTCTTATTGGTACGGTACTTACAGTATTCCTTCAAAGAGATCTACACCTAACACGCTAGGACCCAAGTCCCGTTGGGTACCAAAATCTGCTTAATCTGTTTTGCAGGTTCATCATGTGTTGTGCTGAATGTTACATATATATCACACACATGACTGAAAACAGAAGAGAAGCGGTGCAATTTTTTGAAGAGTATATGTACCATTAAGGGGGAGCAAAAGAAATAATGGTTTCTAAACACATCAGTTTAGAACCCGGATTTCAAAGAAGTAATGGTTTCTAAACATATCAGTTTAGGACCCGCACTTCAATGAGTTTGACTTCTAAACACATCAGTTTAGAACTCGTACTTATTTGTTTTAGACTTTGAATGTTACATCTACTAATCTTGTTCGATTAAGATCTTTTGCAGATTTTGAGGGGGAGCTTATATGATATTAAATCAGTCTATCATGATTTGAGGGGGAGCTTAAACATTTCACTGTAAGTATCTTCTAAACTTAATCTGAGATTGTTTGAAAGAAGAACAACTTTTAAGCATGACAAATGTTTTCTTAAATGTTCAACCCACTTCTCAATTCTCATTCAAAGTTTATGAATTTAGAAGTGTGATTTAAATGATTTTCATGTAAATGTCGAATGTTCGTTACATCATTATTTCTGACCGTGTGTTTCTAAAGATTAATACTTGCGTATTATCTTTTCTATACTTTCAAGTATTCTTACACACCGGTTCAGCTTCTTATTGACTTTTTTATTACCATGTCTCAAAATGAAACAATTTTTCGATGGTAATACTCCCGTTTGATTTCAAAGTTTGTTGAGCATCATATTCATTTCAGCATAAGACTAAAGCGTCTTATTCAAGGATTGTTTATATTTGTTCATATAAACAAAATATCCAATTCTTTGATACCCTAAACCTTACATGATTATCATTCATGTTATTTGATCTGATTGATACATTGTCAGATTCTCAAACAAGTCTTTCGAATTCATTTCATTCTTTCAATATTCTTGTTTTGAGAAATTTTCAAAGGACAAATGCTCAAATCTTCATGATATTATTAAGTAGCATATATTCTGATGGCAATGTTAATCAAATGCCGATATTCTTAATTGTTCAAGCTAAACTGTTGAACAACATATCCTTTAGGGCAAAATTTTCATGGGAATCAGTGTGAGATTTAAAAAAAAACTTCTATGGATCCACGTTAACCAGTGTTTCCTACCCAAGAAGTTATCCTTGAGTGATTGAGGGGTGAGGGGTCGAAATCAAAGAGTGGGGGAGAATACTCATACAGTTGAGTATCTCATTGTGCTGAGGTAAAATGAAAATGAGAGTTTGGTTAGAAGTGAGCTAATTAAAAACAGAAAGAGGGTGTGAGAACAGAGTTAAAAGAATACGAGAACTCTGCACCAACCATTTTCTGAGCCGGGCAACCACATTACTGATTGGTTCACATTCTTTGGTGACCATCATTGAAACAGACAACTAGCCCATGCCAACTCTTGCATTTAACCCCACCAGCTACTTATTTCTTTCTTAACAAAGAAATGTTTCATATTTCTTGGGGACGCAACATATCATCTATCTGATCTTCACTCGAAAGGTCTGGATATTGAAAAAGAAGGAAGTTTGCCCCACCTTCGCTCTTCATTCATGCACATTGAGTCCGTGGAAAACTTGTTGCTGTCTCAACAGTTTACACACTTTGAGCCTATTTTTCAAGCATAAGTTGCTTCAATCATTTCTACACTTGCACGTACACACAAGGAATATGTTTTCTTGTCATAATGATCATAGAAATTTCCTTTGTGGTTTTTCGATGATTGAATGGAATCCCTGGAGGAGTGAACATCAAAAAGCTCCTTTCCAAAGTGCATTCGTTGTATTAAGTGGCTCCATGCAACTTACAGTCATTTTAACTGATTCATTAGTTGTTTCAGGGTTACCACGTTACTATTGTCTGAATTTGAAAAGACTCGGATAAATATTTTTGGAATTGACGGATATTCAGATCGAATGGAGGAGATTGTTATTGATATATTCAAAGAATGCTGAAATTGAAAAGAGAACTTTGATGATCATGATGCTCACAATCATCAAAAAGGGGGAGAAGATTTGAAAGTTTCAATTTCAGAATAAAGTTCGAGTTAAAAAGTTCAAGATGTTTCGAGATGATTCGACAAAGATTCAAAGTTCAAAGATGTTCATTGTTCAAGAAGTGAAGATACACAGTTCAAGATATTCAAAGCTTGTTAAAGCTCAAAAGCCAGTTCATGATCAAAGACTGAAGATATTTCTCAAAGATGCAAAGATCCGTGCTACAATGTTTCAAAGATTCGTGTTACAAAGACCAGTGATACGAAGATTCAAAAAGATGAAGATTTTGTTTGAAGACTTTGACCAACACCGCAATGATGTGAAGTTTATGTTTCAAGACTTTGATGATTATTTGATTTTGAAGATCCAGTTAAAGACTAAAGCAGTCAGATTGGATTTCTGAAGACAACGCTTATTCGAAGATTCTTCAGAGTTATTGTTCAAAGATTGTTCTTCCTTCAAAGCGAAGAGGGAGATTGTTCAAAGTGCTTAAAGTGTTGAAGATTTGAAGATAACAAAGAGCTGAAGACTATCGTCATCAATTTTTTAAATCTTGAATCCATAGGGGGAGATTGTTAGTGCATAAAAATGTATTCAAGATTTAATATGTAACTGTAAAGAGTCAAATGTATTTGTCAAAGTCAAAGAAAGGGTGTTAAAGGGTCAAAGTCAAGGTATTAAGTGAGTTAGTCAAAGTGTATAAATAGTGAGCTTGTAATAGAAGTCTTGAGGTTGTCATTGAAAGGATTCATACGTGAGAAATACTTGTAAGAGAGGGATGACATCTTAGAGAGAGAGAGAGAGAGAGTTTAGAGAGAGAAAGTGGATCTCAATCCTAATCTTGTATTCTTTCTCTAATTCTAATGAAGATCATGGAGTTTTACATTGTTACTTGATTAGATCTGGGATCACACCCACACTACTTGAAAAAGGGTATTTCCAAGAGACCTACATTGTATGATTTTGGTTGTCTTGGAATAGCCAAAACATATCCGGAATAGCCAATAAAGTGGATTGGTCCTCTTGAACCTGAAAAGGAAGAGGAAATTGAGGAATACAAGCGTGCACACACTTCTAAAATGCAACTTCCGTTTTGTTATGAACCTTTGAATTACTTTTATCAAAAGAACAAAAAGTACCTCTCGAATGACTACTTCGATTGCTATAAGGTTGTAACGCCCAAGGATTCCTCTAAGAAGGATGAGGTCCAAACAACCGAAACCAAGACTGAGACGGATGAGTTCAAGCTCTATGTTCCCCCTCTCATCTTGGAAGCAAATATAGTTGAATTAGAGGAGTCACTTGAGAAAGAAAGGTCGAATTTTCAAAAGGAAAAGCAAGAGTTAATCAAGGAACTTGAGAATCTAAAATCGGTCAAAACCGAAATTGTGTCGGATGAAGGATAGGAAATCCTTCGGTGTGAAATCAATATGCTCACATCAAAACTGGCTGCCTTGGCAACAGATGCGATGAAGGAGTATACGAGAAATGGTCAACTCCAAGAGCAGATTGACCAACTCCAATCTGAAAAGCAGATTTCACCTGAACCTTCCTCAAGCTCCTCTGATACGTCTTCGTGTAAAGCTTTCATAGGCAAAATTTCTTCTACACAAGACGGTAAAGATTCTCAAGACGAGAGTGTTTTAAGGAATTTGAACTCTGATTTTTTCCTAGCTTCCGCACCAAATTCCCCAAAGCACACTGACACTAAGTGTTCCTCGCCTACCTCGACCTATCCAAGTCTTGTAATTTCGGATATCAATTTTTCTGAATACATGAACTCCAAAGGCAATTCTGATGAAGAGTTTGAGTCGTTCCCTTTCGACAAACCTCTTCCAAATCATGCTAATTTTCTTCTCGCCTGTAGTTAATCGACCGGTCAATTTTTTAAAGGGTGCTTGTTCAAAAACAAAGACCCCAACTGTGATTAAGATTTCTAAAATGAAGCCTGTTTCTCAAAAACAATCACAGCCGAGGCAAAAGACCGAGCGATTGCCTACCAAAAATACTGCTTCCTGAAAAGTCACTGACCGTGCTGTCCATGTTGGTTCAGATAAAAACGGTCACGCTAAAAAGGATAACCAAAAGTGGCTAGCTAAGGAATCTATCGAGGATGCTGCATCAAAGTCTTTCAATATTGTGTTTTACCCTAGAATGAACAAAAACGATTGTGCTTGGAATCATAGGAATGATTTTGTTAAAAGAGATGTTAATTTTCCGATGAAAATTTATTCCATTCAGCAATTGATTCAATTGTCGCATGATTGTTTGTGTTGTTCTAGTTGCGGTTGGAATGACTTTGATGATATTAATAATAATGATTGGTTTGGGTCATATCACATATATAATCATACACCCAAACGCAAACCTCATAAAAACAAAAAGAAACACTATACACAACGGGGT
Source organism: Saussurea involucrata (assembly GCA_033807775.1). Taxonomy (NCBI): domain Eukaryota; kingdom Viridiplantae; phylum Streptophyta; class Magnoliopsida; order Asterales; family Asteraceae; genus Saussurea; species Saussurea involucrata. The sequence continues at coordinate 42,165,216 of CM066325.1, read as the reverse complement.
TCCCAATAAGAGGTTAAACCACAGCGAGATAGGAAACCACTTCAAAACGGGTTACTCCTACTGAGGTTAAACCTACATCTAAGAGGCAACGTGTGTCAAAGAAGGTTCCTACGAAGGGTGTCAACCCTAACCCTCCGGGACCCATGCAAATATGGGTACCCAAAGTCCGCTAAACTTGTTTTGCAGGACGGTCACGTGTGATACTTAGACTCTGGATGCTCCAAGCACATGACCGGAAGGAGGGAGCTTCTCACGAACTACAAGGAACAATATTGGGGAAACATGAGATTTAGGAACGTGACAAAGCACATCGACGTTCGGTACAATTTCATTAAGGATCACGTTGAAAGAGGTACGGTCGAACTCTTCTTTGTAAATACTGAACATCAGTTAGCAGACCTGTTTACAAAACCCTTGGACGAAAAACGTTTTAATACTCTGGTGTCCAAGTTAGGTATGCTAAATCTGAAGACTTGATCTGATTGTGTGCCCGTTACAAGTTCCATACATCTACGAGAAATTGTCTACTCATCATCTGGTGGTCACACTCCCGATGATTGAGCATACACTATCTCGCACTTGTATTCTACTTGTATCAGTTACATAGTTTGATTGAGTCTCTGTATTTATTAGGTAGATTTCGTTCGTTTCCTTTCTTTCTACGTTTGGTTCTTTTCTTTCATATTGTCGTCTATTTTATTTGCTTATATCTGTGCTTTCACGACTGTTCATATATTCAGGGGGAGTACAAACCGGTATCAGGTAAGTTTATTCTTTTGTTGAGGGGGAGTGTCACACACAATTTGTTTTCTGCTGAAAAGTTTTTTTTGTGTATGTGGATACTCCCGTGTGCATTTCATACTACGCGCACATTCTGAGGGGGAGCATATCACTTTATGTTCATCATTTGAGGGGGAGCGACACATTTTTCTTTAACTGTGTGTGAGTCCATGATCTTCAATACTTCAAGTAATTGTAACAAGATAAGGAAGGAGAGAACAATTTATTATAGAAATGTAAACCTAATCTAGAGAGAGAACACAAAAGTGTTTAAGAGCTACATTTTGTATTATGGAAGTTATGATTACAAATAACATGAAATGACCTATTTATAGCCCTTCCCCCTTGTTACAACAAGTAAGCCCAAGCCCATTTACATGTCTAAGCCCATTAGGCCCAAATCCATTACTTTACAAAACTTTCTAATTATTTAGGACAACTTAAATGTCCTAACATTCTCCCCCTAATGTTTTGGAAAGTAAAATCACTTTAAAGTCTTTAACTCCTCTCCCCCTTGATTTTCTTGAAAAACTTTAGCGGTGTATTCTTCAAATGTAGGTTCGGCTCCCCCTTGAAAGTTGCTCTTATTCATCATATTTTCAACTTTGAAAAATCGGATCCAATGTACTCCATAACCCCGACTAAATGCACTAAAATCATCTTCAAAGTGTATGCATTTAGTGTAAAACAGAGAATCCGTCGTTGGACCACGAGTTGAGTAAGAATTCGGCTTAAGAGCTTGGACCGAATTTGCTAGAAGAAGGAACGATAAAAACACGAGCTACTCGGTAGGGATTTCGAGGAATCATATACAAATCGATGTCGTGAAGATGAATGTGTGACAAACGAGATGTAGGAGTGATGCCACACGAGTTCCATTAGCAAAATCCACGAAATTTGACGAAACTAACGGAAATTGGACCAAAAATGTTCGAAAACTAACTGGCCACTAACGGAATTCGTTAGTCACTATTCATCTTCATCACAAAAACGCACTGTTGAAATCTCTTCCGATTTTCATTGAATTTTCATGCCTAAAACTGCTCCATTTTGCTCACAAATCATCAAGAAATAGATATTACCAAGAAATTGAGATCATGCATCGAAAAACTAGCAGCAAAGCAACACCGATCATATTTTCTTCCTTGAGTTAATCTTTATGTTTCTTCCATCCTCCACGTCAAAAGTTGTTGTTGAATGAGTTTCTTAGCAACTAATGATCATCAAGACAAGTTTTCTATGAAGAAAAATGATCATGCAGTGAGACAACGCCCCAACAGAGTTTACACCGGCGACCCATACTTTCCGGCGAACAATTCAGATTTCGGTGAGAATTAACTTTTTCCGATGATCTCATATAATCAGCGACCAAATTGGTTTGAGTTTGTTCCAATATGCTCATATAACACCAAACGAAGATTTTCAAGGAGTATTATGGCCATGCAGCGTTAAAAATATCTCAGATTTAAAACAGCAACATCGACGTCGGCCAAGGTTTTCCGGCGAGAATGGAGCTGTTAAATTTCAGATTGCATATTTCACTCAATGTTCTACCAAAATCAAATCTGAAAGTTGATTTATGATCTAAGCTTGTAAACAAACAGATCTGAACCAAAAATATAACAAAACTCCGGCTGAATAACGTTTTTCCGGCGAAACTCCGACGAACTTCGTTTTTCCGACAATCAAACTTTCAGATCACATATCTCCCTCATTTCTCGATGAAATTTGATTCTGAAAGATGTAGAATGCTCGAAATCATGAGATAGACAGATCTGTGGAAGAATTCTTGATTAAAACATCCAAGAACTTTAGATCGATTGATGAACGTCGTTAAGATCTAAACCGAAAGAATCGAATTCTATGAATCGTTGATGAAATTCAGATCTGAACATTTTATTTCACTCTAAATCCACATACAAACAGATCTTGTGAAGCTCAAAACAATTCATCCACATAAAAACTTTTGGATCTTGAGAAATCTCGCGAAGAACACCGAAAAACTCTCGAAATTTTCGAAAATCGTCAAAACTTGTCGAAATTCGATTCTAAAAATTGGAGATTATCTGGAATCGAATAACGAGCAAATCTTCAAGAGAACAAGAGATTTGAGCAAACTTACATGTAGATCGGGCAAATTTACTTGAAATGTCGAGATCCGATGATCGTATCGAGAAAAAAATCATCGATTTGGCTCTGATACGAATTGTGAGTCCATGATCTTCAATACTTCAAGTAATTGTAACAAGATAAGGAAGGAGAGAACAATTTATTATAGAAATGTAAACCTGATCTAGAGAGAGAACACAAAAGTGTTTAAGAGCTACATTTTGTATTATAGAAGTTATGATTACAAATAACATGAAATGACCTATTTATAGCCCTTCCCCCTTGTTACAACAAGTAAGCCCAAGCCCATTTACATGTCTAAGCCCATTAGGCCCAAATCCATTACTTTATAAAACTTTCTAATTATTTAGGACAACTTAAATGTCCTAACACTGTGTACAAGTTTTTTTTTGTGTCGGACTTTCCGCTGCTCACATTTGCCCAATCCGAGGGGGAGCAACGAAATCCCCATGCTCAGTTTGAGGGGGAGCGAGAGAAGGTTCTTTCATCATCCAAATAGTCCTAATTTTTGCAAAAACTGCAAGAACAGGGAATTTTTATCAAAATCCACAAAGTGTCCGAACAGGTATCCGGACACCCATCAATCCGGATGGGTATCCGGATGTCCCATCCGGAAAATTTGTCCTTTATATAAGGGGTCCAGAAAGTTTCATTCTCATTATCCGGATATTTTCAAAAAACCCTTTTGGCCTTCTCTCTCGTTCGGAAACTTCCACACTCCACGATTCTTACTCGTGTTTCGCTCCACAATCAGGTATGGTCTTTCCATCCTCATTTACATCATTAATTGTCGAGTCTCTCGCACTCAAACACACGATTCGACCACCGATTTGGTCGAAATAGGGTTTCCGAACCCTTGTCGTATGCACACACGCTACTATCCTTCTGTTATGATCATTGTGTGTTTATTTGCATGCCTATTTGGGATAAATCGACTCGTCCAAACGACATCCAGACACATTCTTGGTGTACGGAAACTATCATGTTTATGATCATTTGTGTGGAAACCATCAACATCTGGAAAACCTAGTTGTCCGGAAACCTAAGGGTTTCCGGTAAGTTCAACTCCCGGATTGTTGAGGTGTCCGGTACCCAAGTTGCCCGGTAACTCATATCTCATCCGGAAACCACATTTGTCTGGAATGTCTAATTTATCCGGAAACTCTCAAATCATCCAGAATCCATTGTTGTCTGGATACCTTTTGTCCGGATACCTTGTTGTGTCTGGTAACCTATGTTTCAAATATTTTTGTCCGGACACCCCTGTGTTTGTCAGTCCAGTACCTGTTTTCTCACTGCCTGTCCTCAATCTGTATCAGATTGAGCCCATTACTGCAAAGGTACACGCTTGCACTTGTTCATCCGCCTTCTTTACTAACTTTGGTTCTTTTTTCAGATATTCCATGGCGGATCAAGACCAACAACAACATCCCGAAGAACAAATTCCTCCTCAAGAGGAATTTATCGACGAAGCAGACGACAATGCTTTGGTCAACCCTTACCATGGCATTGAGTGTTGATCCAAACCCTCAGTGATTTGATAATGACCCTCTCTTAAACACTTAATGAAAATTGTAAGTAAACAATATGTATTAGAGTTTCACTATCGCTGATAAGTACTAGGACTTTACAGTACCGCTGAAAGGAACTCTCGCTCTTTAGATTAGACATTCAGCGAACACTGTTCATCCAGTAGCTCTGAGCCTGTTCAGTCTCTGTGATGATCGCTGATAGTTTAGTTGTTTACTTATGATCCCTGAAGACAAGTTTCACGTCAACAAAGGTTCTACGCTGAAGTCGAAGATCAAGCCCAAGAACCAGCGACAAGTCTACTAATGAACTGATGCGGATATCAGCGAAGCAAGACCTGTCCATTCAATGTGAATTATCAAGTAGAAGACTTCAGCAATCGCTGAGCTTTATCACTCGCCGATAAAGAACTGTTCAACGAACGCTGATCATGAAGTTTTCCTCTACAAGTTACTTTTGTCTTACCCCTTTGCACGTCTCCGTACGAAATATCAGAACGGACCTCCCTTCTGTCTAGAATCGTACAACAAACTCTGATTCTACACTGTGCACCATGCGGCTACTAAGGTTGTCTACAAAGGTCAAAACATGCAACCACTCAGCTGCTGCCATGTGTAAAGTAACACTGCCATGCATTAAATGCATGCAGTATATAAAGAAGAACCCTACTTCAGAATTGAACTGCTCAACCATCTTCTTCTTTCTCTCTTAGTGTTAGAATATTATTCGTAATATTCTTATCTCCTTTCTATCTTATTTCTAGTGCAAGAAACTTAGTGTTCTTAACTTGTTTAGATTAGGTTTATCCTTAATCTTGTTCCGCAACAAGTTGTAAATTGTTTGATTATATCAATAAACAATTTAGAAAGTAAAAATATGTGTGTTTGTATTCAACCCCCCTTCTACAAACTTGTATAACCCTTCGGGACCAACAAGTGGTGTCAGAGCAGATTTGTTTAATCTCATAAACAAGATCTTGTCTATACTAATCTTTTCTCTTCCTTGCTATTTCTTAAAATGGCTACCAACTCAAACACTAATTATCTTGATAATGGTTCTCTTGCAAAACCTCCCAGATTTTCCAGAGATAACTTCAATGTATGGAAAAATAGGATGATACTCTTCTTAGAAGGTGTAGACCCTACTATGCCTTATTACATCGAAAACGGCCCATATGCTCCTGTCAGAATTTACCCTGAAGTCCCAGGCACTGCTGATAGAGCTGCCATTCCTGAAAGGTTGATTCCCAAGGAAATTCATATATGGACTGATGAAGACAAGAAGAAAGTGGCTATCGACACCAAAGCCAAATCCATTCTTTCCATGGCTCTTCCTGATGAAGTCTACCATTCCGTCATGAACCTGAAAACCTCCAAAGCCACGTGGGACACAATCTGTGTTCAATATGAAGGTACGTATGAAGTCCAGGACTCACGAAAGATCAACCTGGTAAGACAATATGAAAGCTTCATTTGTGGTAAGAATGAATCTCTCTCTGCAGTACATCAACGTTTTAACTGTCTAATAATAGATCTATAAACTGTTGGTAAGGAATATTCTAACTTTGAAATTCTGACAAAGTTCCTAGAATGTTTACCTGAAAGCTGGGACAGTTATTCAATGTGTCTCAATCTATCAAAGGATCTAAAATCCATGACTCTTTCTACCTTATATGGCACGATGCTTAATCATGAGCAATCGAGTCATCATAAGAAGAATCTTGTAAAAGATTCCAAAAGCACCCCTGTTGCTTTAATCTCAGAGTCACCTTCCACTCAGCGATCTACTATCACCATCACTGAGTTGGAGACTAACTCTGAATGCTCATCAGATCCTGACTCCTCAGATCTTGACGAATCTATGGCTCTCCTCTCTAATAAATTCAGGAGTTTCGCCAAAAAGAAAAATTTCAGAAAGAACAAACCTCTTGCTATTACTGACAAGCCAAGATCATCAACTCCTGTTGATAAGGCTACTGCTACTTGCTATAACTGTGAAAAGATAGGACAGTTTGCTAGCGAGTGCAGGTCAAAGAAAGTTTTTAGAAACTCAGCTTTCTCCAAGAAATCCTCTAACCTCAGGTCTAGAGATGAAAAGTACACCAAGCTGAAAGAAAGGTATGCAAAGCTGAAAGACTTTAAGAAGAAAGGCAAAGGCCTGATGACTGACTATGATTGGGCTGCTTCTGACGAAGAAGAATCATCTGACTCTGAAGATGATGACGAAGCCAATATCTGTCTCATGGCCATAATCGAAGATGAGGAAGAAAAGTCTGACATTCCCTCTACTTCAGTCTCTGCTACTAAGGTGTTACCTTCTTTCTTTACAAATATTTCAGATATTGATGAAGTTGATAGTATTCGAAAGATCGATTTCCTGACTATGAGTTTATATGAAGCCATGAATGGCAAAACTGTTGTTGAAAATCAAAACCTTGATTTCGCTGAACAACTTAAAAACTGTCACCTTCAAATAGAAAAGCTTTCTAAAATTGAAGAAGATTTAAGAGATCAAGTTCATATAAATCAGCTAGTCAAAATCGAACGCGAAGAGGCTATCGTTGCATTAAAAGCTGAAAAAGCTAATGTTGAAGGAAGGTGTAAATCCTCAACAACGAGCACTGAGATAATCAAGTCTCAGATTCCTCTGAATGACAAACGTGGTCTTGGTTATAAAGCTGACACTGAAAAACCAACCACTGATAATTCCATGCTTAAGTTTGGAATGTTTTTATCCTCTATCCCTGACACTTCATCTTCTCAGTGTTCCTTTTCAAAAACTCCTATCCCAGAGGAAATCTCTACCTTAGTTTAAATGGTAAAGAGAAAATTCTTTATCCAAAACCTTAGAAGGGTACCTGTGTACCTAAGCTGAATGCTTCTAAAGCTTCAGTGACTTATCCCTCTACTTCTAAGAACAAGATCCCTGGATTTATTTAGCGATCTACTCCTAGACTTAAAGTGGATATAATTGGTAAGAAATCTGAAGAACTGGTAGTTCCTCTCATTACCAATGCCAAAGGTATACTTGGTGCTGGCCCTGCTCATTTAAAATTAACGGGTAAGTATGCAAATGGTCCTAAAACTACTTTTAGTTATAGGAAATATTATCACTGTGGACTTACAAATCATGTTGCTAGTAAGTGCCCCACAGCCACCAAAGCTGAAAAGATAGCTAAGGTGAAGATCAATGCTCCCAAAGCAAAGAAGACCACTGAGGTTAATAAATTAACCAAAGTGAAAACTGACAAAGCTGAATCTTCAAATGCTGCGAAGAATGCTAAACCGTCCACCTCCTCCACACCCACTGACAAGCGTGTACACATGATGAAATGGGTACCCAAGTCAAACTAATCTTCCTTTGTTTGCAGGTTAACAAGGGTATCTGGTATCTCGATAGCGGATGCTCTAGACACATGACTGGTAAGAAGAACCTGCTCACTGAGTATAAGGAAGAGAAGGGTCCCTCTGTGACTTTCGGTGGAAATGGAAAAGGCTATACCCGAGGTTTCGGTGTACTCTCTAATGCTACAACAACCTTCGGAAGAGTTGCATATGTTGAAGGACTGAAGCATAATCTTCTAAGCATAAGTCAGCTATGTGACAAGGATAACAAAGTGATTTTCACTAAGGAATCCTGCTTTGTCACTGACAAAAAAGAGAAGATAGCTCTCAGCGGTTATCGTTTGGAAAATGTTTACGTTATAAACATGGACTCAACTACCACTGAGAACTCATGTTTCTTCTCAAAAGCCTCATCTGACGCCAACTGGTTATGGCATAAGAGGCTCTCTCATCTCAACTTTAAGACACTGAATACTCTTTCTTCTAAAGAGTTAGTCACTGGTCTACATCAACACTCAAACGCCAAAGAGTCCTTATGTTCAGCATGTGAGAAAGGCAAGCAGACCAAAGCAAGCTTCAAGTCAAAGCAAGTTTTCTCAGTGTCATCTCTTCTACAACTTATCCATATGGATTTGTTTGGCCCTGTTAATAAACAATCTATCGCTGGAAAGAAATATACATTGGTCATAGTTGATGAATTCTCTCGCTATACCTGGGTAATGTTTCTCCATTCTAAGAGTGACACCCCTGAAGAACTCATTACATTTGTCAGGAAAATGGAAGTCCTGAACAACATGACCGTTCGCTCAATAAGGAGTGATCATGGAACTGAATTCAAAAACAGTTCTCTTGATTTCTTCTTTGAGAGTAAGGGTATTTTTCACAACTTTTCCTCAGTGAGAACACCACAGCAAAATGGAGTCGCTGAAAGAAGAAATAGAACTATCATTGAAGCTGCACGTTCAATGCTCAACGATTCTCATTTGCCTACTCAGTTTTGGGCAGAAGCTGTCAACACTGCTTGTTTTACTCAAAACAGGTCGCTGATAGTCAAAAGATTCAAAAAGACAGCCTATGAACTTTTTCATGGGAGAAATCCTTCAATCAGCTTTCTTCACATCTTTGGATGTCAGTGTTTCATACTGAACAACAGAGATGCCCTTAGAAAGTTTGATCCTAAGGCTGATGATGGAATCTTTCTTGGATATTATTCAATCTCGAAAGCCTTCAGAGTCTTCAATCGAAGAAGACAGACTGTTGAAGAAACTATTCACGTCACCTTTGACGAATCCCGTTCAGCGAATTCTAAACCTTCTACTGATATTGAAGAACTGAATCAATGGATGTTTTCTCATCTTGGTGATTCAGAAGATGTTCCCACTCCTCATACTCATACCGTTGAAGATGATGGTCCTACTATCATCCCAAACATGCAGACTAGTGAAGATGAAACATCATGGGTCTCAGCTATTCCTCTAAACACTATGCCTGTTTCTGAACCAAATGTCTCAGACATACCATCTACTTCTCAACAATCAGTGAATGAAATGACATCTGCACATATTCCTCTCTTGGCTGATATTCCAGAAGTTGCTGAAGCCTCATCTTCAGCCCCTCAAGTTCAGGTTGAGTCAGCGACTCATGCTCCGGCTCAGCGATGGACAATAAATCACCTTATTGATCAAATTCTTGGTGATCCAAACGCTGGTGTTCAGACTCGACGAAGTGTAGGTAACATTTGTTTATTTGTTAACGTTTTTTCTCTGATTGAACCAAAGAAAACAAATGATGCCCTCTAAGATCCGAACTGGGTCAGCGCTATGCAAGAAGAGCTGACTGAATTTGAAAGAAACAAAGTTTGGAAGCTTGTTCCTCATCCATCCGACAAGTCAGTGATAGGCACTAAATGGGTCTATCGAAACAAGTTGGATGAGCATGGAACTGTAACCCGCAACAAGGCTCGTCTTGTTGCTCAGGGATACAGACAAGAGGAAGGTATAGATTACGACGAAACCTTTGCTCCAGTGCAAGACTAGAAGCCATTCGTCTATTCTTAGCTTATGATGTACACAAAGACTTCAAAGTTTATCAGATGGATGTTAAGTCAGCGTTCCTCAATGGAAAGCTGAATGAAGAAGTCTACGTGGAACAACCTCCAGGATTCTCAGATCCTAAGCATCCAGGTTATGTTTATAAACTGGATAAGGCACTTTATGGCTTAAAGCAAGCTCCTCGTGCATGGTATGACACTCTCTCTACTTATCTCCATATTGAAAAATTTGAGCGTGGTAAAATCGATAAGACTCTATTTTTCAGGAAAGTAAAAGGTCATATTATTCTTGTTCAGATATATGTTGATGAAATTATATTTGGTTCTACTAACCCTGACCTTTGTACTCGTTTTTCTGAAAGGATGAAAGCAGAGTATAAAATGAGTATGATGGGTGAGCTAACATATTTCCTTGGTTTTCAGATAAAGCAAAATGAAAAAGGAACTTTCATTAATCAGGGAAAGTATGTTAAAGATATGCTGAAGAAATTTGATTTAACTCAGAGTTCAGCTATGAAAACCCTTATGGCACCAACGCTGACACTAAACAAGGATTCTTCTGGAATACCTGTTACTGTCACGATGTACCGTGGGATGATCGGCTCTCTTCTGCATCATACAGCTAGCCGACCTAATATTATGTACGCAACCTATTTGTGTGCACGATATCAAGCTGAACCTAAGGAATCTCATATGATCGCTGTAAAGCGAATCTTTCGTTACCTTAAGGGTACTCCCAACCTAGGTCTTTGGTATCCCAAAGATTTAGGGTTTGATCTAATCGCCTATTCAGATAGTGATTTTGCAGGTTGCAAATTGGATACGAAAAGCACCACAGGAGGCTGTCAGCTCCTGGGTGGAAAGCTGGTGAGTTGGACTAGTAAGAAGCAAAACTCAGTGTCCACCTCCACAGCTGAAGCTGAATACGTAGTTGCTGGAAGCTGTTGTTCTCAGGTCTTATGGATGAGAAATCAACTACTGGACTATGACCTTCAGCTCTCGAAAATTCTAATCTATTGCGACAGCACAAGTGCCATTGCTATAGCCAACAATCCAGTGCTACACTCAAAGACCAAACATATCGAAATCAGGTATCATTTTATCAGAGATCATGTGATGAATGGTGATATAGAACTTCACTTTATCCCAACTGATTTTCAGTTAGCTGATCTTTTCACCAAACCTCTTGATGAGACAAGATTTAACTTTCTCATCAACGAGCTTGGAATGCTGCACTTTGAAGAATAAAATCTTCAGCGGTTCGTATTTTATCAGCAATAGGATAAAACCAACTTGTATAACCTATTCTTTCATATTCTCTCTGAACAAAATCGATTCACTGATAATCAAGGTATGTTCTCTTTACTCGCTGACGTTCGCAAATAAATGCAAGATTTCAAAACAACTTGTATCGCTAAATATCTCTTCCTTATCAGCAATACTTTGAAATTTCAAAACCTAACGCTGATATTTCTATTCAGTGCATATGTTCAGGTAAATATTGTTTCCAGAAACTCAAAGTTCCCGGTCATAATTTTTCCCGGACATCCTTGCATCCGGTAAGTACTTCATCCGGAAACTCTTATCATCCGGAAAGCCTTTTTTATCCGGAATCTCTTGTCACCCGGTAAGCCCTATTTTCCGGATTCCTTATCCGGAAACCACCCGGTAAGCCCAGTTTTTCGGATTCCTGATACTGTTCCACTTTGAATACTATAGCGGGACCCCCCGTGCTAAGTCGCATGAGGGGGACATTTAAGTATTCTTGATACTGTTCCACTTTGAATCGAACAATCGTCTGACGATCACTCCAATGCAACTGAAGATGTCTCCTGCTGAAGAAGACAAGACAAAGTTGTGTCAGGTATGTAAACCTATCTATTTAGAACTTTCTGACCGAATGACACCTCTTTGCTGAACGGATAGATTCCTACGAGGCCACCTCTAAAGAACAAAAGCTTGAAATTAAATCTCTAACTGAAAAGCTTGATGTTCAAAAAAGAATAACAGAGAAATATAAGTCTGAAATTGCCAATTTAACTGATAAATGCAAAAATCTGTCATTAGCACCTAAAGACTTAAAGGCCACGTTATCTGATCTTCTGTCTCAGTTTGATCAGTGCAGGAATGAGAATGAAGAAATTGTTTATCAATATTCTTCTCTTCAAATTCAGCACAAGGAGTTTGTTGCTAAAATTCTTGATCTTGAAACCAAACTCCACAAAAGGGGTCAAACTGATCAAACCATTTTTTTGAATAAACCCAAAGAGTTCACGTATTTTAACAAAGCCTGGGGAATCAGATATGATAACCCACATTATTTGAAAAAGGGAATATGGCATACACCCACTTTGTATTATTTTGCTTGTTTTGGGTTAGATAAAAAGTATCCTGAATATGGAATTCAATGGACTGGTCCTCTTGAACCTGAAAAGGAAGAGGACACCGAGGAATATAAGCGCACACACAAACGAGGAATTCAACTCCCATTTTGTTATGAACCTTTAAATTACTCTTATAAAAAGAACAAAAAGTATCTCTCAAATGATTACTTCGACGGCTACAAGGTTACTACGCCCAAGGATTCCTCCAAGAAGGATGAGGACCAAGTAACCGCAACCAAGACTGAGACGGACGAGTTTAAACTCTATGTTCCCCCTCTCATATTGGAAGCAAAGATTGTCGAGTTGGAGGAGTCGTTTGAGAAAGAAAGGTCTATTTTTCAAAACGAAAAGAACGCGCTAATCTCTGAGATTGAGAAACTCAATTCTGAGAAACTTGAGAATCTACAACCGGTCAAAACTGAAGCTGTGTCTGATGAAGGACAGGAAATCCTTCGAGGTGAAATTAATATGCTCACATCGAAACTGGCTGCTTTGGCAACAGAAAAGATGGAGGAGTATGCAAGAAATGGTCAGCTCCAAGAGCAAATTGACCAACTCAAATCTGAAAAACAGATTTCACCTGAATCTTCCTCGATTTCAGCAGAAATGTCTTCGTGTAAAGCTTTTATTGGTAAAATTTCCACTTCACAAGATGGTAAAGATTCTCAAGACGAGAGTGTTTTAAGGAACTTAAACTCTGATTTTTTCTTAGCTTCCGCATGAAGTTCCCCAAAGCACACAAGCACAAAGTGTTCCTCGCCTTCCTCGACCGATCCAAGTCCAGTAATTCCGGATGTCGATTTTTCAGAATTCATGAACTCTGAAGGCAATTCGGATGGAGAGTTTCAGTCATTCCCTTTCGACAAACCTCTTCCGAACCATACAGATTTTCTGTCCCCCGTCGTCAATCGTCCGATCAATTTTCTAAAGGGTAGCAGTTCTCAAACAAAGGCCCCAGCTGTGATCAAGATTTCTCATTCAAAACCAACTTCTAAACCTGTTTCTAAAAAGCAATCACAGCCGAGGCAAGAGACTGGACCATTGCCTACCAAACATATTGTTCCTTCTAAAGTCACTGACCGTTCTGTCCCAGTTGTTTCGGATAAAAATGGCCGCGCTAAACAAGCAAAACCAAAGTGGCCAGCTAAGGAACCTGTCAAGAATGCAACATCAAAGTCTTTCCCTACTGCGTTTAATTCTAGGATAAACAAAGACAATTGTGTTTGGAATAATTGGAATCGTTTTGAAGTTTCTTTTCCGATTAAACTTAATTCTGTTCATCAATTGATTCAGTTATCGCATGATTGTTTATGTTGTTCTAGATGTGGTTGGAATGATTTTGATGAAATTAACCTTAATACATGGTTTGGGTCATATCACATGAATAATCATACACCCAGACGCAGACCCCGTAAAAACAAAAAGAAACATCTTTTTCAATGGGGTCCCCAATCAGAGGTTAAACCAAAGCAGGAGAGGAAACCTAATTCAAAACCAATTCCTCCTACCAAGGTTACACCTCCACCTAAGAGGCAACCTGCGTCAAACCAGGCTCCTCTGAAAGGTGTGAAACCTAACCCATCCGGGACCCAGGCAAATCTGGGTACCCAAGGTCTGCTAATCTTGTTTTGCTGGACGGCCATGTGTTATTCTTACACTCTGAATGCTCCATGCACATGACCGGAAGAGGGAGCTGCTCACGATCTACAAGGAACAATATTGCGAAGACGTGAGGTTTATCTATACCTATGTTTTCACGATCTGCTCATGTGTTTAGGGGTAGCATGATCAACTATCAGGTAAGTTTACTCTACAGTTGAGGGAGAGCGTCACACACAATTTTTATAAAATGCTGAAAAGTTTTTTTTGTGTGTGTGGGCACTCCTGTGTGAATTCTATATCATGGTCATCATCTGAGGGGGAGCGGCACAATTTTTTCTTTAAAAGTCTAAAAGTTTTTTAGTGTGTCGAACCCCTCCACTGCACTCTACTGCACTATCCGAGGGGGAGCAATATCATCCCCATGCTCAACTTGAGGGAGAGCGAGAGAATGTCTTCTCACAGTTCCAATTACTGCAAAATTCCCAGGCACAGAACAATTTTTTAGGTATCCGGACAGTCATCCGGAAACTCCATCTATCCGGATGGTTTTCCGGACCGGATCCCTATCTGGGTTGAACGGGAATCCGGATGACCCTACCCGGACTCCTTAGCCCTATATATGAGCATCCGGGTTCGTCCTTTTCACTTTACCCGGAAATCCTTGCAAAACCCTAAACCCTCTCACACGACTCTCTCGCTCGGACTCCCTTCAGATCACCGATTTGCAGTCGTGTTCAGTCCCAACTTCAGGTATGATGCTCGATTTTCCATCTTCGTAGTTAATAGCTACATTTCACACACTCCAATGCATAACTACTGCATCGATTCAGTCGATTCAACAGTGCCAGAACACCTCTTATAGGTTTCTTCGATTTCGGGCGACTGTATGGAGTGTCGATAGAGTTAGATGCTCATATGAGTTCATGTGTTAATCTCGACACTACTCGAATGTATTCACACTGTTTTAGGACCGCATTCTACTCAATTTCAGATTATGAATGTCGTCCAAACACATTCATTGTGTCCGGGAACCATCGTCCATATGATCATTTGTCCGGAAAGCTTCATACGTATGTAGATTTATCCGGGAATGCTCAACCGAAAGATATTTTGTCCGGATTCGATTAACACCTGGAAACCCTAGTTGTCCGAAGACCTTCGGGTTTCCGGTAAGTTCAAATACCGGGATGTTAGTTGTTCGGACTCCCTTGTTATCCGGCAACCCCCGTTAATCGGAAACCCATTTTGTCCGGGTTGTTCTATTTATCCGGAAACTTATGCTGTCCGAACACATGTTGTCCGGATACTTAAGGTTGTCCGAAAAGTTTTGGTTTTTCCAAATTTTTGTCCGGACTCCTCTGATTTTTGCCCATTCAGTACCTGTTTCATCAATGACAGTCCTCAACTTGTCTCAAATTAAGCCATTTATCGCAAAGATACGCGCCGACACTTGTTCATCTGCCTCAGTTACTAACTGTGCGTTATTTTCCTACAGATACTCAATGGCGGATCGGGAGCAAAATCCTCCACAGGACAAGGAAGAACAACAAATTCCTCAAGAGGGAATTATAGATGAGGCTGCCGACAATGCCTTGGTCGACCCTGACCATGGTACAGAAATGGAGGCAAACAATCATTACCTTGACCCGGATCAGTTCCGCCCACAACCACAACATCGTGTTCTTTTGGACATCCTTTCACGTCACCCTCTTCATGAGGCCCTCACTGCCACTGCCGATGTTCCTTTGATCTACGTGCTCCAAGTATGGTTTACTGCCCAAGTTCCCACGGCCGGAAACACACAGACCATAATGGCGAGAATAGACAACCAACCGTTCACACTGACGCCTGATTCATTTCGCCGCATGCTTTCACTCCTAGCTGCCGACGCCGCAGGTCATGCACGGTATGATCCTACCGTCAATGATGAAACGTTATGCGCACAAATGCGCGCGCTCGGCTACAAGTCTGCCCTTCCGCGACCATCGGCGTTCAATCGTAAGTTCCTGGCCCCCATATGGTACACCCTGTTCACAATTCTGAACAGGTGTCTATGATCACGATGGAAAGGCATAGATCAATGCACCGGCGACTTTCTACGTCTTGTTCACGCCGTCTGCTACAATCGCCATGTCGACTTCGCTATGATCATCTGTCATGAACCCGTGACGGCTATTCGACACATCGGAGGTACCAAGCAGAAAAAGTTCCTCCCATACCCGCGTTTCCTGTCACTTGCAGTCCGTCAACACATGGACGCTAATCCGGTGATACCTCGACGTGCGGCACACCCGGTATGTCCCATTCGACACTTACAGTACATGGTTATCCGCAACCTATCCAATGCGATAGCCATGCCCATTCTCGAAGCCCTTTTAGCTATTGCCGATCCCGCTGCACTAGGGGTAGTAGCATATAGGGGAGAGATAGGGAATCCCATGGTCCACCCAGAACCGGAGGGACCTGCTCAGGGACCTATACCCGAGAGAAGTTAGGGTCCGAGAGTAAGAGGAGGAAGGGCTCGGTAAGCAAGTGCTGCCGGGCGGGGTGTGTTAGTTGTGAGAGGACGAGGAACGAGTGTAAGTGGTGCAGCGAAACCGGGACCCAACACTAGCCAAGCTCTAGCCGGTCCATCTTCAAGACCTAAACTTCATCATACGACCGAGCCATATATTATTGAACCCCCTTCACCAACTCCACACACTGAGCACGTGAAACCTGACTCCACGGACTCCGATACAACCCATGCCATCTGGCTCTAAAAAATCCCTCCCCGTATCGGACCAAACCCCGACTTCACTGAAGGTACATCATCTGCTTCACCTAGGTTTGAGGGAGTAGAAGGTGTAGAGTTAGTAACTGCGAGACGGAGAGAACTGCATTCGAAGTTGAACCAGGAAAGATTGAGCCGTAAAGATAACGAGGCTCCTGAGCGATATCTGGGTAGCCGCATCTACTATCCCGTCTCATGAGTTGGGACGGGGTATTGAAGAAGCCTTCGTGGACCCAGCGGAGCAATTGCACAACCCCCTCAGCCACTGATCCGTCTCTCAAAAGACGGATGTTTCAGTCTCACACGGGGATAAAGCACAACTTCCACCGGTCTCTCACTCGGAGAGTACTGGTGTTGAAACAAGAGACCAGCAACCCCCGGTCTTGACTTCTTTAAGTGCACCATCGAGTCTAGAGCCATTTGTTATTGAACATTCTTCGCCTAGGACACTTGATGCGGAATAACACCAAGTCGAGATTCTTCGTGACTCGACCGGAACGTCGGTAGTGTCTCCGTCTGGCGGAACACGAGGATCAGACAAAAATTCTACCACAGCTACCCCTATGCCAACTGTGAACGTAGGTGGCTCTGCCTCTATGGTAGATGCCTTAACGGGAAATCTAAGTGATCCCGGAGTTATATTTCCCGACTTTGTGTCACAAGGGTCTCTGGACAGCACCCTCAAGGCTGTCTGCGAGGCACTGGAGAACCAAATGGAGCAGCACGTTGCCGATCAGCTCAACCGCTTAATCAAAGGTAAAGGGAATCTCGTCGAAACTGAAACCGCACCTACACCTCCACCAGAATCTACTCAAACTATCTACTCGGTGGACACCCTAAATACGATGCTACTGGCCCAATTGCTCCAAGAATCAGAAACCAACGCCTCAACAGAAGTAGACCTGATCTCCATTCTGAAATCCTAGGTCACTGCTCACTCCACATCAATTACCTCTCGACTGGATTGCATTGACTCGAGTCTCAAGGACTACAACCGAGCGCTCACAACGCTGTCCGAGAGAGTTCGCTCACTCGAAGAAACCCGTAAGAGTCAACCAGGCGGTCTGAAACGTAAGCACGATGACCAGGATGATCCTGATCACCGTGAGGGGGAGAAACGACAAAGACTAAACGATACCACCCAGATCCTCACTGCTGAAACTACAACTGTGGTTCAACCGGAACCTTCAACTACGACTACTACAACCGGAACAGATCCTAAAGCCGAGTTACCTTTAGCTGAAATGGTGATTGATATGGATATATCAGATGAAGAAGACCCGACGGTTGAAAAGCCCGAGGGTTCAACACAGGGATTGATCGACTTTGACTCATCAGACAGACCTCTACTGGATATGATAGATCCAGACTGTGAAGCCAACCCGAAGACCGAAGATGCATGGTATCAAAAAGCCGCCAGTGCCACAAATCTCCAGATAAATTTGGTCTTCCCCACTGATGACGAAGACAACATCGACTATGATCAGTTCCTGCTGCAAAATTTATATGGTACTTCTCCCGTTCACTATACTCAACCCGATGATACTTCAACAAGACCCGAATCTGCAACTGCCGATATTCCGACAACTCCTCTGCAACCGACAACTTCTGATCTTCCTCCCCCTCCTTAGCAACAAATCCGTTGAGAGAAGATCACTATACTTATTCCTCATCTAGAGGAATCCTTGAAGAAGCTATTTGTACACAAGCTACGCACGATCGAGCCGACTTTCTGTCTTGGTATTTACAACTACAGCCCCGAATTCCAATGCCGATACATCAGCGCTATGAAGCAGTGTCTTCAAGTCATCTATGTTAGAACCAAACATCAGATCACAGAGGTACTCAACATCAAATCACGCCACATCATGAAAATTTTCTATCCAGTGTTCACCGTCCACCGAGAAGATGGTAACGAATGGAAATTTTCTGAAGCCGACTTCAAGCACCTTTGACCTTTTGACTTCCTGGCGTTACTGAAAGACCTTCGCACGAGAACCATCCGACCGCTTCAAGTTACAAAGGCGCTCGAAGGTGTTCGTTGATTCCTTGTCCGAACCATAATGATGTCATACCTTACGAACTTCCAAATGGAAATCGAGAACAAAGCGAAGAAGGTAAATCTGATTAAGCCGAATCTGAATGCACCTGAGTTGAATATGTATCCCGAGAACGCTATGCTTCTAGAACCAGAATTTGGGTTCGTCCACCTCAACGAGCAAAAGGGGAAGAAATTTCTGCGATTTAGTCAGGTTGAAAGATTCTGTGACGGCACGCTCTACAAAGTTCAAGCTGCTCTTCGAAAGATCATCCAGCATGAGTCTGAAAATCCAAAGCGTTCATTTGTTCCTAATCTTAATGAAATCAATGCTCGAAATGCTTTGGAATGGTTGAAGATCGCATCGACTACCGCCGCGCAATCAGATGGTTTGAGATACACTTCGCGCTCCGCAAAAGATACATGGAGAACTGGCGCCAAATCGAACTTCAAATCAAAGGGGGATATTGTTAGGGCAGTTAATTAGTTGATTAGAAGTTCAAGGGTCTATTTGTATTTTGTTTAAACATGGTCTAGTTAGTGAACGCGCCATGGGCTTGTTAACCGCGGGCCCATCATATATAATGTAATCTAGCTTGGAAAAACAAGCTAGTTGTCTCATTTGATTTCTCTCATTCGTATTGTAATTCTCTCTACATTGAAAGCATAATACAGGGATGACCAGTTGAAATCATTGTTCTTATTGTTTATATTACTGATTTCATAATTGTTGCACGAATTTGGAACTAACAGATGGGGTATTGAAGAAGTCGCCGTGGACCCAGCGGCACAATTACACAACCTCCCTGGCCACTCATCCGTCTCTCAAAAGATGGGTGTTTCAACTTCTCACGGGGACATAGCACAACTTCTACCGGTCTCTCAATTGGATAGTATGGGTATTGAAAAAAGAGACCAGCAACCCCCGGTCTCAACTTCTTTGAGTGCACCATTGAGTCTAGAGCCATTTGTAAATGTTACTTCTTCGGCTAGGACACAGGATGAGACTCAACAAATCGATGCTATTCGTGACTCGATCGGAACTTACGTAGTGTCTCTGCCTTTAAGCGGAATGCAAGGATCGGAAGGAAATCCTACCACGGCTACCCCTGTGCCAATCGTGAACGTAGGTGGCTCTACGTCTAAGGTAGATGCCTCAACGGGTGCTCTAAGTGACCCTGAAGTTACATTACCCGACTTTGTGTCGAAGGGATATCTGGACGGCGCCCTAAAGGCCATCTGCGAGGCCATGGAGCAGCGATTCACCAATGAGCTCGACAAACTGAAGACACTGATCAAAGGTAAAAAGAAAATGGTCGAACCTGAAACTGCACCGACACCACTGTTAATGCCAAAAATCGTCCAGAAGGATAACTTAAGGTTGATTGTGGATCTTAACAACTATAGAAAGATATCGTTTGACAAAAGCATGCGATAAAGACAGAAATGTAAATGAGACAGAGAATTTGGTGACGCAGGAAAAACCTCAACGAGGAAAAAACTCGCGGACGACTGTGGAAGTCGTCGCTGCACTATGGTCGCCAAATAGGGGCGATGTCCTTGTGTTTCTGGTGTCGATCGTACAGAGATTACAATTCAAATGACTTGAAATGTAAAAATACAAGTGTATCGAATGTAAAAACAATGTGCGTCGTGTGTTTAAACTGTGTGTTGTGCGTGAATGTCGTACGTCGAGAGCAATTCCTCGAAAGAATGTTCTTTACTTCGAACGTTCTTGAGAGTTCAAGTGATTGTGCGTTGAAATGTGTTTTTTGAAATGTTGACTGAGCCTTTGCTTTTATAGTCTTCGGGTGCTTTAATTAATTTCTTGAATGATCTTCGTAACAGTCGTAACGGACGTCGTCTTTAATGCTATTAATGACCTTTATCAGTTATAGCCGTTGTCCATTAATGACGTTGACTCCTGCATTAAATATTGAACATACGTAACAGTTATATCATGCGTTAGTTGGTCGAGGTCGCATGGTTCTATGTGACGGTCGTGTAAAACATACGACGTGGTCGAGTGTCGTGAGGCAAATAACTTACGATTTGACTTTTAACCAAGGATAAAAGTGTTATGATTTTACATTGTCGTAAGGGGAAATAAACGTATTCCTTACCTTGGTCGTGGTCGAGGACTGTTGAAATTTTGCCCAAACAGTTTGCCCCGCAAATTTGAAAATAGAATGTCAAATTCAAATTTTAAATTTTGTCAATCGGACGCCTGGGGTGGTGACACGTGTCGAAAATTACCTTAGTTGCCTTGGGACTGGACTGGTTCAATTCAAACTAGATAGGTAAGTCGAAGAGAGGATAAGATCGTGACGTCATGATGACGCACGGTTGTGCTTACCAGGTGTCGACGATCCGTGTGGTTATACGAAAAGATGGGGGTGCGTGTCGATCATCGAGGGACTCGACCTGACACGATCGTTTGAATAAATAGAGATCGCGATGGATCTTTTCTTGTTTACGATTTCGGAGTATTTTAAAACAGAGATTTTATATTGATTTTCTTGCCATTCTTCGTCGAATCTCTTTCAATCCCGCAAGAACTTTTGATTCAGTTAGGATTTTCGAGTTTTAGAGCAACCATATAAGATACAACCTTTCAGTTTTTGTATGCATCGTAAATCCATTGCCAGGAAGCCTAGGAAAAACTGGGATATCTGGGGTCTTTCAGAGATACAGACTTGGTTGACGGGGTTAGCAATGTCGACAAAACCTAGAAGCACCATTCATAGCGAAGACGATCTCGATGACTTTAGAAGTCTAGCGAGAATCCCGACGGGGATTACTGTGAGCAAGGCTGGCAAGATTCGTCCGAAGATGTGCCCTGAGGGGTACGTCGTGATATACGAGTATCCATTTAAGATAGGCTTTCATTGGACATATTCGCTTCTGGCCAAGGCATTTATGTGCGAGTTCGATCTTTTGCCGGGGCAACTGATGCCCCAGTTCTGGCATGTTATTCAAGTCATCTAGCGACTTACCTCACACTGGGAGTTGTCTATGAACGTGAGGGACCTGCTGATGGCGTACCAAGTCAAGAAGGATCAATACCGTTGCTACAGTTTGTTTTCGAGATACAAGGGCGAGCACACCTTTGTTGGTCCCGAAGGGTTATACAAGTTTGTAGAAGGGGGGGGGGGGGGGGGGGGGTTGAATACAAACACACGATTTTTACTTTCTAAATTGTTTATTGATATAATCAAACAATTTACAGCTTGTTGCGGAACTAGATTAAGGATAAACTTAATCTAAACAAGTTAAGAACACTAAGTTTCTTGCACTAGAAATAAGATAGAAAGGAGATAAGAATACTACGAATAATATTCTAACACTAATAGAGAAAGAAGAAGATGGCCGAGCACTTCAATCCTGAAGTAGGGTTCTTCTTATACATTGCATGCATTTAATACATGGCAATATTACTTTACACATGGCAGCAGCTGATTGGTTGCATGGTTTGACCTTTGTAGACAACCTTAGTAGCCGCATGGTGTACAGTGTAGAATCATAGTTGGCTGTACGATTCTGGACAGAAGGGATGTCCGTTCTGACATTTCGTACAGAGACGTGCAAGGGGGAAAGACAACAGAAACTTGTAGAGTAGACCTCATGATCAGCGTTCGTTGAACAGTACTTTATCAGCAAATGATAAAGCTCAGCGATAGCTGAAGTCTTCTACTTGAAACTTCACGTTGAGTGGACAGGTCTTGCTTCGCTGATATCCGCATCAGTTCATGAGTAGACTTGTCGCTGGTTCTTGGGCTTGTTCTTCGACTTTAGCGTAGAACCTTTGTTGACGTGATACTTGTCTTCAGGGATCATAAGTAAGCAATCAAACTATCAGCGATTATCAAAAGTACTGAACAGGCTCAGAGCTTTATGGTAGACAGTGTTCGCTGAATATTAAACTTATAGAGCGAGAGTTCCTATCAGCGGTACTGTAGAGTCTTATTACTTCTCAACGATAGTGAAACTCTAATACATATTGTTTACTTACATTTTTCACTAAGTGTTTCTAAAGGGTCATTATCAAATCACTGAGGGTTTGGATCAACAATCTCCCCCTATTTGTTTATGACATAGCAATAAAGGAAAATTGCTAAATATGAAAACATAAGGATAAAAAGAACTTATAACATATTTGTCCCTTTTACTATTTTCTGGGATCTTTTCAGTTCTGATGGAGTAAAGTACATTCGCTGAAAATTTTCTTTAAACTTCGTATAAGGTTACAAAGGGAAGTAGAAAAATTATAAGTACAGCAAATAAATTTACAAGTACAAAAGATGTAAGCTGATAAAGATAGAAAGATTACAAGGAAATCCTATCAGCCTTCAAAAGGTTCTTCCTTAACGAGAAGTTCATCAAGGGTGTTTGTTGAAGGGATCATCCAGTCAGGGACAATTTCTCCTTGATTTTTTCTTTCTTGAGCTTTTGAGAAGATCAAGGGCTTGAGATATCGTGCCTGAAGATCGCTTCTGAATTCACACCAATAGATGAGATCCCTGAGCTGTTCGATGGGAGTCATGTGTTGGGAACTGAAGATATGCTAAGTATGGTTAGTACTGCCAAGACAATTTTACTACTGCCAGTTCTTCATTAATACTGCTTATGTGAAGTTACTACTGCCAGACAAGGTTACTACTGCCAGACAAGGTTACTACTGCTAGACAAGGTTACTACTGCCAGACAAGGTTACTACTGCCAGACAAGGTTACTACTGCTAGACAAAGTTACTACTGCAAGTCAAGGTTAGTACTGCTGGTGCATAATTGAATATCTGTTAGTGCTGCTCATGATTAATACTGCTGGAGATGAAATTGGTTAATACTGCTGAAGATTGTTAGTACTGCTCATGAAGAATGAAGGTTAATACTGCTGACTTGATAAGTTTGGTATGCGATACTTTTGGAGACAAAGAAGGAATTGATCAAGATATGTCTGAATACAACATTGTGAATTTTCTGTTACATTGTTCTTGATTGTGAGAATTAAAGTTCTTTTCCGCAGATTCTTTAATTCTGAATTCTAAGTGTTTGTAGTCTTGTTAAGATTCGATCCTGACATCATGGGAAGCTCAGAGATGCGTTGAAAGCGTTGTCTTCCATTATGACTTTTCCAGGAATGAATCGTTCACCAGGAGGTAGGGAGGTGTCAAGCGCTGAGAGGTCAGGTTAAGGACCAAGTACTTTATCGCGTGAGAAACCAATTCCTGTTTCGTTACGGATAGGAGGACCTGAATCTGACGGTTTTGACTTTTTCTTTGTAGAGGCCCTTCTTTGTTGAGTTGCAAGAGGAATGGGAGGACGAATACCCACAACAGAAGATACCAAGTCGATCTGTCGATTTATAAGTTTCTCGACATGATCCTTGTATTTAGAACGTGAGCGATGAATGGCTATTCTGATCTCCAACCATTCAGAGAGACCGTACTTTGTGATAGCATCAGCATAGAAGGTTTCCGTTGTACCGTTCTCTCTGAATATCTCGACCTCAACAATTGGAACTTTGATGGTCGATTTTCCAGTGATGTGAACTTTGTTAATTCTGGCAGCCCGATATCGAAAGTGTACTTTGACTTTACACCATTTCAAGGTAGATTGAGATACCTTGGTCTTTTCTTCGAAAATCTTTTGGGCGTCTTCCCACAACTGACGTTGGACTTCAATGGGAGTTCTTTTCAGTGTGGGGTCTTTCACCGATTGTTGGGCAAGCTGAATGGCGAGAGCCTTATCTTTTTCTTCAGCTTCCTTTCTTTCGGTGAGTATCCTTTCAGCTCTGAGGTGATCAGTGAATTCCTTCTTTAATAGTCTGAACTTTTTAGGAACAGGAACTTTGGAGCGAGGGAGGATGATTCGCTGCTCTTCGAACTTCTTGATTATTTCTTCTCTCCTTTTCTGATCCTCTTCACTTAGATTTTGAGGAGCTAAGGAAGGTCTGTTTTTGTGAGAGAGAAGTTGCTCTTCAGGTTCATCGGTCTCAGTGATTAAATCTAAGACCAGGATTATTTCTTCAGCTCTTGTGGCTGGGATTATTGTGGGTGCAACAATGGGGACTTCAGCTGGATCCTCAAGCAGGGGAGAGGACTAGCTGAAACACATCGATTGTTTAAGTAAGAAGAGTTGGGGAAGAAAGAGATAGAGAAAAGAATGGGGTTAAGTGTATAGAGGTTTTATGGAGTGGAGAACTGAGATTGAGAAGGGGTAGAGGAGGGATGCAGAGTAAGGGAAGAGGAGATATTTTACCTGACAAACTGGCTTTATCTGAAGGATGGCCAGATTGCCTTCTGCAGCAAGGCCTTTGTTTTTGCCTTTGTCAGCTTCAGACGCTGCAGGCTTTGTCTTGGTCGTCTCCCCTGAAGGTTCATTTATTGAAATCCCTTTTAGAGCTGGAGCTTTCTTTGGCTGGACGAAGAAGGAATCATCATCATCATCATCATCATTTTTATGGGATGTTGATGGTTCTTCATCAGAGATGTCGATAGCTTCGTCGTCTTCAGCGTCTTCTTCATCAGTTTCAACCTCGTTAGCATAAGGAATGGTAACATCAACAGTATCTTCAGTTTCCTCATCGAGTTGCTCCCCCTTAAGAGCAAAGGGAGTTTTCTCGGTTCCCTCAGGGTTTTCAACTCCCCGAGGTTGTTCAGCAGCAGCAGTAGTAGAACTCGTCTCCCTCTCAGCTAGGGGAAGGTCTTCTAGAGTTTTCTTCTCCCCCTCAACATTATGGGGAAGGTCTTCTTTAGTCTTCTCCCCCTCTTCCACATGATGGTTGGGGGAGGATACAACATTCTCAGCAACAACATCAGTATGCATTGGGTCCCTGTCTTCCAGGCCAGAGATCCCAACACAGTTTTCAATCTTGCTTAATTTGTCTTCTAGGCCAGATATAGCAGGATTGAGTCTTTGAAGATCTTCTCGATCCACCTGAGTAAAGTGTGAAGGAGCACAAGTGGCAGCATTCAGGCGATCGAGGACTTGCTGAAGTAGATCCTTGATCGTGGAGACCTCACCCTGGAGAGTTACCATCTCTGTCTTCAGTGTTGTGACTTCACTGGACAGAGTGGTGAAGTTTGTTGCGAGGGTGGTGTTGGTGAGGTTGAGATCGTTGACGAATGTCGAGTTGTTGGCTAGAGTGGAAGCAAACTGAGCAATGCTACCATCTACCTTCTCCATATCACCACTGGAGGCTTTCTTATCAACAACCTCGGTCAACTTTTTGAGATTCTCTTCAGCGTCTGTAACCGCTGAAGAGTTGGTGGAAAGAGTAGTGTTGTAAGAATCCACATTTGTCACCAGATCATTTAGGGAGCGTTGAATATCTCCCAAATTAGGACCTGTAACAGTAAATAACTTATGAACATAGGGAAGCTCAAAAGTTTGGGGTTGAGAGAGAGTGTGTATGGTTTTGTGTATACTTGCAGGCGGGTTGGTGAAGTTGTCAAAACCTCGTAGACCTGAGAAGTGTTCGATGTCGCCTTCGAAAGTGCCTTGGCGCATGGAGGTGCCTGCAGATCCTAAGTTTGTTTCCATCATCGTATGTAGAGTATCAGTAGCTGAATCATGAACGATGACGGGGGTTCCAGAGAATGGAGGGAAAATTGGTGGAGTGTCCAAAGAAAGAGTGGGAGGAGTAAAGGATGAGAAGATTTGTTGGGAGCGGGGTTCAGCGTTGGATCCCCCTTAGAATCACTTCAGTCTGTAGAGAGGCTGAAGGAGGTGTGTTAAGTTCCAAGTTTATAACCTCAATGTTTAGAGACGCTGAGGTCGGGATGGAAGGGGTGGCTTGAGCAGATGTGGCAGAGCATACCACGAAACTATCCAACGACTCTTGTACAAGATGAGTCGTGGAGTCTTCAGCCGTTGATGGCTTGGAGGGTTTCTCCTTGGTTTTCTTGATCCTTTTGGAATCAAGTTGGGAAGTAGAGTGTTTCCCTTTTCGAGAAGGAGTGGAGGGTGCAGCATGGGTATCAGCGGTGGGAATTACCACTGAAGTAGCCATAGAAGTAGAAGAAGGAGGATTAGGAATAGATAAGAGTTTAGAAAGACTTACCTCGTTTGGCAGGGGCTTGAAATCTAAAACTTTAGCGCCAACCTGAGAGAGTCTCAGGTCTCCCACTTTTGGGTATTCATCCCCCAGTCCGTGTTGAAAGACGGCGCTGATAAACCTTGGATATGGAACGCAAGTTGGTTTATCAGCCATGTTCACCCTAAACGCCAAATCGTCGTAGATGATTGACGCCCAATCGATGTGAAGTCCCTTCAGCAGAGCATATACCATGGCTTGTTGGGGTTGGGATGCTTGGTCAGTTGACCCGGATTTAGCCGTTAGACAGCTAATCAGATGAGCGAAGATGAAATTCATCTCGCTGGGCATCATAGACTTCTTGATGGCAGTTAGCTTTTTGTCAGGGTTTTTGTCTCTCCCTGTGTCCCATGTGTAACCCATTGCATCAAAGAATGCAATAAGGGTTGCTCTATTAGTAGGGTTCTTTTTGGGATCTGGTAGAGGGACAAAACGGTTTTCTTTGGTACTGGCAGGAAGTTTTAGAGCACGCCTGATATGGTTGGGGGTGATCTTGGAAGTACCATGGTTGTATAATCCAGATCCGTGCAACAATACATAAATCAAATATGATAAGCAATAAGTGTTATGATTTCAACTGGTCATCCCTTTCATTAACTTTCAGAGAGAATATTACAGTACGAAACAAAAAGCTAAAGAGATGATTAGCTTGTTTTTCCAAGCTAATCAACATTAAATACAATGGGCCCGTGGTTAACAAGCCCACGGCCCATTCACTAATAAGCTCTAATTTAATCAAATACAGTTTAACCCTTGAACTTTAAATCAACATTAAAACCTGCTCTAACAATCTCCCCTTTGATTTGAAGTTCGAGTTGGCGCTCTAGATCTCTCCAGTCTGGATCTTCGAGCGCTTCGCGTACGTTCGTCGGATCAATCTTGCCCAAGAAGCCGGAGAATAGGCAGAAGTTGGCGGAAGCGCCTCGTGTACGAACAGGAGTCAAGGGATCACCGGTGATCTGATGTAGGGGATGGGCCTTCGTCCATTTGGTGGAGTGCGGAAGCGGCTGCTGGGTAGAGTGAGATGTGTCCGGATCCACGTATGAACCTGATGGAAGGTCTTAAACTTTTTCAAGAGTAGCAGTCGTGTTTCTTGGAGGAAGTGGGGGAGGATACGTCGATGGTTGAACAACTTCTGGTTCCGAGGAGTGCAGATGTTGAGCATCGATTGTAGCAGATGACGAATCAGTAGGAGCGATCTCAGAGAGTATGGGTTCCTCCGGGCGGGTTACCGTACCAGGTGCATGCGTATCTGATGATGACGGTTGAGTTGTCTCTATAGATGTTGACGGCGTACTCATGGAAGGAGGCGGACCGGATAGAGCGACCGAATCCTCATTCCGAGCAACTTCAAGTCGCGGTTGCGCTGAGACAGGAGCAAAAGAGTTAAGTATGTCATCATAGAAATATTGAAACAGTAAATCTAAATCAGAAGAGTCAGCTTTCGATGAAGATGCATGATTCAGATTTACTGTAGCTTGTGCAGATCCCGAACTCGAGGGTCCGGAAGCTAGCACTCCAGTTAAACCGGGTTCTGAACTGAGTTGTTCAAAAGCCAAATCTGCGGCTTCGTCGAATGTCACGTTTATGCTCTCAACAACGGTTTTGGTCCGTTTGTTGTAAACGCGATACGCCTTAGCCTGCATGGAGTATCCAATAAAAACTCCTTCGTCCGCCTTGGGGATGAATTTCTCGAGATCATCCTTGTCGTTCAGCACATAGCAAGTGCACCCGAAAGCGTGAAAGTAGCCGATGGTTGGAACGTGATTATTCATGATCTCGTACGGTGTCTTGTTGAACCGCTTGAGAAGGATAAAGCGGTTTTGCGTGTAGCATGCCGTAGACACCGCTTCAGCCCAGAGATATAGCGGTAGATTTGCTTGGGAAAGCATTGTGCGGGCAGCTTCAACGAGAGCACAGTTCCGTCTTTCCACCACTCCATTTTGCTGAGGAGTGCGTGCGGCAGAGAAGGTGTGTGTGATGCCCACTGACTTCAGATAGTCATCTACCTTTTGATTCTTGAACTCCGTCCCGTTGTCAGTTCTGATAGACTGAACGTGTTGAAGCTTGTTCTTCTGGACATTCTTCAGGTGATCAATAATGAGCTCCGGAGTTTCATCCTTCGAGCGTAAGAACATCACCCAAGTGTAGCGTGAGTAGTCGTCCACCATCACAAGCACGTATTTGCGCTTGTTGATGCTCGAAACATGCATTGGACCACACAAATCCATATGAATGAGTTCGAGGGTCCGGGACGTGCTCGGAGTTGCCTTCGGCGGATGTGTTGCGTGCTTCATCTTTCCCTTTTCGCATGCCCCACAGAGACGATCCTTCACGAACGGAAGTTGGGGCACGCCTCTGACGTGTTTGCCTAGCACCAGTTGATTGATACTTCTGAAGTTGAGGTGCGAAAGACGTCTATGCCAGAACCAAACTTAATCAGAGTCGGCTTTTGACAAGAGGCAGACAGGTTTGTTGGATTTGAGTTCTGCGAGGTCAATGGTGTAGAGATTGGTCTTTCGAGTCCCAACCAGTAGCTCTTCTCCGTCGTTGTTGAGGATTCTACACCTTGTGCCTTTAAAGTTGACCTCGAGATCCTTGTCGCAGAATTGGCCGATGCTGAAGAGGTTGTGTCCTAATCCTGCGACGTGGGATACCTTCTTGATTCTTATCTTGTCTTGTACAATGTCGCCGTAGCCCACGATCGGCGACTTCTCGTTATTCCCAAATCTCACGTATCCACCGTATTCTTCTTTGTAGTTCGCGAGAAGCTCCCTCATTCCGGTCATGTGCTTGGAGCATCCGGAGTCTAAGTACCACATATGACCGTGCTGTAAAACAAGATTAGTGTTGTTTAGGTACCCAAATTGTAACGTCCCAAAAATTACAAGGAAATTTAAAATTTTTAAAACATACGTTTCATTATAAAACAACCATAATTCAATAATTCACGTCTTAAGTGAAATTAACGTCGTTGACTCAAACCGTCAACAAAGTTTATGCAGCAGAAAATTATATAATTAAATTCAAAGGGTTCGAAAGTGAAAGTTTAACAATCTTTGGTACTCTGCGCTTGATGTGTGTACGGTCACGCCCGACTGCCGCCCGCACCTGAAATAACAACATATTGGGAAGGGGTAAGCTATAATGCTTAGTGAATTCAACCACACACGTAGGTAGCAACCCCACGCATATCGCCCCTACTCGCAAGTAGGAAACATCACCACTACCATGAATACGAAGCCACATAATGATTCATGCATACATACAAACCTCGGTCCCACCGAGTATACAAAAATATAGCAATACCAGCTCAGTCCCACCGAGCCCCCGGTCCCACCGAGTAAAGGTAAATAGTTGTACTAGCTCAGTCCCACCGAGCCCTCGGTCCCACCGAGTAAAGGTAAATAGATGTACTAGCTCAGTCCCACCGAGCCCTCGGTCCCACCGAGCCCCCCAGTCCCACTGAGGTGTACGCAAGCACAAATAATCGACATATAATTTCAACAATCACAGCTAAATCATCCCATCCAAATTGGTCCACGTAAACACGTAATAACACATAGCACAAAAACAGCGGTATACATGAAATTCCTAACTACGCGGTGAGAGAACTCACCTCAAAGCAAACCGACGCGCTCCCGAGCCGCAACACCAGCACGTCAACCTTCCTCACTTTTTCCCACCTAAATACGCACTAAAACGTCAACGGGAAGTCCCAACTCACGACACTTTTACTAGTTTAGCAAAACTAAAATTCCAGCTTTTATACTAAAAACGCAGGTCTGTTCGGGACCCATTTTACCCCTGCTAAACTGATCAAACCAAAAACTTAATTCCACATCCAGGAAGTTCAATGTCTTATGGTTCCAGGGACGTATCGCACGCGTCCTAACGATATTCCTAGCACTCTATACGAATTTTACAAAAACATCTCGCAGTGCAGCTAAAACAGGACCTGTCAGTATAAAATGGCAATTTGACACTAGCTATGGCCCGAACTGGTTTTTCCACAAAACATATAAAAGTTACTAGACTCAGAATGGGAACTTTTGGCACCAGTTTCATCCCAATCCGACATTCCAAGCAAACGTTATGCATAAAACAAAACAGGGACAGAAAGCTGGAAGTTTTTCGGACCAGGCTGTATAAACAGCCCCATACGGCCCAGCTACAGGCTTAACCAGATTCTCGGCAAAACACGAAAAACTTTCCTGACTCGATTAGTGAACTTCGGCCACCGATTTCATTTCAATCCGAGCTACGAGTAAAAAGTTACGGCCACGACAAAACAGTGGCAGAAAAATCGTCATTCACATAAAATGACAAATCACCAAATTTGCGACCACTTTTTCACCTAGCTAGAAGCTGAATCGGTTTTCCGCTAAAACACGGAAAACGTGGTCGACCTCGAACTTGAACCGTGGGTACCAGTTTCGGCTCAATCGGAGTTACGACGGAAAAGTTATGGCCGTCGCAAAAACAGAAACGTAACGAGAGCCATACCTTACAACGACGACTCGCAACCGTGCCTGCAATCCCTTCTTCTCGACCTCTCCGACGAAGGACGTTGACACCGGTGGTTTTCCGGCGACGGCGTTTCTCCAGCGACCTCTCTCTCTCTCCTTTTCTTCCTCTCTCGGCTTCTCACACTCACGATCACCCTCTCGGCAAATCAAAAACTATGGAGCCAAAATAAGCAAATAACAAAAGAAAACTATATGTTGGTGCAATTTGGAAACCGCCGAGAAGAGGAAGAGGGGGGGGGGGTCGGTTCCCCTTCCTTTGGCCGTTCAACCACCCAAACACCTCCATTGTCCACCTTTGACCCCTAGGCTCAATCCCTTTGACACTTTTGGTCCCTGAATTTCTATATTATTGCAAAAGGGAGTAAGGTTTGCCACACATAACAATCAAGGTCCCCTTTGACAACTTTCGTTAACAAGACTCGCTTTAAACGTCAATAAAATAATTACATTAAGAATTTTAACAACCCTACCGGGACACGGGCTTTACAACTCTCCCCCGCTTGAGTTAGACTTCGTCCCCGAAGTCTACACCCGCACACAGCTCCGGATAATTCTCTCGCATCTTCGCTTCAGGTTCCCAAGTTTACTCGGAGCACTTCCGGCGTTTCCACTAGACCTTCACTAACAGGAATTTAAGATTTCCCACACCGCCTAAAAATCTCTCGAATACTTTTCTTACCACAAAACTCCTTCAAGTACACCGCAAGTATGATCGGAGGAACATTCCAACAACTGGATTCATTCCTGGTCAAACGACTTCGGTTGTCTCCCAACCATAGATAGTCCAAACATCCCGATTCAAATTTCAAGCTCTAACCATTCTAAAGTTGCTCACCAATATACCCTACAGGATACTCGAATTCGATCATTCCTATCATTAACTGTCGATTAACTTTCACGAGTTATAATAGACTCCCACAATTTACTCCACATGAATTATCAAACTAGTAAATTTATAATCATCCACGAAGGTCATTCCACCACAAGCAAACATCTCATGATTACTACTATCATCAACATGATTTCCTTAAAATCGGCTACAATTCCCCAATTACACTAAGGCATTTGGCCTCAAGCCCAAAAGTCGACACCTAAGTATACTATTTACCTCAAAAATTCTACGCATTTATCCTCTTTATTACAAAGGGCAGCATTCCCTAACCGATAATATTCGGCCTACAGTACCCACACGCGTGGGATACCCAACCTTCCATTAAGACCGAGAAATTGACCCATGACTATCACGGACAAAATTCGGAATTTTCCCCCGAAACTCTCTCACGATTGGCATTTTCCACCGCTTCACAGCCGTAATCTTGGCCGGGTCCACCATAATACCATTCTGGTTCACGACATGCTCTCGAAAGTGGTCCTCTCGTAACCAGAACTCACACTTGGAGAGCTTAGCATACAGCTTCTCTCGCCTCAAAACTTCCAAAACTTCTCGCAAATGCATCTCATGCTCTTCCTTCGACTTCGATTACACAAGAATATCGTCGATGAACACGATCACCGATCGATCCCACATAGGGCTACATACCCGGTTCATGAGGTCCATGAACGTTGCGGGTGCATTGGTGAGCCCGAGAGGCATCACCACAACTTGTAAATGGCCATGACGTGAACGAAAGGACGTCTACTCCGTATCCTCTCTCCTCACCCGCATCCGATGATACCCCGATCTCAAATCAACCTTAGAGAACCACGAGGCTCCCTGAAGCTGATCGAACAAGTCATCGATCCTTGGCGGAGGATAACGATTCTTCACCGTAAGCTTATTCAACTCACGGTAGTCTATACACATCCGTTGGGACCCGTCTTTCTTTTTCACAAACAGAATCGGGGCTCCCCAAGGTGGACAACTCGGCTTGATGAACTCCTTTTCGATAAGTTCCTGCAACGAGTGTACAACTCCTTCATTTCCGATGGAGCCAGGCGATAAGGTGCCTTGGCCACCGGAGCAGCATCCGGAATCAAATCAACGTGGAACTCTACCTGTCGCTCGGGAGGTATCCCCGGTAACTCCTCGGGAAAATACGTCAGCAAACTCCCGTACAATTGGCACATCCTCCACAGACTTCTTCTCTCCGTCGTCGCGCGTGTCGATCACATACGCCAAAAATCCCTGACCACTGTGCTGCAAGTACCTCCGAGCCCTTGCAGCCGAACATATCGCTGAGGTCCGCCTGGGCAAGCCGCCCTGAACTAGCATTTCTCCCCCGCTTGGGGTTCGAACTCGTACTTGTTTGCGACGACAAACAATCTCCGCATCATACGCATCCATCCAATCCATGCCCACAGTCACGCACAACTCCCGCATAGCGATCGAAATCAAATCAATCGGGAACCTCACACCAGAGATCTCCAAAGTGCACCCCGGGTACACGTCAGTAACCGTCAAGGTCCTGTCTTCAGCAACTGCAACCACAAGTGGACAGCCTAACCGTCCTACAACTCGGCCCCAAACACTCACTGACTATGTGAGACACGGAAGGATGAGTAGCCCCGCTATCAATCGTCACCACAGCAAGCACCGGGTTAACCAAGAACGTACCTGTCACCACTTTATACGTAGGTTGTGCCTCCTCCACTCCCAGTTGACGAACTCTACCTCAGGCCGCCTCCATCACTACAGCAAGTGAAGCATACTGCGCGGTACTCACGAACTCCCTGATCTTGGTACGTAACATATCCTTGCACCGTGTCCTCTTCATGTCCTCAAAAGCAGCATGCTAAGGATAGAATAATGTCATTTTCGTAAACTTTCGGTTCACCTCCTTTATGGCCTCCGTAGTCTGATAGAGCTCCAAGAACTCTTTGGCACTCCTCTCCATCTCCACTAGAGGCACATGCTCTACACGAAACATACGACGAACTCCTCCCAGGTCAAGTAGTGAGCCCGTTAAGCGTCAAAGCAATAGCACACCAGTCCTTCGCTCCGTCTCGTAACAGATTCACCGCGAAGCGAACCTTCTAGTTCGCAGGACAACCACCGGTAAGGAATGTGCACTCTATAACCGATCCCGACCCTCTTGTTCGGGGCTGCCCACCCGCAGGGGGTGGAATCGCCGCGATGCGCTCCTCCATCGACACTATTACCTCATCACGAATGGCGGTAATAATATCGGGGATCGCCTCCTCAAAATATGCGTCACCTCGACCGCAAACATCTCACAAATATGATCAGCAATAATTCCAGCATCAGCATCTGGATCAACATTGTTGTTTCTCCTTAACGAGCTACTAACACACATTAAAACCTGCTAACTACGCTCACACTCAACTCTTCGGATTCTCCGTGACTTTCCCCGACTCGAGCACGGATCTTGTGCTTCAGATAGTAGGAGCTCTGCTACTACCCTTCACACCTATCCTTACTCGTTTCGAGTCCTGTCCCGGGACGTCCAAGTAGTTGCTTACCACAAACAAACACATATGCCCATTCCGGCATATGCAAACACTTTTCCTAGCTCCCTAGAAAAGTCGTAATACCCCACCACCCTTGCTAGAATGGAACCCCCACTAGCCCTGACGAGTCGCCTCGTAAACGCACAGTCGTATACAGTGAAACCAGATAGACATTCGAATATAAGATTCTATCCTACAACGGTTGGACTCAAACAAGAGCTGCGCAATAGAACTAAATGCAACATTCTAAGGCTATTCAGTTCCTACTGTATACAACCTAAGGTGCATTCACATAACAACCTATCAAGGCTAGCATGAGTTCCTAATAGCAAGTAACAAGTATACAGTACCACAAAATTCACGTAAGCAATCTAGCATACATACTCCTATGTTCTAGAAAGCAATCTAGCATACGTACTCATATGTAAACGCTATTCCCAGCTCACTAGGAATTTTATCTCATCCCACTACTCTTGCTACAACGGAATCCATGTTAGCCATAACGAGTTGCCTCGCGAATACCCAGCCGCACGCAGCGTGAATCAAATAGACATTCGAATACAAGATTCTATCCTAGAACGGTTGGACTCAAACAAGAGCTGCGCAATAGAACTAAATCAAATATTCTAAGGCTATATGATTCTTACTGCATGCAACCTATAGGGCCTTCACTTGACAACCTACTATAACTAGCATTGATTCCTACTAGCAAGCAGTCATCGTACAGCACAGTGTAAACAACCTCGGCAATCTAGCATGCATACCCTATGCCTAGAAAGCAATAAATACACTAAGTGCTGTACCTTCCCAATTGGCGTCGGCTGACTGTACACACTGCGCCCACGATCACCGTTTCCCAAACGGGCTTTCTCCGTTCATTTATTTTCAAAGATTTTAATAAGAGAGTTTAAAAACTTCATAGCCGCAACTTGAGACCAAACACATCGAGATGTGTTTGATTCACTCAAATTGTGCTCTGATACCAAGTTGTAACGTCCCAAAAATTACAAGGAAATTTAAAATTTTTAAAACATACATTTCATTATAAAACAACCATAATTCAATAATTCACGTCTTAAGTGAAATTAACGTCGTTGACTCAAACCGTCAACAAAGTTTATGCAGCGGAAAATTATATAATTAAATTCAAAGGGTTCGAAAGTGAAAGTTTAACAATCTTTGGTACTCTGCGCTTGATGTGTGTACGGTCACGCCCGACTGCCGCCCGCACCTGAAATAACAACATATTGGGAAGGGGTAAGCTATAATGCTTAGTGAATTCAACCACACACGTAGGTAGCAACCCCACGCATATCGCCCCTACTCGCAAGTAGGAAACATCACCACTACCATGAATACGAAGCCACATAATGATTCATGCATACATACAAACCTCGGTCCCACCGAGTATACAAAAATATAGCAATACCAGCTCAGTCCCACCGAGCCCCCGGTCCCACCGAGCCCTCGGTCCCACCGAGTAAAGGTAAATAGATGTACTAGCTCAGTCCCACCGAGCCCTCGGTCCCACCGAGCCCCCCAGTCCCACTGAGGTGTACGCAAGCACAAATAATCGACATATAATTTCAACAATCACAGCTAAATCATCCCATCCAAATTGGTCCACGTAAACACGTAATAACACATAGCACAAAAACAGCGGTATACATGAAATTCCTAACTACGCGGTGAGAGAACTCACCTCAAAGCAAACCGACGCGCTCCCGAGCCGCAACACCAGCACGTCAACCTTCCTCACTTTTTCCCACCTAAATACGCACTAAAACGTCAACGGGAAGTCCCAACTCACGACACTTTTACTAGTTTAGCAAAACTAAAATTCCAGCTTTTATACTAAAAACGCAGGTCTGTTCGGGACCCATTTTACCCCTGCTAAACTGATCAAACCAAAAACTTAATTCCACATCCAGGAAGTTCAATGTCTTATGGTTCCAGGGACGTATCGCACGCGTCCTAACGATATTCCTAGCACTCTATACGAATTTTACAAAAACATCTCGCAGTGCAGCTAAAACAGGACCTGTCAGTATAAAATGGCAATTTGACACTAGCTATGGCCCGAACTGGTTTTTCCACAAAACATATAAAAGTTACTAGACTCAGAATGGGAACTTTTGGCACCAGTTTCATCCCAATCCGACATTCCAAGCAAAAGTTATGCATAAAACAAAACAGGGACAGAAAGCTGGAAGTTTTTCGGACCAGGCTGTATAAACAGCCCCATACGGCCCAGCTACAGGCTTAACCAGATTCTCGGCAAAACACGAAAAACTTTCCTGACTCGATTAGTGAACTTCGGCCACCGATTTCATTTCAATCCGAGCTACGAGTAAAAAGTTACGGCCACGACAAAACAGTGGCAGAAAAATCGTCATTCACATAAAATGACAAATCACCAAATTTGCGACCACTTTTTCACCTAGCTAGAAGCTGAATCGGTTTTCCGCTAAAACACGGAAAACGTGGTCGACCTCGAACTTGAACCGTGGGTACCAGTTTCGGCTCAATCGGAGTTACGACGGAAAAGTTATGGCCGTCGCAAAAACAGAAACGTAACGAGAGCCATACCTTACAACGACGACTCGCAACCGTGCCTGCAATCCCTTCTTCTCGACCTCTCCGACGAAGGACGTTGACACCGGTGGTTTTCCGGCGACGGCGTTTCTCCAGCGACCTCTCTCTCTCTCCTTTTCTTCCTCTCTCGGCTTCTCACACTCACGATCACCCTCTCGGCAAATCAAAAACTATGGAGCCAAAATAAGCAAATAACAAAAGAAAACTATATGTTGGTGCAATTTGGAAACCGCCGAGAAGAGGAAGAGGGGGGGGGGGGGGTCGGTTCCCCTTCCCTTGGCCGTTCAACCACCCAAACACCTCCATTGTCCACCTTTGACCCCTAGGCTCAATCCCTTTGACACTTTTGGTCCCTGAATTTCTATATTATTGCAAAAGGGAGTAAGGTTTGCCACACATAACATTCAAGGTCCCCTTTGACAACTTTCGTTAACAAGACTCGCTTTAAACGTCAATAAAATAATTACATTAAGAATTTTAACAACCCTACCGGGACACGGGCTTTACACAAATTTGTTTGGGTCCTAGAGGGTTAGGTTTGGCACCGTTTGGGGAAGCTTGCTTTGTTCCATCTTTCCCTTTAGGTGTAAGATATACACTGTTAGAGGGAACTGGTTTTGGCACTTGTTTCCTCTTAGGTGCAGAGCGTACACCTTTTGGAGGAACAAGATTTGTAGCAGCTTTCTACCTGGGTGCCGGTTTAACCCCAGTAGGAGCAACTCGTGTAGGAATGGGGTGAGTCTCCCACTGTGGTTTAACCTTTTGATTGGTACCCCTTTTGAAATGGTGTTGTTGCTTATTATTATGGGGTTTGCGCGTATGAAATAAGTTACCAACAAAGTAAGGCGTATACCAATCATTATTATGAACATCATCAAAATCATTCCAACCACAATTAGAACAACATAAACAATCATGCAATAACTGAATCAATTGATTGAGAGAGTTAACTTTAACGGGAAAAGAAACATCAAAATGGTTCCAATGATTCCAAGCATAATTGTCTTTGTCTATTATAGAATTGAAAACAGGTGGGGAAGACTTTGACGCATCCTTCTTGACAGATTCTCTCTTTAGCCACTTTGGTGTTTCTTTATTAGCGCGACCATTTTTATCTGAAACAGCAGGGATAGTATGATCAGTGACTTTTGAGGAAACAGGGGTCTTAGTGGTCGGTCGTTCGGTCTTTTGCTTCGGCTGTGATTGTGTTTGAGAAGCTGAGTTATTTTTAAGAATCTTGACCACAGCCGGAGTCTTGGATTGAGAACAGTCGCCCTTTAGAAAATTGACCGAACGATTAACCACTGGAGACAAAAAATCAGGTTGACTTGGAGAAATAGTGGTGTTGGCAATCAACGGTCCGGTTGCTTGCCTTGGCTGTGATTGCCTTTTGGAAACGGGTTTCGAGGTTGGTTTTGACTGAGAAATCTTGATCACAGCCGAGGCCTTTGTTTGAGAACAACTTTTTTTTAAAGAATTAACCGGATGATTAACCACGGGGGATACAAAATCAGTGTGACTTGGAAGAGGTTTGTCAAAGGGGAATGACTCAAACTCTTCATCACAGTTACCTTCGGAGTTCATGTACTCTGAAAAATCTATCTTGGGAAGTACTGGACTAGGATCGGGTGAGGAAGGCGAGGAACACTTTGTGCTTTCGGTTGTGTGCTTTGGGGAATTCGGTGCGGAAGCGTATGAAAAATCAGAATTTAAATTCCTTTTAACACACTAATCTTGAGAAACTTCATTTTCTTGTAAAGAGATATTTCCGATAAAGGCTTTACACGAGGATGTGTCAGAAAAGTTAGAGGAAAGTTCAGGTGAAAATTGCTTCACAGTTTGGAGCAAGTCAAGCTGCACTTGGAGTTGACTATTTATCATATGCTCTTTCATCGTTTCTCTTGTCATTTCAGAGAGTTTTGAGGAGAGCGTATTGATTTCCCATTGAAATTTTTCCTTTTCCTCACTTGACACACCGTCGGATTTCTCAGATTTGAGTTTCTCAATCTCAGAGATTAGCACTTTCTTTTCGTTTTGAAAATTAGACCTTTCTTTCTCAAACGACTCCTCCAACTCGACAATCTTTTCTTCCAAGATGAGAGGGGGAACATAGAGTTTAAACTCATCCGTCTCAATCTTGGTTGCAGGTGCTAGATCCTCATCCTTTTTGGAGGAATCCTTGGGTGTAGCTACCTTGTAGGGGTCGAAGTAGTCATTGGAAAGGTACTTTTTGTCCTTTTGATACGAGTAGTTTAAAGGTTCATAACAAAATGGAAGTTGAATTCCTCGTTTTTGTGTGCGTTTATGTTCCTCGGTTTCCTCCTCCTTTTCTGGTTCAGGAGGACCAGTCCATTGAATTGCGTATTCTGGGTACTTTTTATCTAGCCCATAGCACGGAAAATCATATAGGGTTGGTACTTGATATCTTCCCTTTTGTAAGTAGTGTGGGTTATCATATCCGATTCCTCACTCTTTGTTGAAGTACGTGAACTCTTTGGGTTTATTCAAAAAAATGGTTTGATCAGTTTGATCCCTTTTGTGGAGTTTGGTTTCGAGGTCAAGAATTTTAGTAACAAACTCTTTGTGCTGAATTTGAAGAGAAGAACATTGATAAACAATTTCTTCTTTCTCATTCATGCACTGATCAAACTGACGCTGAAGATCAGATAATTTGGCTCTTCAGTCTTTAGGTGCTAATGACAAAATTTTGCATCTATCAGTTAAATTAGCACAATCAGACTTATATTTCTCTGTTTTTCTCTCTTGAACATCAAGGTTTTCATTTAGTGACCTAATTTCAAGCTTTTGTTATTTAGAGGTGGCCTGGAAGGAATTTGCCTGATCAATAAATGCTTGCATTTTATTCAAGAATTCGGGTTGGCAAGAATCACATACCTGACTTGTAGGAGCCGTTTCTTCTTCGGCGGAGGAGTGATATCCCATGAAGGCATCAGCAGCATCAAAATTGCCTTCATCATCAGATCTTTCCAACCAGTAGTCGTTTTCAGCAAACATAGCTTCTCCAGCCTCCTTCTGACGAGACAATACAAGCTTGGCCTCGTAGTAGTGAGAGTTCTTTACTGTTGGCTGGCGACAATCCTTCGCAAAATGACCAAGTTTCCCGCAGTTGTAACACTTTACGGGTTCATCTCTCTTCTTCCCTTCTTCTTTCTCTGTCTTTCCCTTCTTCTCAGCCTTGTCGTGCTCACTGACCTTCTTCTTTCCTTCGTATCGATCTTTGTAGTCATGGCGCTTGTTGGAGGAGGTGGAGTAGCGCTGACTATTATATGAGGGCTTCTTGTAGTACCTTTGTTGTTCGAAGGATTTGGTAAGCAAAGCTATGGCCTTTTTGAATTCGGCAACCTTTTCATCATCAGAATCGTCGTCTTGCTTATCTTTAGCTTCTGACTCAGAAGAACTTTGCTTTGGAGCACGTCTGGAGTGACTTTCCGATGATTTTCCTTGCTTTGAGGAAATGAGAGCAATAGGATCAGCAGATGGCTTTGGTTCAGTCTTTTTCTCGCCTAGGAGCTCATTCACTTCATCTTCGTCTTGAAGAAGTGTCTCATATAGTTCGTTGATGCTGATATTCTCAATCAAATTGTTGTGCTTGACATGAGAAGCAAACACCTTCCATTCAGGTAGCAGATTGTTGAGAAACTTGAGCGCAATTTCTGTATTAGAACGAACAATCTTGTTCTTGTTCAGTTCATTGAGAAGTAGGCAAAACCATTCATAGGTCTGGGTGAGGGATTCACCGTTGCGCTGCTTGAACTCATCGAACTTTGTTATCGCGCTATTTATCTTCAGCTGATTTCCTACAACGCTCCCTCGCATCATTCTGTCTACTTGGTCCCACATGCCCTTAGCCGTCTCTTTGTAACTGTCTATGGCTGTGTAGATGGAATTAGGAAGAGCTTGAATCAGATATCTCTTTGCATGCTTTTCGCCTTCAGTCATGCCTCTTTCAAAATTTGTCATCTCAGCCAGAGTCTTTTCCTCACGTCGAGCTAGTGCAGTTGCAGTTGCAGCTATTTCCTTCATCGGTTTGTCAATTGGGCCATTATCCAGGGCTCTCTTGATGTACTCATAGTTGTCCTTGGACTCTATGAAGATCATAAACCTATCTCGCCATTGGCTGTACTCGTTCGGATAGAGACACGGTGGCTTGGTGTCAGTGCCAATTGCGAGAGCATCACGCGAAGAAGACATCTTCGGTTGCAACAGAGTGATCGTCAGACGTGTAGATTGATTCAAAGTGTAAAACCTAACGCAAGGCACAAAGAGTGGAGTCCTAACGCAGGTTCTATGAGTGGTTAGACAATAACTTAGCTTACTTGATAGGAATCGAAATAAGTGATCTGATCTGGAAGTGTCCGGATCAGAATTGAAGAAAGCAGTTCAATTATGCAGAGTTGTCCGGATAAGCA
Source organism: Saussurea involucrata (assembly GCA_033807775.1). Classification (NCBI taxonomy): domain Eukaryota; kingdom Viridiplantae; phylum Streptophyta; class Magnoliopsida; order Asterales; family Asteraceae; genus Saussurea; species Saussurea involucrata. The sequence goes on along the minus strand of CM066325.1, from coordinate 42,123,526 downwards.
AGGGAGTCCGGATAACTTGAGTTGTCCGGATAACCAAGGTTACCGGATGGTCTTAAGTTACCGGATAGAGAACAATTCAAACAGAAGCTTACCGGATGATGTGGATTCCGGACAGTATTAAGTTTTCCGGGTACGATGGAGTTTCCGGATACTGTGCAGTTTCCGGATACCACGAAGTTTCCTGGTAAAAAATGAATTTCCGGATAAAATTGATTTCCGGATACTTTGAGTTATCCGAAACAATATTACCCGGATAGGTTTGAGATTATAAGATACTTACCCGGATGGATGACTTACCCGGAAGAAACTGGTTGTCCGGAAAAATTGGAAGAATCCGGATGGAACCACAAACGTTCGGACAAAATGAACTTGTCAGGAAACTGCGGCTGGGTTTGTCCGGACACTACGGCTGTTTACTCAGTTCGATCGATTTCTCAACTAGGGTTACTCAAAATTGTTCTTGAAAGATTAGAAACAATACCAAACACAAAACTAACACTAACCCAATCGATTTCTAAGCAAAAAGAACACGTTTTGATGGTAAAAATTCGATTTTTGTTGAAGAACACTACCAAAAACTTTGATCTTAAATTGCTAAATTGACCAATCGAACGAATGAATTAGGATGTGAAAATTTGCAGAAACGCTTATAACTATAATGCTAACACAACCCAATAAGAAAAAACAACCAATTTCGACTGAATCAAATATTCAAGATTTCAAGAATAGTCAGACGGGTAAAAGTCAAACTAACCAGAAATTGATGAATGAAGCTTTGAATCGAATCCGTCTGTTTGCTCTGATACCAATTGTATAATCCAGATCCATGCAACAATACAGAAATCAAATATGACAAGCAATAAGTGTTATGATTTCAACTGGTCATCCCTTTCATTAACTTTCAGAGAGAATATTATAGTACGAAACAGAAAGCTAAAGAGATGATTAGCTTGTTTTTCCAAGCTAATCAACAATAAATACAATGGGCCCGTGGTTAACAAGCCCACGGCCCGTTCACTAATAAGCTCTAATTTAATCAAATACAGTTTAACCCTTGAACTTTAAATCAACATTAAAACCTGCTCTAACAATGGTCTGTGTCACAGAGAATGACTTCGACCATTTTCTTTGGGTCTTTAGGTGAAGGAACCTGAGCTCGTCTGGCAATATACTAGAACTGAGCGAGAAGAGAACGATGAGAAGGGGGTGCAATGGTGAGAGCATTTGAAATGGGGCAAGTTTTAAGAAAGTTCACAGCATCATCAAGATGCGTGACTTGTTTCTTTTCAGGGAAGTCGAAGAGAGCATAAGGATTATTGTGTTGAAAGGTAACTTTCTTGAGTTCGAACTTAACCTGAGGAGCTTGAATGAATTCAGTGACCTCAGCAGCAATGGAGGTCTTATCAGCAGGAGATTCAGTAGTAGATGCCATTTCTGTTAATCACATATAAACATGAAGAAAAGATAAAGAACAATGTCTTAATGTGGAAAGATTTTCCAATAAGATGTTGTTGAGTTTTGTCCATTTTTTTCAGACCAAAGATGTCTTAATGAAGATTAGGGTTTTTCTTAGTTTTGAAAAAGAAATACAAAACATGGAGAGGATGTGTTTTTCAGTTTCTATTTGAAGAAGAGATTATGGAAAAAACATATGAAGAACAAGTTTAAGATTTTTGTTTCAAACTTGAAGAACAACCATGAAGGTCATGTTCATAAAATCATGAAAAGAAAATGATTTTATTTTAAAAAAGGTATCTTTTGTTTGATCTGTTAATAACAAGAATAAGATCAAAAACAAGTTAATAAAAGGTAAATAATAAGAATATTAACCTTGATTGAAGAAGAAGATGAACAGTTTCTGGAAACAAGAGTTCAAGATGCAACAATAATTCTTTTCTTGTAGGAGAAGTTGTTCGCGTAAAGGAAAAATATAAGCTCGAATGAGTTTATATAGTGAGAAGTAGAGAGAGAAAAACTATGAGCGGGAAAAGTTTTTCATGATGACACAGACACATGTTTGCATTTGATTGGATGGGAGAACGAAACGTGCAAACGTGTGTCAGAAAAAGAACGTGCCAGGGTTTATCCGTTTGATTACGTCACAAACGTCCTTTCATATTTTAGGATGTCTCTGAGGTTTTCGAAAAACTTAGGGACATTTTGAAAACGTGATGCACTGAATAGAAATATCAGTGTTAGGTTTTAGAATTTTCAAAGTATCGCTGAAAGGAAGAGATATTCAGCGATGCAATTTGTTTTGAAATCTTGCATTCATTTACGAACGTCAGCGTGTAAAGAGTAACATACCTTGATATCAGCGAATCAATTTTGTTCAGAGAGAATACGAGATAATGGGTTATATATGTTGGTTTTATCCTGTGGATGATCAAATGTGAACTGCTGATGATTTTATTCTTCAAAGTTCATCATTCCAAGTTCGCTGATTATAAAGTTGAATCTTGTCTCATCAAGAGGTTTGGTAAAAAGATCAGCTAACTGAAAGTCAGTTGGGATAAAGTGAAGTTCTATATCACCATTCATCACATGATCTCTGATAAAATGATACCTAATTTCGATGTGTTTGGTCTTTGAGTGTAGCATTGGATTGTTGGCTATAGCGATGGCACTAGTGCTGTCGCAATAGATTAGAATTTTCGAGAGCTGAAGGTCATAGTCCAGTAGTTGATTTCTCATCCATAAGACCTGAGAACAACAGCTTCCAGCAGCTACATACTCAACTTCAGCGGTTGAGGTGGACACTGAGTTTTGCTTTTTACTTGTCCAACTCACCAGCTTTCCACCTAGGAGCTGACAACCTCCTGTGGTGCTTTTCCTATCCAATTTGCAACCTGCAAAATCACTATCTGAATAGCCGATTAGATCAAACCCTGAATCTTTGGTATACCAAAGACCTAGGTTAGGAGTACCCTTAAGGTAACGAAAGATTCGATTTACAACGATCATATGAGATTCCTTAGGTTCAGCTTGATATCGTGCACACAAACAGGTTGCGTACATAATATCAGGTCGGCTAGCTGTAAGATACAGGAGAGAGCCGATCATCCCACGGTACGTCGTGACATTAACAGGGGTTCCAGAAGAATCCTTGTTTAGTGTCAGCGGTGGTGCCATAGGGGTTTTCATAGCTGAACTCTGAGTTAAATCAAATTTCTTCGGCATATCTTTAACATACTTTCCCTGATTAATGAAAGTTCCTTTTTCATTCTGTTTTATCTGTAGACCAAAGAAAAAATGTTAGCTCACCCATCATACTCATTTTATACTCTGCTTTCATCCTTTCAGAGAAACGAGTACAAAGGTCAGGGTTAGTAGAACCAAATATAATGTCATCAACATATATCTGAACAAGAATAATATGACCTTTTACTTTCCTGAAAAATAGAGTCTTATCGATTTTACCACGCTCAAATTTTTCAATATGGAGATAAGTAGAGAGAGTGTCATACCATGCACGAGGAGCTTGCTTTAAGCCATATAGTGCCTTATCCAGTTTATAAACATACCCTGGATGCTTAGGATCTGAGAATCCTGGAGGTTGTTCCACGTAGACTTCTTCATTCAGCTTTCCGTTGAGAAATGCTGACTTGACATCCATTTCATATACTTTGAAGTCTTTGTGTACAACATAAGCTAAGAATAGACGAATAGCTTCTAGTCTTGCCACTGGGGTGAATGTTTCGTCGTAATCTATACCTTCCTCTTGTCTGTATCCCTGAGCAACGAGTCGAGCCTTGTTGCGGGTTATAGTTCCGTGTTCATCCAACTTGTTTTGATAGACCCATTTAGTGCCTATCACTGACTTGTCAGATGGACGAGGAACAAGCTTCCAAACTTTGTTTCTTTCAAATTCAGCCAACTCTTCTTGCATAGCACTGACCCAGTTTGGATCTTGGAGGGCATCATCTGTTTTCTTTGGTTTAATCAGAGAAATAAAGTTAACGAATAAACAAATGTTACCTGCACTTCGTCGAGTCTGAACACCAGCGTTTGGATCACCAAGAATTTGATCAATAGGGTGATTAATAGTCCATCGCTGAGCTGGAGCATGAGTCGCTGACTCAACCTGAACTGGAGGGGATGAAGATGAGGCTTCAGCAACTTCTGGTATATCAGCCAATAGAGGACGAGGTTGAGATATTATTTCATTCACTGATTGCTAAGAAGTAGATGGTATGTCTGAGACAGAAGGTTCAGAAGCAGGTATATAGAGGAATAGCTGAGACCCATGATGTTTCAGCTTCACTAGTCTGCATGTTTGGAATAATAGTAGGACCATCATCTTCAATGGTATGAGTATGAGGAGTGGGAACATTTTCTGAATCACCAAGATGAGAAAACATCCATTGATTCAGTTCTTCAGTATCAGCAGAAGGTTTAGAATTCGCTGAACGGGATTCGTCAAAGGTGACATGAATAGTTTATTCAACAGTCTGTCTTCTTCAATTGAAGACTCTGAAGGCTTTGGAGATTGAAGAATATCCAAGAAAGATTCCATCATCAGCCTTAGGATCAAACTTTCCAAGGGCATCTCTGTTGTTCAGTATGAAACACTGACATCCAAAGATGTGAAGAAAGCTAATTGAAGGCTTTCTCCCATGAAAAAGTTCATAGGTTGTATTTTTGAATCTTTTGACTATCAGCGACCTGTTTTGCGTAAAACAAGCAGTGTTGACAGCTTCTGCCCAAAACTGAGTAGGCAAGTGAGAATCGCTGAGCATTGAACGTGCAGCTTCAATGATAGTTCTATTTCTTCTTTCAGCGACTCCATTTTGTTGCGGTGTTCTCACTGAAGAGAAGTTGTGAGAAATGCCCTTACTCTCAAAGAAGGAATCAAGAGAACTGTTTTTGAATTCAGTTCCATGATCACTCCTTATTGAGCGAACGGTTATGTTGTTCAGGACTTCCATTTTCCTGACAAAGGTGATGAGTTCTTCAGGGGTGTCACTCTTAGAACGGAGAAACATTACCCAGGTATAGCGAGAGATATCATCAACTATGACCAATGTATATTTCTTTCCAGCGATGGATTGTTTGTTAACAGGGCCAAACAAATCCATATGGAGAAGTTGTAGAGGAAATGACACTGAAGAGACTTGCTTTGACTTAAAGCTAGCTTTGGTCTGCTTGCCTTTCTCACACGCTCAACATAAGGACTCTTTGGCGTATGAGTGTTGAGGTAGACTAGTGACTAACTCTTTAGAAGAAAGAGTGTTCAGTGTCTTGAAGTTGAGATGAGAGAGCCTCTTATGCCATAGCCAGTTGTCATCAGATGAGGATTTTGAGAAGAAACAAGAGTTCGTAGTGGTTGTTGAGTCCATGTTTATTACATAAACATTTTCCAAACGATAACCGCTGAGAGCTATCTTCTCCTTTTTGTCAGTGACAAAGCAGGATTCCTTAGTGAAAATCACTTTGTTATCCTTGTCACATAGCTGACTAATGCTTAGAAGATTATGCTTCAGTCCTTCAACATATGCAACTCTTCCAAAGGTTGTCGTACCATTAGAGAGTACACCGAAACCTCTGGTATAGCCTTTTCCATTTCCACCGAAAGTCACAGAGGGACCCTTCTCTTCCTTATATTCAGTGAGCATGTTCTTTTTACCAGTCATGTGTCTAGAGCACCCGCTATCGAGATACCAGATACCCTTCTTAACCTGCAAATAAAGGAAGATTAGTTTGACTTGGGCACCCATTTCATCAAGTGTACACACTTGTCAGTGGGTGTAGAAGAGGTGGAAGGTTCAGCAGTCTTCGCAACATTTAAAGATTCAGCTTTGTCAGTTTTCACTTTGGTTAATTTCTTAACCTCAGTGGTCTTCTTTGCCTTGGGGGCATTAATCTTCACCTTAGCTATCTTTTCATCTTTGGTGGCTTTTGGGCACTTACTAGCAACATGATTTGTAAGTCCACATTGATAACATTTCCTATAACTAAAAGTAGCTTTAGGACCATTTGCATGCTGAGCCGTTAGTTTTAAATGAACAGGGCCAACACCAAGTATACCTTTGGCATTGGAAATAGGAGGAACTATCAGTTCTTCAGATTTCTTACCAATAATATCCACTTTAATTCTAGGAGTAGATCGCTGAATAAATCCAGGGATCTTATTCTTTGAAGTAGAGGGATAAGTCACTGAAGCTTTAGAAGCATTCAGCTTAGGTACAAAGGTACCCTTTTGAGGTTTTGGATAAATAATTTTCTCTTTACCTTTAGAAACTAAGGTAGAGATTTCCTCAGGGATAGGAGTTTTTGAAGAGGAACATTGAGAAGATGAAGTGTCAGGGATAGAGGAGACAAACATTCCAAACTTAAGCATGGAATGATCAGTGGTTGGTATTTCAGCGTCAACTTTATAACCAAGACCACGTTTGTCACTCAGAGGAATCTGAGACTTAATTAACTCAGTGATCGTTGTTGAGGATTTACACCATCTTTCAACAGTAGCTTTTTCAGCTTTTAAAGCAGCGATTGCTTCTTCGCGTTCGATTTTGACTAGCTAATTTATATGAACTTGATCTCTTAAATCTTCTTCAATTTTAGAAAGCTTTTCTATTTGAAGATGACAATTTTTAAGTTGTTCAGCGAAATCAAGGTTTTGATTTTAAACAACAGTTTTGCCATTCATAGATTCATATAGACTCATAGTCCGAAGATCGATCTTTCGAAGACTATCAGCTTCATCAATATCTGAAATATTGGTAAAGAAAGAAGGTGATACCTTGGTAGCAGAGACTGAAGTAGAGGGAATGTCAGACTTTTCTTCCTCATCTTCAATTTTGGCCATGAGACAGAGATTGGCTTCATCATCATCTTCAGAGTCAGATGATTCTTCTTTGTTAGAGGCAGCCCAATCATAGTCAGCCATCAGGCCTTTGCCTTTCTTCTTAAAGCTTTTCAGGTTTGCATACCTTTCTTTCAACTTGGTGTACTTTTCATCTCTAGACCTGGGGTTAGAGGATTTCTTGGAGAAAGCTGAGTTTCTAAAAACTTTATTTGACTTGCACTCGCTAGCAAAATGTCCTATCTTTTCACAGTTATAGCAAGTAGCAGTAGCCTTATCAACAGGAGTTGATGATCTAGGCTTGTCAATAATAGCAAGAGGTTTGTTCTTTCTGAAAATTTTCTTTTTGGCGAATCTCCTGAATTTATTAGAAAGGAGAGCCATAGATTCATCAAGATCTGAAGAGTCAGGATCTGATGAGAATTCAGAGTTAGTCTCCAACTCAGTGATAGTGATAGAAGATCGCTGAGTGGAAGGTGACTCTGAGATTAAAGCAACAAGGGTGCTTTTGGAATCTTTTACAATATTCTTCTTAAGATGAATTGATTGCTCATGATTAAGCATCGTGCCATATAAGGTAGAAAGAGTCATTGATTTTACATCCTTTGACAGCTTGAGACACATTGAATAACTGTCCCAGCTTTCCGGTAAACATTCTAAGAACTTTGTTAGAACTTCAAAGTTAGAATATTCCTTACCAACGGTTTTCAGATTTTTATTAAACAGTTAAACCGCTGATGTACTTCAGAGAGAGATTCATTCTTACCACAAATGAAGCTTTCATACTGTCTTACTAGGTTGGTCTTTCGTGAGACCTAAACTTCATATGTACCTTCATATTGAACACAGATTGTGTCCCTCATGGCTTTGGAGGTTTTCAGGTTCATGACGGAATGGTAGACTTCATCACGAAGAGCCATGGAAAGAATGGATCTGGCTTTGTTGTCGAGAGCCACTTTCTTCTTGTCTTCAACAGTCCACATATGAATTTCCTTGGGAATCAGCCTTTCAGGTATGGCAGCTCCATCAGCAGTGCCTAGGACTTCAGGGTCAATTCTAACAGTAATATATGGGCCATTTTCGATGTAACAAGGCATAGTAGGGTCTACACCTTCTAAGAAGAGTATCATCCTATTTCTCCATAGATTGAAGTTATCTCTGGAAAATCTGGGAGGTTTTGCAAGATAACCATTATCAATATAGTTTGTGTTTGTGTTAGTAGCCATTATAAGAAATAGCAAGGAAGAGAAAAGATTAGTATAAGCAAGATCTTGTTTATTGAGATTAAACAAATCTGCTCTGATACTACTTGTTGGTCCCGACGGGTTATACAAGTTTGTAGAAGGGGGGGGGGGGGGGTGAATACAAACACACGATTTTTACTTTCTAAATTGTTTATTGATATAATCAAACAATTTACAACTTGTTGCGGAACAAGATTAAGGATAAACTTAATCTAAACAAGTTAAGAACACTAAGTTTCTGGCACTAGAAATAAGATAGAAAGGAGATAAGAATACTACGAATAATATTCTAACACTAAGAGAGAAAGAAGATGATGGCCGAGCACTTCAATCTTGAAGTAGGGTTCTTCTTATATACTGCATGCATTTAATGCATGGCAATATTACTTTACACGTGGCAGCAGCTAATTGGTTGCATGGTTTGACCTTTGTAGACAATCTTAGTAGCCGCATGGTGTACAGTGTAAAATCAGAGTTGGTTGTACGATTCTAGACAGAAGGGATGTCCATAGTGACATTTCGTACGGAGACGTGCAAGGGGGAAAGACAAAAGCAACTTGTAGAGTAGACCTCATGATCAACGTTCGTTGAACAGTACTTTATCAGCGAATGATAAAGCTCAGCGATAGCTGAAGTCTGCTACTTGAAACTTCACGTTGAGTGGACAGGACTTGCTTCGCTGATATCTGCATCAGTTCATGAGTAGACTTGTCGCTGGTTCTTGGGCTTGATCTTCGACTTCAGCGTAGAACCTTTATTGACGTGATACTTGTCTTCAGGGATCATAAGTAAGCAATCAAACTATCAGCGATTATCAAAAGTACTGAACAGGCTCAGAGCTTTATGGTAGACAGTGTTCGCTGAATATTAAACTTAAAGAGCGAGAGTTCCTATCAGCGATACTATAGAGTCTTAGTACTTATCAGCGATAGTGAAAGTCTAATACATATCGTTCACTTACAATTTTCACTAAAGGGTCATTATCAAATCACTGAGGGTTTGGATCAACAACCTTGGTTCTAAACACGTCAGTCAACGACCGAAAATGGAAGACCCGGTATGTACTTGTGCGAGTGGCGACATTAGATACTGACAGTGACTGGATTAGATCTGGTTGGAATATGGCAGGTAAGCTTTTTGTGTCTTTTTGCCATACGTTTTATGTCACTTTGTCATTTGGTCGTTTTCTGACTAATCTTCTTCCTTGTGTGTAGATATTAATTTCGACAGCGTAAAGCCTGACGATGATTCTAAAGCCAAGGTTAAGAAGTTTTTGGAATTTAGTGCCAATGACCGGTCATACGTCACGCGTCACTTGATAGACGAGGACGACGACACTGTTTTCTTGGGCGATAGGATGCGGATGGGTCGAGAAGAGAAAGAAGAAGAAGAAGAGGAATCTGAGGAGACCGAGGAGGAAGAGAAGAAGGAGGAAACAGAAGTAGAGATAATTGGTAAATATCCATTTGCCTTCTTTTCGCTCGACCTAGTCTTTCTCTACTCTCAATCGTCTAATTCTTTCTTATGCCATACAGGAGAATCTCGGGCGAAGATGACGCCTGCAGCTGCCAAGAAGGCGGCTCAAATCGAACTGGCCTACAAGGGGAGGGAAAACATGGAGAACGATGCGTCGACAACTGGGTCGGGGGTCCTAAAGAGAAAAGGGGTCTTGACAGCTGGGTCAGGACTCCTGAAGAGGACGAGGATGTCCGTCCTGAAGGAACCGTCGTTGAAGACGGGTGGCTCATCGAGAGTCGTCCCGCCTGAGAAGGCGAAGGCGTCGACCATGTTTGTCGAAAATACTTCTGACACGATCGGCGCAAGATCCGTTGATACTGCGTAACCAGCGACGATGTCTCCTACTGCCGCGTCCAGTCCCTCGTCGGCCGATAAGGGCAAAGGTGCGCAGACGGGCTTTGGGGAGGAAACGACGGTAAACTTTACGTTGCCGTCGGATTTCTTAGATGATAACTGTTTGGGTAAAAAATCACACCCTCGACTGACCCATGGAAATCCGCTCGACATGACCCATGGACATTGGCTACCCTACCCCCGACTGACAAGGATAATACCCATTATTATCATATCCCTGACATACGTTAAATAACCACGATAATTGGTTATTTAAAGACATCTTGCGACAATGGTCATTCAAGATAGCGTCTTTACGTCTCATAGTCGCCTGTCGCTCGTCGCCTGTCGCCCATCGCCTGTCGCCTGTCGCCCGTCGCCTGTCGCCCGTCGCCTGTCACCCGCCGCCTATCGTCTGTCACCCGTCGCCTATCACCCGTCACCCGTCACCTGTCACCCGTCGCCAGTCTCCTGTCATCGGTCTAATACCGCTCTGGTCCTGCGACCTAGTCTTACGATTTCACTAAACCTTAATGGTCGACATGCCTTTTCCTTTTTAATGCAGGTCTACAAGCCATTATGCTACAACGGTCAATAACGGTCGAGCTCTTAATGACATTAAAGACTCGACGACGGTTACAAAGGCAACCATTAAAGAGCATTTAATGCCTGACAGCGGTTACAAGACCAGTCATCAAGACACTCGTTATGAACCATATCTTGTATTAAGATAAGGTCCCGACAAAGACCCAGAAAACATCCGTCGTCCTTCCCGAAAGGTAAGTCGAGAGTTCATCGCGATACTCGACCTCGACGTCGCCCGCTCCGCACGACCGTCGCATAAAGACCATGCGACCTCGACCAAGCTAACACATAATATAACTGTTACGTTTGTTAAGTGGTTAATGCAGGAGTCAAAGTCATTAATGGGCAACAGCTATAACAGACGAAGTCATTAACAAGCATTTAATCCCACATTGAAGACAACGACCGTTACAACAAGCCATCAAAGCCTTTAATGAGCTAATTAAAGCTCCCAAAGACTATAAAGATCAAGTTCAATCATCATTTCAAAGACACCTGGCATCGACATCTGGAACCAAACTCTACAATCTTGCACCGAACTCCATAATCCTACAGCGAACTCAAGAACAGTCGAAGTAAAGCACTTTCGCTCGAAGAATCTCTCTCGACGCAAGACATTCGCTCTCGACCAGCAGTTTACACATTGTTTTCACACACGACAAACACCTATTTTATATTCTAAACACTTGTACTTTACATTTCGAAGCATTTCCTTCATTTGTATTGTAATCATCGTACGACCGACGCCAGTACCAAGGACATCGACCCTGATTGGCGACCATAGTGCAGCGACGACACTCCCTGTCGTCCGCAGGTTTTTTCCTCGATTGAGGTTTTTCTTGCGTCATCAAATCCCTTGTCTCATTTATTTTTATCTTCGTCGCACGCTTTGTCGTGAGGTTCCTTTCTTTAGTTGTTAAGTCCACATCGACCTTAAGTTGACCCTTTGGTGCGATTTTTGGCATTAACAGTTTGGCGCCATCCGTGGGACCCCGTCTAGAGAAAATCCTCGACGAAACGTGCACCTTACTAACAGTTTCTTGGAGTTTCCTCTACTTTCATCGCAGGAAAATGACGGATAAGGGAAATCCAGAACGAACCGCTATCCCGATGACTGGAGGATTCATAATGTTCAAGGCACTCTCGAATCAATCAATGGTTATCGCATGGAAGAAGTCATCCCAGATCAAAGCAAACCTGAGCAAAAAGTCCTCATCGGATCATCCCTCGATCTCAACCTCCGAGAAAAGCTGATATCTTTTTTGCAGGAATATGCTGTTCCCGATATCATCTCACACAAGCTCAATGTCGACCCATCGTTCAAGCCTGTCAAGCAGAAACGAACAAATCTTCAAGATCCTGTGATTCAATTTCAATCGGAATCGAATGCGGCTCGAAGCCAGATTCAAACCTTAAAAAAATGCTCCGTCAAAATATCGCATGGATCGCATCGTCCGAGAGGCTCGGGGGTTCGGAACGCCTGTCACAAAATATAAAACACCATATTTCAATTTCAAAAGTCCTTGGAGAAAAAGGCGCTTATCGACTCCAAGTTACGGTAACTGTTAGATCTGAGTTTTGTCAATAAACTAGGTGTTGAAATCTGATAAGAAGGCTCAGATGTTCTGAGAAGAAGGATCAGAGTTCTGACTACAAAAGCTCAACAGGATTACTTTGAAAGTTTACCAAGTACAGAAGTCTGAGAAGAAGAGTCAGAAGTCTGAGAAGAAGAGCCAGAAGTTCTGAGAAGCCTAATCAGAAGAACGTTCAGAAGTTCTGAACAACTAGATACTTTCCTTAGTGTTTAGTAAACTAATTAGGACACGTGTATAGTTCTTATTAGTCTTTCATATTTGTACTGTAGCTTTAATATTTCCGTTGCAGTATATATAGTGGTTAGCACTACATTGCTAACTGATTTTCCCGAATATATTTGTATTCATCTATTGTAATCTTTGAGATACTCTCTCTCTAAGATCTGTAATTCTGTTCTTCATTGAATACAATTGGGCTTGATCATATTACTTCTCAATTCCTGCTTCATAGATTGATATATTGATTGTAAGAGTAAATCCTGGACTTTCAATTGGTATCAGAGCCACTCAACAAACAAATTTGTTCAAGATCGTGATCGCGAAGGTTTATTGATCAATTTCTTGAAGATTTCTTGATTCGTTCAAAAATCGATTCCGCCGCTGCTTACAATTCTTGAATTATTATCAATTCTTGAATCAATTGTTATCTTTCGATCAAGAAATTCAAATTTGTCTTTCTGTTGAAAATTCTTACAATCATGTCTTCTAAATAATATCTCGCTATGGGATATGAAACAAAGCCACCTGTTCTAATACCTGAAGAGTACCAGCAATGGAAAATTCGAATGATACAATTCCTGGATAACATAGATGAAAATCTAATGGTTTCAATCCGAGAAGGTCCTATCGAAGTCTATATCGATGTGGCTGCAACCCCTGAAACAGAGACAACTCCAGAAATTCCGGCAACAAGGGTGAAGAAGAATTATTCTCAATACACAGCAGAATAGAAAAATAGGCATGCTATAGACAAAAGAGCAATCACATTGATGACATTGGCTGTTCCAAATGAAGTTCTAAACCGAATTGACAGTGGATCATCCGCAAAGGAAATGTGGGATGAACTGGAAAGACAGATGTTAGGAACTGTAAAATCGATACAAGCAAAGTTAAATCAAAGCATAAATGCTTATGAAAGGTTCAAGCCTAAAGAATCTGAAAGCTTGACTCAGACATATAGTAAATTCTGTACTATACTGAATGATTTGAGAAGAAATGGGTTGAAAAAGACAAAGTCAGAAATAAACTACAAATTTCTGAATAGTCTAAACTCTGAATGGTCATCATTTGCTATAAGTCTACAAATGAATAAGGATATGTGTGAAGAAGATCTCAATGATCTATTTTGTGTACTAAATCAGCATGAGGACTCTGTTAAAGTTGTGGTTGAAGAAAAGAAGAATGTTGCAGAACAGTTAGCTTTTCTGTCAAAGTCCAAAATTGTTAAAACACCCAAGAAGACTGCGTATATATCTGAGATACCAAATCTGGAGGAGTCTGATAAGGAAGAGGGATCAGAAGAAGATGAAGATATCAAAATGATTGCTGAAAAGTTGGCCTTGTTGACTAACACTTTCAACAAGAGGTATGGAAAAGGAAAATTTCAGGGCAAGTACAGGAAAGAGCAGGGAAATTCAGATTTCAAGAAAAGAGAAGAGAGAGGAGAGAGTAAGTATGAAAAGAAGGAGGAAAGAAGGGAAGAAACTAGAGAAGAAAAGGAAGAAAGAAAAGAAAAGAATCTGTGCTTCAAGTGTGGAAAGTCTGGTCACTATGCAAAAGATTGCAAAGTAAAAATTGTGAAGGATTATGAGTACTACACCAAAAAGGCTCAGCTAGCAAAGAAAAGAGATGATGAAGAAATGTTAGCTGAACAAGAAAATTGGTTGTACTACACTTCAGATGAAGATGACTGCATTCACTTTTCACAGATGCAGAGTTATATGGCAAAGATGAAGAATGAGGATGATTCTGACTTTGAAGATGCTGATTCTGAGTCATCCGTTGAGGTACATTCTGCACTTGAAATAGACTTAATGACACAGATTGGTGAAATGAAAACTAAATTTGTTAAACTAAGAAAACAAATAAAAGGAGAAAGAAGTTTAGTTAACAAATTCAAAATTGAAAAGAGGTAATAAGAGAACAGTATGAGGAATCTGAGGTTGAGAAACAGAAAGTTAAAACTGAAAATTCTGAATTGGTGAAAAATATTTCTGAATTAAAAATTGAACTTTCAAAAGTCAAGGATGAAAAGGGTGATTTACAAATAAAGTTTGATATGCTATTTGAGGAAAGAAAGAATTTGTACCTCAAAATCAAAGAATTAGAAGATCTTAACTTGAAAAGAGGTCAGACTCAGCAAACATTAAATCTTCTAACAAGTAATGTAAAAGATACAAGATTTTATAATCCAAAGAAGGGATTGGGATTGGAAGAAAATGTTGTTTTAAAAAGAGCTCCAGTAAACTTGTATGATTTTGATAAACTTCATGTTCCAAAACCAAAAATTCCAGAAGTTGTTGAAGTTTTTATAAGACCTGCAAGTTCTATCACAAGTTCTGATAGCTTACAAAAATGAAGTTCTAAAAAGACAAAGGAAACAGCTTGTGAATCAAAAACAGAAAAGTCAAATGTTTCAGAAGATAAAGTTAAGAAAGAAATTTCTAAACCAAAAGAAGAGAAACCAAAATACAATGACACTAAATTCAAATATGACTCTCTAAATGTCAGTTACAAAAATAAACAACAAAGTTTTTCATATTCTGACATAGAAAGTATATTTGATAATAGTAAGGTTTCTGAAACAATTAGTCAAAAATCTGAATCTTCTAATCATAATTCTGACTGCTCTTATCAATTTTCTGATTCTGAGGGTCATAAATCTGAGTCTATTAATCAGAATTCTGATTCAAAGAGTCAGAATTCTGAGTTAACTGAAAATTCTGAAACAAAGTCAAAAGAATTTCTAGAACTTGAAAAGAGATTTAATCTTATAAGTCAAGAACTTGAGGACCTAAGGAAAGCTTATGATGAACTTGAAAATGACTTGTGTGATTTGGATTTTGATCTTAAAAATGCTTTAAAAGAAAAAAATGTTTTTATTCAGAAAATAACAGAGCTTGAGAAACTGAAAGCTGAATATGATCTGTTCAAGATTAATGCTCTAAAAGAAAATGATAAATTCTTTAATGAATCAAGTACATATGAAAAAGGTGAATCATCTAATTCATCTTCTAACAAAAATAAGTTGATTTTTTCAGAAAAAGAGGAAAGCAAAAGGAAAGATGATCTGAAAAGAGTTCCTGAGAAGACTGAATTGAACTCTGATTCTGTACCAAAAGCTCATAGTTTATGTAATAAATGTACATGTACTTTGAAAAATAGAAATAAAAATGAAAGGACTTATGGTACAGATTTGTTGTTACTTGCAAAGAAAAATCTGACTTGTGTTCAATGTGAAAGTGATTCTTTTCAATATTCTCAGAAATGTCCAATCACAATAACATCTGTTTCATTCGTAAGAAAAGATATTCAGAATACAGAAAAGAAGAATAATTCTGTCTCTCAAACTCAGAGAAAAGAAAAGATAAAAGAAGTGAATCCTCAAGTTAAAATCAAAAGAAAGAATGAAAAAGTGATTAATGTGAAAGAAAAGAAAGTTGAGAACATTGCAACATCCAAATTTACAACTTTCAAGAAGAAAGTGAACAAATTTGTGAACAGAAAATGTTCTGACTTCATAAAAGTTCAAGGCAAATGGTGTTTAAAGAAAGATTTTGAATGGAAAGTAAAAGGCACTTTTGTTAAATCAGATGACAAAGCTAACAAAGAAGGACCCATTCCAAAATGGGTACCTAAAACTAACTGATTGTTTTTGCAGGGCTGTCATGTGTGGTTTTTAGATTCAGGAGATTCAAGACACATGACAGGTCATAAGTCTTTTCTATCAAATTTCACAGAAAAGACTGGAGGAGCAGTAAACTTTGTAAATAACAGCAAAGGTCAAGTTAAAGGTTATGGAGATTTAACAAAAGGAGATCTGACAATTCAAAGGGTTTTCTATGTTGAAGGATTACAACATAATCTATTCAGCGTAAGTCAATTTTTAGACAGTCTTTGTCAAATCAAGTTCCAAATAACAGGTTGCATGATTTTAACTGAGAACGATCTTAAAGTCTTCTGGGCCAAAAGACACATGGATTTATTTGTGGTTAACTTTTCAAAATTACAAACATTAAATCCTGTTTGTCTTTTATCAAACTCAACTACAAATGAATGCTGGCTGTGGCACAGAAGATGTTCTCATTTAAACTTCAAAGATCTTAATAATCTTGTTGCAAAACATCTGGTTAAAGGTTTACCAAAGATTAAATTTGAAAAAGAATCATTATGCTCAGCTTGTGAAATGGGCAAGATGAAAAAGAGTTCTCACAAATTAAAAATGGACTCATCTTGCAAAGCACCATTAGAAATGATTCATACTGATCTTTGTGGTCCTATTTCAGTTCAGTCTATGGGAGGAAAGAAATATATGCTTGTAATTGTCGATGAATATTCCAGATACACATGGGTTGAGTTCTTAAGGGCCAAGTCAGAAGCTGCTACTACTTTGATAAACTTTATCAAAAGAATTCAAGTTTTCTTACAACTTCAAGTTCAGAAAATCAGAAGTGATAATGGAACAGAGTTCAGAAATGAGACACTTCAGAATTTTTTAGAAAGTTCTGGGATTTCTCACAATTTCTCTGCTGTCAGAACTCCTCAACAAAATGGTGTTGTTGAAAGGAAAAACAGAACTCTAGTTGAAGCTGCAAGAACCATGTTGGCTTATTCAAATCTTCCAACTTTCCTATGGGCTGAAGCAATTGCAACTGCTTGTTTTACACAAAACAGAACTTTAATCAATAAAAGATTAAATAAGACTGCTTATGAACTGATAAATAAAAGAAAACCATTAATCAAATTCTTTCATGTTTTTGGTTGCAGATGCTACGTTCTTAAAGACAGAGAAAATCTTGCCAAATTTGATAAAAAGGCAGATGAAGGATACTTCTTTGGTTATTCATTAACTTCCAAAGCATTCAGAATCTACAATAGAAGAACCAAGAGAATGATGGAAAGCATCAATGTAACATTTGATGAAGCCAGAATGAAGACTTCTAAACAAGACAGTTCAGAACTCATGCAGAACAAGACAAGAATGACTTCTGATACAAATTCTAATCCTATTTGTTCAGAACTTAATTTACTGTTTAAGGATGTTTTTCTAGAACTAATTTCTGATTCTTATGCAGAATATGAAAACCCAAAGATGGTAAAAGAGATGAAGAATAGAACTCCAGAAATAGTTCAATCAAATGTAATTTCTGATAAAGGTCCATCTGAGGAATGTCCAAGTTTGATAAATACAAGTGGTGAAAATTCTGAACCATGTACTCAGAATTCTGAACCTTGTATTCAGAACTCTGAACAAGTTACTCAGAAATCTGACTTCACTGCTCAGAATCCAAACTTGGATACAACTCCTACTCATATCTCAGAACAAGGGGACAGCTCAGAATTACAAGCAATCATTGATGAGAATGATACAAACAACAATTTTTCAGAGATTGATGTTCTTCCTAGTGCAAATAAATGGACTAAAAATCATCCTATTCATCAAGTAATAGGTGATCCATTAGCATGAGTAAAAACCAGATCAGCTACAGCAAATGAAGCAATGTTTGCTGGTTTCTTAAGTGTGATTGAACCTAAGAAAGCTAATGAAGCCCTAGAGGATCCAGATTGGATTTCAGCAATGCAAGAGGAATTGCTCCAATTTGAAAGAAACAAAGTTTGGAGACTCATTCCAAAGCCTGAAGGTAAATCTATCATTGGAACTAAATGGGTGTTCAAAAACAAAAAGGATGAGTCAGGTGTTGTTATTAGAAACAAGGCAAGATTGGTTGCTAAGGGATACTGTCAACAAGAACGAATTGATTATGATGAAACATTTGCACCAGTGGCAAGAATAGAGGCAATCAGAATATTTTTGGCCTATGCTACACACAAGAACTTCAAGGTGTATCAAATGGATGTCAAATCAGCCTTTCTAAATGGCAAACTTAATGAAGAGGTGTATGTTCATCAACCTGAAGGTTTTGTTGATCCATAATTTTCTGATCATGTTTATATTTTAGACAAAGCTTTATATGGTCTAAAACAAGCACCACGAGCCTGGTATGACACCCTTACTCAACATTTGTTAGTTTCAGGGTTCAAGAAAGGTAAGATTGACACAACTTTGTGTTTAAAGAAACAGGGTGAGGATTTAATTCTTATTCAGATTTATGTTGATGACATAATATTTGGTTCTACCAGTCCAGAATTATGTGATAATTTTTCTAAAATCATGTCATCTGAATTTGAAATGAGCATGATGGGTGAGCTGAATTTTTTCCTTGGTCTTCAAGTCAAACAATTACCAAATGGTATTTTTATAAATCAAGGAAAATATGTCAGAGATATTCTGAAAAAGTTCAAAATGTCTGATTGTGCTTCTATGAGAACTCCTATGGCAACAAACATAAAGTTAGATGCTGATCTCAAAGGAGTTTCAGTAGATAACAAACTCTATAGAGGCATGATTGGATCTTTACTTTATCTGACTGCAAGTAGGCCAGATATAATGTTTTCTACCTGTTTCTGTGCTAGATTTCAATCTAACCCAAAAGAATCACATATGTTAGCTGTCAAAAGGATTTTAAGATATCTCAAAGGATCACCTGATCTAGATTTATGGTATCCAAAAGAAACTGACTTCAAATTGACTGCTTTCACTGATGCTGATCATGCAGGAAGTAGGTTGGACAGAAAAAGTACTTCTGGTGCTTGTCATTTTTTGGGGGATAAGATAGTGAGTTGGGCATCACAGAAACAGAATTGTGTGTCCACTTCAACTGCTGAGGCAGAGTATGTTGCTGCTGCTGCTGCATGCTCTCAAACTTTATGGATGAGAACACAACTCATGGATTATGGATATCAGCTCAACAAAATTCCCATCTATTGTGACCCAGAAAGTGCAATTGCCATTACTCAGAATCCTGTTCAACATTCAAAGACTAAACACATAGATGTGAGGTATCATTTTATAAAGGACTATGTGGAAAAAGGAACTATAGAGATGCACTTTGTGCATACAAAGTATCAATTGGCAGACTTGTTCACAAAGCCTCTTGATCACAAAAGGTTCTTTTTTCTCATATGTAAAATAGGAATGCTTAATCTGACTAATTGAAAATATTTGTGTTTCTTAAAAAAAAAATTGATGATAAATTTTTCCAAGTAAAATTGTCTGAGTAGTGTACTCAGAACTCTGAGTCTTAAGTTTAGAGATTCTGACTCTTGAGTTCAGAACTTCTGAGTCTTGAGTTCAGAAATTTTGAGTCTTGAGTTCAGAACTTCTGAGTCTTGAGTTCCGAACTTATGAGTCTTGAGTTCAGAACTTCTGAGTCTTCAGGTCAGAAACTCTGAGTCTTGAGTTCAGAAACTCTGAGTCTTGAGTTCAGAAACTCTGAGTCTTGAGTTCAGAACATCTGAGTCCTAAGATCAGATATTCTGAGTCAATACTTAAGAAATCTATCTTTCAAAAAATTTATTTCTGAGAAATACAAATACTTTAATCTTGTAGATTATTTTTTTTTTCTATTTTTTTCTACCTCATCTTTATGTATCATATATGGTCAAGTACATGCTAAAGTCAAGGGGGAGCATCAAAATCTTTTGGAAATCATATCATGATGCTAAAAAGGTTTGAGTTCATTTCTTATTTCTGATCATTCTAAGAAGAACAAGCTTTTAATGATAAATTTTTATTTCTTCTTGTTCAAACTATATCTGAATTTCAAATGTTTTCATAATCAGATATAAGATTTTAAATGATTTTCTTTAAATCATCATTTTGTGAACAGCATTCTGATGATAAATTGTTTTTCTATCTGTTCAAACCTCTTCTGATTAATTAAAGTTTTTACATTTGTCAGAAGTTGATTTTAAATAAATCTTGGTTACAAGGCAAATTCCTCTGAATCATGGACTAAGAACTCTGAGTAGAATACTCAGATCTCTGATAAAGGAAAGACAATCTTCTGAGCGTGTTATTCAGATTTTTGACTTGTGTCAATATTCTATCAAATAACACGTGTCAGCTTCATATTTGGTTGATTATGCCACGTATTTCATTTAAATCTTCTGTGGCATTTCAAACGTGTTGACTCCGTTATAACTTTGACCTCGCTTTTCCGTCAAACCTTTCAACTTCGCGGATTTTAAATAGGTCTTAAAATCCCTATTTCAAATTCTTTCAAATTCCAGAGTGAAAAGTGAGATATGAATCAATCCAGAGTTCTTTGAATTTGTTTTCTTCTTAAATCGTGTCTGGATTTCGAAGAAGTGGTCAAATATCTCTGCATTCTACTAAGTCTTTGATGGATTCATCCGATTCCGATAATGATGAAGTGCAAAATAGAGCTGTTGAGGAAGAAGCAATAGGAAATGATGAGATAAATGAAGAAGATGAACAAATGGCTGAATCAGAAGGAAATGCAGATGAGGAAAACATAAATGTTGAACATGAACAGAGTGCTGCAGGGTCGATTATGTCGAATAGACCAATTTTAGTGGAAAGGGTTGTGCCTGAAGGTGAATGGTTAAAATTGTCAGAAAATAACTGTGTTTTACTATTTGAGGAGAGTAGATTTAAGCCTGAACATAGAATCATCATGGAATTATTCAAGTATCATCCTTACAAGAAATGGTTTACAAGAAGCAAAACAGTTCCTATACAGTATATTCAACAATGGTGGATACATCTTAGGTTAGAAGACAACAAGTTTGTATCTAAAATTGGTGGAGTAACATTTGCTTTATCAATCTCTGCACTAAGAGAAATGTTAAATCTTCCAGAGAAAGATGATGTACAAAGAAGGTCAGACTTTGAAGACTCACCTTTAACAGAGGAACTAATTGCAGAATTTATGAAGTTAGGATATAATGAAGGACTAAGGACCCTTAGTTTGTTCAGAAGGAACAAATTGCCACCTATTTGGGCATGTTTCTTTCATGTGGTGAATAAGTGTTTGTCAGGGAAAAATAGCTCAGCAGATCAAGGTTCAAAACAGATTCTTCAGATCTTTCAGGGTTTAGTGAAGAATAGGCATTATGATTACACTGCTATACTTTGGGAAGACATGAAGAACACTTTTGAGAAAAATCAGAAAGCTATTCAAAAGAAGACAAAGGATACTCCTCTGGCATACATACCTTACATAAGGTATTGGCAAATTGTGATATGGTATGCAATGCAAGAAAACAGAACCATTTCAAGAAGATCAAATGAACAATATGGTCCTACTTTTTATTTGGGTAAGATGTCTTCAGTTACTAAACTTGAGAATTATCCTAATCATAAACTGTTGCCAAAATCAC
Source organism: Saussurea involucrata (assembly GCA_033807775.1). Classification (NCBI taxonomy): domain Eukaryota; kingdom Viridiplantae; phylum Streptophyta; class Magnoliopsida; order Asterales; family Asteraceae; genus Saussurea; species Saussurea involucrata. The sequence continues at coordinate 42,101,981 of CM066325.1, read as the reverse complement.
TTAGGAATTATATACCAACGGAGAGTGAGATTTTAAAGGCATATTGCACCTCTATGGGAATTGAAATACCTCAAATCCCTACCCATGAGGACCAACCTGAGAAGAGAGGTGAGGGGTCTAGTCCAGTTAGAGAGTGGGAGGATGTTCAAATGGGTGAACATTATGAGGGAAATGAGGGGCAAAATTCTGAGAGCTTGGTTAGAATAAGTGAGGAAAAACAGAATGAGGGTGGTGAGGATGAGAGATTGTCAACAGAGGTTCAAACAGAAAGAGATGCCTCTGAACTGGCTAATCTTAACCAGGTAACCACAACTGCTATTTGTTCACATTTTTTGGTGTCCAATATTGAAACAAACACCATGGACCTAGTGGTGGATCTTGAACAACCCATCCATACCCACTCAGAAGCATTTCAACATGCTACTGTTTCACACAATTCAGGGGAACCATCCCAAACTCATTTGGAGGGAGGTGATAAATCCCAACCTATTTTTCAACACATTGAGTCTGAATATCACAGTCCTATTCAAATTGAGCCTGAAATTCCTTCTAACACTTGCACAAATCAGGAATTTCGTATTCCTGACACAACATTCATAGACATACCTAATATTGTGTGTCAAGGATTGGATGGAAGTCCTGGTGAGGTGAACATTTCAAAAGCCTCATTCAAACGTGCATCTATTGTACAAGATGACTTTGTGTTATCTACAGGCCATGAGCCCTCTGGGCACATGAAAACCGGACCATCTGTTGGTTCAGGTTCACAGTTAGATTTTTCTGAATTTGAAAAGATTCAGAATCAAAACAAGGAGATGGGGGAAAAAGTTGAAAAATTGGAAGAAAAGGTGGATGGTCTGAATAATGAGGTGAAAGGATTGAAAGAAATGTTGGAGGGAAAATTGATATCTGTTGAAACTAAGATAGATAATGTGAAGATATCCTTGGAATCACATAAAAAGGAGATCAAGGATATAATGTCTGAATTTCAAAAAGATCTGTTGAAACAAATGCAGAGTATGCAAGATTCTGTATTTAAAGCACTGAGTGTATCTATGGATTCAACTTCAAAGCCTCTTGATCTTGTTCCACTAGCAGAAGCTGAACCTGAAGGTGTTACAGGTCAGAACTCAAAGAGGAAGTTTGATGATAATGAACCTCATGATCATCAAAAGGGGGAGAAAAGGCAACGATTGAGTTCTGATGATGATATTGGCATAGAAGATTTTGAAATAGAATATATGCATTTAGTCAGTACAAAGAACACAGAAGTTCAGACAGAGGAAATTGTAAAGACAGTGGATAATCAGATAGTTCAGATTGACAGTTCAGATACAGAGGAAATGGAGGTGGAAAGCATAGATGGTGGTGATTCTGATAAAACAGAAGAATTAAATTTAGACACAGAGATGGAAGTTAATTCTGATGAAACTGAAGCTATTGAGGAACATGTCTTTGGATCAGAGGAAATAGATGAAAGCTTAGTGGTTATGAACACTTGTACAGATATTGTTCCATATGATAAAGATAGTGTGATAGACTCTGAGTCAGAAGAAAGGAGATTGAATGAGATTTTGATCAGAAGGATGCACAGTGAGATAGTCAGAGCACTTAATGCTCAGAATATTCAAAAAGCTGTGAAGATGGTAAGACCTATTGATCTGATGGGAGAATAAGATAGTTCAGTTGGATATTCTCAGAAATTTCAAGAGGATTTTTATTTCAACTATGTTGATGATATTGCTGATGATATAGGAGAATATGAAAGAGTCAAAGAATACTTCATGCCTTCAGAATATCTATTCAGAAATCCAATTGAAATCACCAAGATTAATCTACCAATGTTAGAGGAACCTATATGTGATTTTGTTCTGGAATTAAGTGATATACCACTTGCTAAACATTTTCATGATCACATCTTCCCAGAAGAAACATATGAGAATCTTTATCACAAAGAAGAAGAATATGAAGTTTTGGAAAATAATGTTGATGGTTTCATGGATGGAAGATCTCAGATGATTTATGCAGAAGCCTCAAACAGATTTAGAATTCCTGACTCAAGGCTGCACATTCAGAAAAGAATTGAGAAAGTTTTGATGTTCCAAACAGAAGAATTTGATGGTCTGAAGTATATGAAATTGGAAGTATTGAAAGAAAAGAATGTGAAGGTTTTCTTATCAAGTTTTGATTTCCACGGATTAACTCTTGAAGATCAGATCTTTCTTGTTAAGTTCTTTGCCAGTACAGAAGAAGCCTGGATAGAGATTGAATGTAGAAGACTTCTGGGCATTTATGTCAGAAACATGTACTTGTATGATTTTCAACTGGCTATTGAAGGAAGAAAGGAGAAATGAAACTTAAGCTGTCCAGAGATGATTCCAGGGATTGGTATACATGAGAAAGGATTTATAAATGAAGGAATGGAATCAGAAGGTTTTGCATACACAGTTCATGAAAGACTTGAACTATTCAGATTGAAGGATTTGGTAAAATATAGTGATGCAACTTTGAGTTGGTTACTAAATGGAATGGAAGGATTTTTTGTATCTGAAAGAAAAAGTCTGGGGAAGAGATGTGAAATCTGTTAAAAAAAAATTAAGTCTCAGAAGAAAGATCAGAAGCTGTGGTGAATGGTTGCTATCAGAGGTTAATCCCAAAAAGATGTTGCATAATGACTTTGTGTTTCCTGCTGAATATGAGGTGAATGAAATTCTTTTAGATGAAGATGAAGAAATTTAGTACATAATTCCTCAGAATGTGCAAATAACAAGTGTTGAACAAGCTGAACAATCTGAACCAAAAGAAGATGAGATGTCTATTGATATGAATGGGTATTTTCTGGAGTTTGATCTGCCAAACTTCTTTGATCCAATTGAAGTAAACTTTCTAAGTGTATATCATGACAAACCAAAAGAAACTCAGATCTGGTTGGCTGAGAAGTAAAGATGTCTTGGAAAACCAAAGAAAGATGTGTATTCAGATTTTCTAATCACTGGGATCAGAGAATTAAAGATCAAGCAGTTCAGAAAGCAAGAATACTTATCCTTTGAAGTATTAAGAGAGATGGAAAGGTGTACTATTTTACTGATGCAGACTTTGAAAAGCTATCAGTAATGGATTTCTACAGACTACACAGTATGTTGTGCTTCAAAGAATCAAGCAAAGATAAGAATACTTGGGCATGAAGGCGGGGACGTTGTATTTCTTCGGGACCTCGACGGTCGCGATCTCATCAATGAAAGGTGATGCCTGATATCCTGATCGAGGCTCGACGTCGACGGGAACGGCTGCCCCGGGTAGCTTGGCGAGAAAAGACAGGACACGCTCGTTCTGATCTTCTAGCATTTTCAGCCGCTGGGTGACGGGGTCATTAGGATCGGGATTCGCACTTGTTTGCGGATTGACTCCTGAATTGGTACCATTTCCGTATGACAAACCATTGGCGTGTCCGCTGAAAGGGATAGAATATGGCTGCGATCCATTCTGGAATGGCTGCGATCCACTCTGCATGGGCGGTGGCCTTATATGCTGAGGAGGAACCGTCCCGAACTGGGGATTTGGGTTGAATGACCCCGACTGTTGGTTCTACATGAATGGACCTGGGTGGGTGCTGGTTCTGAGCGAACGGACCCGGATGTTGATTTTGAAAGAACGGACCCAGATTAAGCACGAATAGTCTAGGACCATTCTGACCGAACGACCCTTGACCTGGATTCTGAACGAATGGCCTAGGACCATTCTGGGGTCCAAAGGGATTTCTCAGCCGTGCGATCTCCTCAGCTGATCTTCGACTCTGCTCGGCCATGGCATTGATTTGATTCCGAGCAACTTCTAGCTCTTGATACATATGAGCAATAACATGCTCTTGATTTCCTGGGGCTGCCATCTTCCTGAAACAAAAAACAAGGGAAACTCCAAGAAACCGTCAGTACGACGCACGTTTGTCGAAGATTTTCTCTAGATGGGGCCCCACGGTGGGCGCCAAACTGTTAATGCCAAAAATCGTCTAGAAGGATAACTTAAGGTTGATTATGGAGCTTAACAACTAAAGAAAGAAATCATTCGACAAAAGCGTGCGATAAAGACAGAAATGTAAATGAGACAGAGAATTTGGTGATGCGGGAAAAACCTCAACGAGGAAAAAACCCACGGACGACTGTGGAAGTCGTCGCTGCACTATGGTCGCCAAACAGGGGCGATGTCCTTGTGTTTCTGGTGTCGATCATACAGAGATTACAATACAAATGACTTGAAATGTAAAAATACAAGTGTATCGAATGTAAAAACAATGTGTGTCGTGTGTTTTAACTGTATGTCGTGCGTGAATGTCGTGCGTCGAGAGGAATTCCTCGAAAGAATGTTCTTTACTTCGAGCATTCTTGGGAGTTCTTGAGAGTTCAAGTGATTGTGCGTTGCAATGTGTTTTTTGAAATGTTGACTGAGCCTTTGCTTTTATAGTCTTCGGGTGCTTTGATTGATTTCTTGAATGCTCTTCGTAACTGTCGTAACGGACGTCGTCTTTAGTGTTGTTAATGACCTTTATCAGTTATAGCCGTTGTCCATTAATGACGTTGACTCCTGCATTAAATACTGAACAAACGTAACAGTTATATCATGCGTTAGTTGGTCGAGGTCGCATGGTTCTATGTGACGGTCGTGTAATACATACGACGTGGTCGAGTGTCGTGAGGAAAACAACTTACGATTTGACTTTTAACCAAGGATAAAAGTGTTATGATTTTTCTTTGTCGTGGGGGGAAATAAACGTAATCCTTACCTTGGTCGTGGTCGAGGACTGTTGAAATTTTGCCCAAACAACCACCATCGGCTCCTATTCAGCCTATCTATTCGGTGGATACTTTGAAGACCATGCTTCTAGCTCAGTTGATCCAACACCAAGATACCGATGCCTCTACTGAAGCAGACCTGACCTCCGTTCTGAAATCCCTCGTCCTCAATAACCACTCGCATGGATCAGCTTGACACGACTCTCAAGGATGTTAACAAGCGCTCAAAACGCTATCCGAGATAGTCGCCTCCATGGAAGAAACCTGTAAAAGTCAAGTCGGCGGTCAAAAGTTTTTGGTCCCGAAGGGTTATACAAGTGACATCAGTCTTTACAGCAGACATATCACCTTCGAGTGTGCCAACCGATGTCTTCATCGTTGTGACTTCGCCGGACACGGTGTCTACAGATTTCTTGATGTCGAGGTAGTCTGTGTAGATGTCAGTGAGAACTTTGGAAAAGTTGCTCAGAGATTGATCAACCTTATCCATGTCAGCTTTGGAGGCATTCTTTCCGACTTCGGTTGAAAGTTTTAAGAGATTCTCTCCAGCGGTTGTTACAGCTGAAGAGTTGCCGGAAAGAGTAGACGTGAAACCAGTCAACGTTGTCTCTACTGTCTTCAGAGACGTGTTGATGTCTCTCAAATTAGGACCTGTAACATATAAAAACTTGTGAATAGAGGAAAGCTCAGAAGTTTGGGGTTTAGTAACAGTGTATAGGGATTGGTGAGTACCTGCAGGAGGATTGGTGAATTCATCAAAATCACGGGTTCCTGAGTAAAGTTCCATATCGTCAGCGAGAGTACGTGGACGTATGGACAGCTCTACAGGTCCTACTTCCGTCGTTCCTTTAGCTCCTGGAGGAATGACAGGTGCAGCTGTGATAACTGGAGTGGGGTCCAAATGAGTGGAGGGAGAAGCGAAGGGTAAGAAAGGAGGTTGGTTACCGAGTTCAGCGTTGGAATCGCTGAGAATCACTTCATCAGTCTTTTGAGAGACTGAGGGAGGTTGGGTAGTTTCCAAGTTTGTAACCTCAACGTTTGGAGATGCTGAGGTCGAGATTAAAGGGATGGCTTGTTCAGGTGTGGCAGAGCGTACCACTGAACTTTCCTTCAGCTCAACAGGAGGAGCTAAGGAGTTTTTAGCAGGAGATTGCTTGGGTTGCTCCTTGGTCTTCTTAGTTCTTTTGGAACTAAAGTGGATGTCAGAATGTTTCCTTTTAAGAGGAATGGAGGTAGCAGCTGGGGTATCAGCGGTGGGTTTGTCCGCTGAAGGAGCTGCAGAAGTAGAAGAAGTAGTAGGGTTAAGAAGTGTCAAGAGTGTAGAAAGACGTACCTCATTCGCCACTGGTTTGAAGTCGAGTATTTTAGGGCCGACCTGAGAGAGTTTCAGGTCACCCTCTTCTGGGTAGCTGTCTTTCAGGCCTCTTTGGAAAATAGCGCTGATGAACCGAGGATATGGAACCCATGGAGGTCTGTCAGCGACGGTGTCCACTCTGAGAACCAGGTCATCATAGATAATCGATGCCCAGTCTATGGTGAGACCTTTCAGCAAAGCATATCCCATTGCTTGCTGAGGTTTAGCGGCTTGGTCAGAGGAGCCGCTCTTTGCAGTCATGCAGTTGATCAAATGGGCGAAGATGAAATTCATCTCGCTGGGCATTTTTGATTTCTTGATAATCGTCAGCTTCTTCTCGGGCTTCATGTCTCTGCCGATTTCCCATACATAGCCCATTGCATCGAAAAATGCAATGATGGCTTCCCTGTCTGAGTTTTTCTTGGGGTCAGGGAGGGGAACAAAGGGTTTTTCCTTGGTGGTGATGGGAAGGCTGAGAGCTTTGCGAATTATGGCAGGGGTAATCTTCAGGGTGCCATATTCGATATTGCAGAGGATGCAATCGATTGTTTTGGAGGGGTCTTTGGCTGAGGGTAGCTGAGAGTGTCTGGCTGAGTACCAGAATTGTGAGAGAAAAAGCTGATGTACAGGAGGTGTTATGGCCAGGGCTGTGGAGATGCAGCAATTCTTTAGGAAGTTCACAACATCAGCTAGATGTGTGACTTGCTTTCGAGGAAGAAACTCGAGAAGCGCATAGAGGTTGTTCACCTTAGACCAATCCAGTTTGTCAAGGGCAAATTTGACTTGAGGAGCCTTGAAGATGTCCATTTCCGCAGCAGTGTCATCAGCAGAAGTGTTTTCAGCGTTGGTGTTCTTGGGAATGTCAGAAGATGCCATTCTCTGTATTATCAGTTCAACCAAAGGATTAACAAATAAGAATAATCTTAATGTGGAAAGATTTTCCAATAAGATGGTTCGAATTTTGTCCATTTCATTCAGACAAAATGTCTTAATGAAGATTAGGGTTTTGTTTTTTTTTTTTTAAATTCAAACCCAATAAAAATCTTGTTTTCCAGTTTCCTTTGAAGATAGGGATTCTGGAAAAACGAATGTGTGAAAAACAAGTTTAAGATTTTTGCATTTAAACTTGAAGAACAACCATGAAATGGTTGTGTTCATAAAATCATGAAAGAAAATGATTTTATTTTTAAGAAGTTCTTTTGTTTGATCTTGTTAAAACAATGTGAAGATCAGAAACAAGTTATTTGCATTTGGTAAATAATAAGAACATATTAACCTTTGATGTTTGAAGAAGATGAACAGTTGTTCTTGAAAAATCGAGAGCCAAATGCAACAGTAAATTCTTTCTTTGCTTGGAGGAGAAGTTCGCGTAAGAGAAAAATATAAACGAAGAATTTGTTTATATAGAGAGATTTTAGAAAGAGAAAATCTTGAGCGGGAAAAGATTTTCATCATGACACGGACACGTGTTTGCATTTGATTGGCAAGTAAACGAAACGTGCAAACGTGTGTCAGAAAGAAGAACGTGTCTGGGTTTATCCGTTGTAATGACGTCACAACTGTCCTTTCATATTCTTGGTTGTCTCTGAGGTTTTGAAAACCTCAGGGACACTTTTGAGAACATGAAGCACTGAATAGAAATATCAGTTGGTTTTAAGAAATTTCAAAGTATCGTTGATAAGGAAGAGATATTCAGCGATGAGATTTGTTTTGAAATCTTGCATTTACATGCGATTTGTCAGAGAGAAAAACATACCTTGATATCAGCGAATCAGGATAGAGAGAAGGATAGAATGGGTTATATAAGTTGATTTTATCCTATCGCTGATCAAATGTGAACTGCTGAAGATTTTATCCTTCAAAGTTCAGCATTCCAAGCTCGCTGATGAGAAAGTTGAATCTTGTCTCATCAAGAGGTTTGGTGAACAGATCAGCTAACTGATAGTCAGTTGGGATAAAGTGAAGTTCTATATCACCATTCATTACATGATCTCTGATAAAGTGATACCTGATTTCGATGTGTTTTGTCTTTGAGTGTAGCACTGGATTATTAGCTATAGCGATGACGCTTGTGCTGTCGCAATAGATTGGAATATTTGAGAGTTGAAGGTCATAGTCCAGTAGTTGATTTCTCATCCACAATACCTGAGAACAACAGCTTCCAGCGGCTACATACTCAGCTTCAGTTGTGGAAGTGGACACTGAGTTTTGCTTTTTACTTGTCCAACTTACCAGCTTTCCACCCAGGAGCTGACATCCTCCTGTGGTGCTTTTCCTATCCATTCTGCAACCTGCAAAATCACTATCTGAATAGGCGATTAAATCGAATCCTGAGTCTTTGGGATACCAAAGACCTAGATTTGCTGTACCCTTAAGATATCGAAAAATATGCTTTACAACTTTCATATGAGATATCTTAGGTTCAGCTTGATATCGTGCACACAAGCATGTTGCAAACATAATATCGGGTCGGCTAGTTGTAAGATACAATAGTGAGCCGATCATCCTACGGTACAGCGTGACATTGACAGGAACACCCTTAGTGTCCTTATCAAGTGTCAGTGGTGGTGCCATAGGGGTTTTCATAGCTGAACTTTCAGTTAAGTCGAATTTCTTCAGCATATCTTTAACAAAATTTCCCTGATTAATGAAAGTTCCTTTTTCATTTTGTTTTATCTGTAGACCAAGGAAATATGTTAGTTCACCCATCATGCTCTTTTTATACTCATCTTTCATTCTATCAGCGAAACGAGTACAGAGATCAGGGTTAGTCGAGCCAAATATAATATCATCAACATATATTTGAACAAGAATGATATGAGCTTTTACTTTCCTAAAAAATAGAGTTTTGTCTATTTTGCCTCGCTCAAATTTTTCAATATGGAGATAAGTAGAAAGAGTGTCATACCATGCACGTGGAGCTTGCTTTAAGCCATAGAGTGCCTTATCCAGTTTATAAACATAACCTGGATGCTTAGGATCTGAGAATCCGGGAGGTTGTTCCACACAGACTTCTTCATTCAGCTTTCCATTTAGAAACGCTGACTTAACATCCATCTGATATACTTTGAAGTCTTTGTGTACAACGTATGCTAAGAATAGACGAATAGATTCTAATCTTGCTACTGGAGCAAATGTTTCGTCATAATCTATGCCTTCCTCTTGTCTGTATCCCTGAGCAACAAGACGAGCCTTGTTGCGGGTTACAGTTCCATGTTCGTCCAACTTGTTTCGATAGACCCATTTAGTGCCTATAACTGTTTTATCAGTTGGTCTTCGAACAAGTTTCCAAACTTTGTTTCTTTCGAATTCTGTCTGCTCTTCTTGCATGGCCCTGACCCAGTTTGGATCTTTGAGGGCATCATCTACTTTCTTTGGTTCAGTTAGTGAAATAAAATTTACAAATAAACAAGTATTACCTGCACTTCGTCGAGTCTGAATACCAGCGTGTGGATCACCAAGAATTTGATCAATTGGGTGATTTATAGTCCATCGCTGAGCCGGAGCGTGAGACGCTGACTCAACCTGATCTGGAGGAGCTGAAGATGAAGCTTCAGCGACGTCTGGAATATCAGCCAAGAGAGGAATGGATGCAGTTGTCATTATATTCACTGATTGCTGAGAAGTGGATGGAATATCTGAGATATTGGTTTCAGAAGCAGGTATAGTGTTTATAGGAACAGCTGTGTAACACCCCCGTTCTAAGGAACGAGAGGTTACTTCTAAACATAATAAACAATATCAAATGTCTTGAAAAATTATAAAGTCTCCAAATAAGAAATAAACTCCAAACCAAAGATTCAAGTAGATCCCAACAAATAAGCAAAACCAAACATAAATATTTACCGAGAGAGCTAGCCTAATAAACGAATGAAATAAATTAAATAATGTCTAAAATTGTAGTCATTCTTTTGAAACCTCTTCCAGTCGAAAACTTAACCACTCTTCACACGAAACCTTAGCCACCCCCTTGATTACCTGCCGTGAGGAAAGGAGATAGAAAACACGGCTGAGCCAAATGCTCAGTGCGCGGATGTATGACCATAACAAAAATGAAGTAACACTGAAAGCGTAATAATTCGATCTCATGATATTAGACACAATGGTTTCAAAAATCTAGCGAAAACGATGATTTATACTTTCAACGAATAATATATAGTGTGACAAAAATCTAACTTAACTGACAATATCAAAATCAAATAATTAACATATGATGGGATGAATCGAGCTCGAATAACGCATACACTTGCATATCCACCGACGTGACAAGTGTCAGACATCTGGCCACAAAGGCCCGTACGTTGGGTAGCATATCCACACGTACTAAATGTGAGATGCGGCGTTGGGCACTACACCGACATCCACCCTACAAACATATCACAAAAACTAGGGTCGACCCATACGCCTCCTAAATCACATAATCACATCATAAATCGCTCCTCACAAGAGCACAAAAGAGGAGACGCCGTGGTCTAATCACACCGCCACGGTTAGTGTCACGTCATCGGTGCCACAATGACATGCCTATGGTACCCCCATAGGTGGTTAGTAGCTCGACTTAACCGAAATAATTGTCACCACACATGTGACGTATAACAAATAATGATTTTACGCAAAAGGTGTCGGAGTCAAATAAAAGGTTATTCACACTTATTCAAAAATGGTCTCAACGGATTGAGAGATCGAAATCAAATCAATCCAATTTTTATAAAATGATCAATGGCAAAACGTAAATAAGTCACATTTAAATAACGACGCCATCGACTAATACATTTCGAACAATCGAATTAAATCTCCAAAAGTTGAAAATCAAGTAAAACATCTTATTAGTATTGACATCACGAATACAGCTTTTATAAAAATGTGACCTTGAAGAATTACGAGCGAAATAACGAAACGGTAACGGACAAATCAAATAATCATGAAGCATGTATTGCGAATTAAACGAAAGCTTGAGGGTTCGTAAACTTACTTAAACGAATCGAATGAACGAAAAGGTTTAACTTCAAAAGTGTGGCACGTCACATGTGAACAAATCATACTAATTACAAAAAGAATCAAAAAGACATTTGTTTATACAAAAATGTCGACCAATTCCATTAAAAGCTTTATATTTCCGAACACACTTTATTGACGACTTACGAATGGAAAAGGATTTTAAATGGCATGAGATTTAGCAAACCATTAACATAAATACTTGAATGGGATCTTACAAAAGACTTGAAAACAAAAACATATGGAAAGCCGAAACCATAAGTAGGATAGGAATTTCACACTCAAAAGCTTTTCTAAATCGAGTATCACATGTTTTAGCACTTTACACGTTTAGAAATCCCAGATTATATCATACTTCCAGTAGGTTTTTGAAAATTATATCTAAACAGAAGTTTTACATAAAAGTCTTGTGATTCCATAAAATCAAGAATGAACTGAATCGGATTTAAAATGAATTATATACGAATTTTTGAAAACAGTCGCGCAGTTTTGGCCTAAACCGAGATCAGTTTCGGAAAACACGGATTTTAGACGTCTTAGAATAAAAATCACAGTTTGCTCGTGTGACAATAAAACGTTGTAGACATCTCCAGGTTTTCAAAAACGTATTACATGAATTTATCCGATAAACGAGCGATTTGTTATGATTTTTACAAATAACATGAATTTTCAGAGAGAAATTTGGCAGCTTATAAAAACAGATTTTGATCTTTTAAACATATTCATAACTCGATTTATCGCATGAAACACCAACGGAGAACATACCCTACGATAGACGTGATCAAACGATTTACTAATTGGACGGGAACACAAACCAACTTGGTTGTACACCGAATCGAACGAAAGAATCGAAGAAAAGACAAGGAAACCATAGATACAATATATATACAACAAATTAAATAAACGTAACGAATCAACACATATACAACGGATTGAATAAACACAAAGAGGGAGAAAAATAAGGAATCCGTACACATGTAAAACTACTCAAATAAACACAGATTAACGAGAGGGAGAATAGGGAATTCGTACACATGTAAAACTACTCAAATAAACACAGATTAACGAGAGTGAGAATAGGGAATCCGTACCTTAACCAATTTCTGAATTTTGCTGATAAACTCCATCATACTTCTTCAACGAATCACTAAAATAATGATCAAAACTTCAAATAAAACTCAACTTCAAATCTAACTTCGAACATAACGATTGTCGCTTGAAACTCCCAATATATTTAGCCTTAACTCTTGTTTTTTTTTTCTTCCTTTTTTTTTGTTGCTAAACCCAATGCTATATAATGAAGTGAAACAAATCAGGTTATACCAATTAGAGTTCTAATTAAGAAAACCATGGCCGCCGAAATTCCATAGGGTTTTATCCCAAGTTCTTAAAAGTTTTCCTTATTATCAAAACTAGTCCCTCAAATCTTATAAGGTTTCTAAACATGACTCAAACATTTATTTGCATAATATATTTATATAAAATTACGGGATATTACAATCTACTCCTCTTAAAAAAAAAATCCGTCCTCGGAATTCAATTAAGCAAGGATATCATAAACCATTCCTATATCACATCTTTCAAATTATAAACACGTCTGATCTTTCGTATAAGAAATCGTTCTAAAAAATTATTTTACGGCATCAACAACTAAAATCTTCAATAAAATTTCCTCCAAATTATATAAATATCAAAACTCACCTCTACGTAAAAGAATGTGGACCTCCAAATTCATCATCTAATGTCTCCACTTATCAATACTCACAAGCGACAATTCAATCTTAGTACAAACGATGAAACACCCAAAATCATTTAAATTAAGTTGCTAATACCTCAATATGAATATCACTCTAACAAGTAGAAGCTAATATCCACAAAAGGTCACCAAATAACGTATATTTTGACTCTATATATAAAATTTCACAATCACTTTTGAAACTAAATTCTAACTTGAAACATTAGACAAGAACATTCCAACATCTCCAAATAACGTCTTTAACTTATTTGAATCACAAACCAAGATTATCTTAAAACACCTATACAAACGATATTGAAAACCGTTAATCAATAGATAAAAATACCCAAGACTATAAAACACCATAATATATGTCATCCGGCCTTTCCACTAATCCTTATAAGATATTCTAACAATTTTCACAATTCTCCTATAACTCATAACTATATCGTCATTACAAGCACTTTCTAAATATACCAAATGGCAACTCTCCTTACACATAATCGAGGTCAATAGTTACAACTAGATCATTCATACGAAGATTCTGAAATATTTATATATATATATATAAGCACTTACGACTAGTGGCTTAGCAAACCCATTCACTTACTTACATTGTGTTCTTAAAATCAGATTCCCGAGACATTAAGATAACATCTACATATATTAACCACGAATATTGCATTCAAAGACTTAAATAACATACCACCTACTACAATTTCAGCAATGAAATTAAATGATAATATAAAACCACAAATCAATAATCGAACCAATTAGGATAACAAACTAAATTCAACCACCATGCTTCCGCTACACCCTCAGATATCTTCACGTACTCCACCCATACCATCTGTAACGTCTCAGGTCAACCGTACCAGATATTGTCTACTTGTCCACACACTTGGACTCACGGTTTTAAAACGCGTCTAACTTTAAATTTCACGAACAACTACAATTCCTTTGAAAGCAAAAATTCTAATGAGGTTAACACCCCAACAAAATAACTCCTCGGATTAGAATAACAATCTTATAATCCGCTATCTTAATACAAAGCAATTCTTGCATAACTCACTTAGGTTCACCCCCAAATAATTTCCGATCCAAATCCTACAATAAACATAAAATGGACTAATAACCCACAACTTTTCAAAATAACTCAGAGATTCATTTACTTCTCAAAAGAAACAATCCCATACCCACGTGACACTAATCCCAATAACACAACATCAAACATCATAAACATTTACCGTACTAATACTAATTTAGATCCAACGACTTTTCACACCAAACACCCTCAACTATACAATTTTACCAAGCCTTCAAAAAAAACAAGACATACACTTTCAATATAAAATTTGCTAACAATTTGCAAGCTTAAATTCGATCACCCGAAATAATTTACCAACACCTTAGCTAGAAATTGCACCAAAACTCTTTCTCATACTCTTCCAAGGAGCCAAATATATATTCAACTAAGAGACAACTTAAAACATAGCTTCTCATTTGTATATCATCCGACCACTTATTCCAACATACCACTTTCACTTTCCTACACTATCATAACATACGAAAGATCACTCATTAACACTTAATAAATTTTGGAACAAGGTTAAACCACCAAAACCATATTTGCATTTGCTATACTAGGTATTCACAAACGGTTCCACTAAAATCCACTATCAATAATCCATTATATCACGCCAAATAATCACAAATAACACTAAATGCTTCAACATACAACACACTTCTCGATCTCTAAACGAAGTTAACCAAACCACTCATAGTCCTTTAAACTTAAGGAATATATCAACTATTCAAATCAAAATTCTCGAACAACTATTAAACACTATTATTCAACTGAATCTGACAATTTCATCAATGTTCATTTGGATCAAAATAAACTTATCCAACTTATAACCCAACCAAATAAGACAATAAATCAGTTGTTTAACGAAAAAAAAAATCACCACATACTACTGAAACCTCTTCTTCCTATTTCAACATAAGCACATATTTGCCTATAATTCCCAATATCTAAATTAACTTTACCTTCCAACCTTGACTTTTCACCAAAAACACTCCAACAAAACTTAGATCGTCATATATATCTTACAAAACAATCTAATGCTATTATTTTACATAATCTCAAAACTTGATAACCAATCAAAGATTTACACAACCTTGGCATACAACGCCATTTTCTCGATTATACCATAAAATCCTCATAACCTTCAAAAGACGATACTTTCGCGACATCAAATAATACACTGACATCAAGTTCAAATAAAGTCTTACGACAACTTAATTCCTTGAACACAAAACCATTATTAAACACAACGGCAAACCCGCTATCACATCAGTTTCTTATACCTATGACTTAACATAAAAACGCTAAACATAAGGTCTTAAATATTTACTTAACTTAAATCACCCCATGAGGAAACTCATCACCAACGATCTCTCCTCACATGACCAACAAAATTTCCAATTAATCACAACACTAATAATATAAAATCAATTAACAACTTAGATTCTCAAATCTAAGGGAAGTACCAGGTAAACACCAAACTCCATTGAATAACTTTTCTACACCAATAAAAGCTTACAAACATCAAATTCGTACATGGATACTAATAAATTCAACAAATATTGTCCCACAACTTAAGTCTAGGCAATAAGCAACCTAGTTCACTAAAACTACACTCACAGGTCAAACCTATTTGAGTTTCTACAATATCAAACCTAGGGCTCTGATACCATATTTGTAACACCCCCGTTCTAAGGAACGAGAGGTTACTTCTAAACATAATAAACAATATCAAATGTCTTCAAAAATTATAAAGTCTCCAAATAAGAAATAAACTCCAAACCAAAGATTCAAGTAGATCCCAACAAATAAGCAAAACCAAACATAAATATTTACCGAGAGAGCTAGCCTAATAAACGAATGAAATAAATTAAATAATGTCTAAAATTGTAGTCATTCTTTTGAAACCTCTTCCAGTCGAAAACTTAACCACTCTTCACACGAAACCTTAGCCACCCCCTTGATTACCTGCCGTGAGGAAAGGAGATAGAAAACACGGCTGAGCCAAATGCTCAGTGCGCGGATGTATGACCATAACAAAAATGAAGTAACACTGAAAGCGTAATAATTCGATCTCATGATATTAGACACAATGGTTTCAAAAATCTAGCGAAAACGATGATTTATTCTTTCAACGAATAATATATAGTGTGACAAAAATCTAACTTAACTGACAATATCAAAATCAAATAATTAACATATGATGGGATGAATCGAGCTCGAATAACGCATACACTTGCATATCCACCGACGTGACAAGTTTCAGACATCTGGCCACAAAGGCCCGTACGTTGGGTAGCAAATCCACACGTACTAAATGTGAGATGCGGCGTTGGGCACTACACCGACATCCACCCTACAAACATATCACAAAAACTAGGGTCGACCCATACGCCTCCTAAATCACATAATCACATCATAAATCGCTCCTCACAAGAGCACAAAAGAGGAGACGCCGTGGTCTAATCACACCGCCACGGTTAGTGTCACGTCATCGGTGCCACAATGACATGCCTATGGTACCCCCATAGGTGGTTAGTAGCTCGACTTAACCGAAATAATTGTCACCACACATGTGACGTATAACAAATAATGATTTTACGCAAAAGGTGTCGGAGTCAAATAAAAGGTTATTCACACTTATTCAAAAATGGTCTCAACGGATTGAGAGATCGAAATCAAATCAAACCAATTTTTATAAAATGATCGATGGCAAAACGTAAATAAGTCACATTTAAATAACGACGCCATCGACTAATACATTTCGAACAATCGAATTAAATCTCCAAAAGTTGAAAATCAAGTAAAACATCTTATTAGTATTGACATCACGAATACAGCTTTTATAAAAATGTGACCTTGAAGAATTACGAGCGAAATAAAGAAACGGTAACGGACAAATCAAATAATCATGAAGCATGTATTGCGAATTAAACGAAAGCTTGAGGGTTCGTAAACTTACTTAAACGAATCGAATGAACGAAAAGGTTTAACTTCAAAAGTGTGGCACGTCACATGTGAACAAATCATACTAATTACAAAAAGAATCAAAAAGACATTTGTTTATACAAAAATGTCAACCAATTCCATTAAAAGCTTTATATTTCCGAACACACTTTATTGACGACTTACGAATGGAAAAGGATTTTAAATGGCATGAGATTTAGCAAACCATTAACATAAATACTTGAATGGGATCTTACAAAAGACTTGAAAACAAAAACATATGGAAAGCCGAAACCATAAGTAGGATAGGAATTTCACACTCAAAAGCTTTTCTAAATCGAGTATCACATGTTTTAGCACTTTACACGTTTAGAAATCCCAGATTATATCATACTTCCAGTAGGTTTTTGAAAATTATATCTAAACAGAAGTTTTACATAAAAGTCTTGTGATTCCATAAAATCAAGAATGAACTGAATCGGATTTAAAATGAATTATATACGAATTTTTGAAAACAGTCGCGCAGTTTTGGCCTAAACCGAGATCAGTTTCGGAAAACACGGATTTTAGACGTCTTAGAATAAAAATCACAGTTTGCTCGTGTGACAATAAAACGTTGTAGACATCTCCAGGTTTTCAAAAACGTATTACATGAATTTATCCGATAAACGAGCGATTTGTTATGATTTTTACAAATAACATGAATTTTCAGAGAGAAATTTGGCAGCTTATAAAAACAGATTTTGATCTTTTAAACATATTCATAACTCGATTTATCGCATGAAACACCAACGGAGAACATACCCTACGATAGACGTGATCAAACGATTTACTAATTGGACGGGAACACAAACCAACTTGGTTGTACACCGAATCGAACGAAAGAATCGAAGAAAAGACAAGGAAACCATAGATACAATATATATACAACAAATTAAATAAACGTAACGAATCAACACATATACAACGGATTGAATAAACACAAAGAGGGAGAAAAATAAGGAATCCGTACACATGTAAAACTACTCAAATAAACACAGATTAACGAGAGGGAGAATAGGGAATTCGTACACATGTAAAACTACTCAAATAAACACAGATTAACGAGAGTGAGAATAGGGAATCCGTACCTTAACCAATTTCTGAATTTTGCTGATAAACTCCATCATACTTCTTCAACGAATCACTAAAATAATGATCAAAACCTCAAATAAAACTCAACTTCAAATCTAACTTCGAACATAACGATTGTCGCTTGAAACTCCCAATATATTTAGCCTTAACTCTTGTTTTTTTTTTCTTCCTTTTTTTTTGTTGCTAAACCCAATGCGATATAATGAAGTGAAACAAATCAGGTTATACCAATTAGAGTTCTAATTAAGAAAACCATGGCCGCCGAAATTCCATAGGGTTTTATCCCAAGTTCTTAAAAGTTTTCCTTATTATCAAAACTAGTCCCTCAAATCTTATAAGGTTTCTAAACATGACTCAAACATTTATTTGCATAATATATTTATATAAAATTACGGGATATTACAAGCTGAGACCCATGATGTTTCAGCTTCACTATTCTGCATATTTGGAATGATAGTTGGACCATCATCTTCAACTGTGTGAGCACGAGGAGTGGGAATATCTTCTGAATCACCAAGATGAGAAAACATCCATTGATTCAGTTCTTCAGTATCAGCGGACGGTTTAGAGTTCGCTGAACGGGACTCGTCAAACGTGACGTGAATTGTTTCTTCAACAGTTTGTCTTCTTCGATTAAAGACTCTGAAGGCTTTGGAAACTGAGGAGTATCCAAGAAAGATTCCATCATCAGCCTTAGGATCAAACTTTCCAAGGGCATCTCTGTTGTTCAGTATAAAACACTGACATCCAAAGATGTGAAGAAAGCTGATTGAAGGCTTTCTCCTATGAAATAGTTCATAGGCTGTTTTATTGAATCTTTTGACTATCAGCGACCTGTTTTGCGTAAAACAAGCAGTGTTGACAACTTCTGCCCAAAACTGAGTAGGCAGGTGAGAATCGTTGAGCATTGAACGTGCAGCTTCAATAATTGTTCTATTTCTTCTTTCAGCGACTCCATTTTGTTGTGGTGTTCTCACTGAAGAAAAGTTGTGAGAAATACCCTTGCTCTCAAAGAAGGAATCAAGAGAACTGTTTTTGAATTCAGTCCCATGATCACTCCTTATTGAGCGAACGGTCAAATTGTTCAGGGTTTCCATCTTCCGAACAAAGGTGATGAGTTCTTCAGGTGTGTCACTCTTGGACCGGAGAAACATAACCCATGTATAACGAGAGAATTCATCAACTATGACCAGTGTATATTTCTTTCCAGCGATGGATTGTTTGTTAACAGGGCCAAACAAATCCATATGGAGTAGTTGTAGAGGAGATGACACTGAGGAGACTTGCTTTGATTTAAAGCTTGCTTTGGTCTGCTTCCCTTTCTCACATGCTGAACATAAAGACTCTTTGGCATATGAGTGTTGAGGTAGACCAGTTACTAACTCTTTTGAAGAAAGAGAGTTCAGTGTCTTGAAATTCAGATGAGAGAGCCTCTTATGCCATAGCCAGTTGACATCAGATGAGGCTTTTGAGAAGAAACAGGAGTTCTCAGTGGTGGTTGAGTCCATGTTTATTACATAAACATTTTCCAAACGATAACCGCTGAGAGCTATCTTCTCCTTTTTGTCAGTGACAAAGCAGGATTCCTTGGTAAAGATTACCTTGTTATCCTTGTCGCAAAGCTGACTGATGCTTAACAGATTATGCTTCAGCCCTTCAACATATGCGACTCTTCTGAAGGTGGTTGTACCATTAGAGAGTACACCAAACCCTCGGGTATGTCTTTTTCCATTTCCACCGAAAGTCACAGAGGGACCCTTCTCTTCCTTGTATTCAGCGAGCAGGCTTTTCTTTCCAGTCATGTGTCTAGAGCATCCTCTATCGAGATACCAGATACCCTTCTGAACCTGCATCACAAAGGAAGATTAGTTTTTCTTGGGTACCCACTTAACCATGTGTACACGTTTGTCAGTGGAAGTAGTTGGAATGGAAGGTTCAACAATCTTCGCAGCATTTGAGGATTCAGCTTTGTCAGTCTTCACTTTGGTTAATTTCTTAACCTCAGTGGTCTTCTTTGCCTTGGGGGCAATCTTCACCTTAGCTATCTTATCAGCTTTGGTGGCTGTGGGGCACTTACTAGCAATATGATCAGTGAGTCCACAGTGATAACATTTCCTATAGCTAAAAATAGTTCTAGGACTATTTGAATGCTGAGTTTTAGAGTTTGAATTAGAAGGACCAGCACCAAATAAGCTTTTGGCTTTAGAAATGGGAGGAACACTTGGTTCTTCAGATTTCTTACCAAGGACATCCACTCTGAGTCTAGGAGTAGATCGCTGAATATACCCACGCTGAGTAGATCCAGAGATCATATTTCTTGATCCAGAGGAATAAATCACTAAAGCTTTAGAAGCATTCAGCTTTGGTGCTAAAGTACCCTTCTGAGGATTTTGGTTCAGCGCAATTCCTTTACCTTTATCTTTGTAATACCCCGGATAAGTTCGTTAGTTAAAAATATCTTTCCGTTAAGTTTAGTTAACTTTAAAGTTTCTATTTAGGGAAAGTTTGGATAAGTTTATAAGTTAAGGGTGTTTGGGTTATTGTTGAGTAGTTTAAGGGCTAAAAGGGAAATTTTGTTAGATATTATCTCTTTAGTGTTTAGATATTTCAGAAAATCAGATTTTTAGTGTGTGTAAGTACAGGATCTAATCTTACAATCAATAGAGAAAGCAGTAATTGAAAAGTTGTATGATCAAGCCCAATTGTATTCAATGATGAACAGGATTACAAATCTAAGAGAGAGAGAATCTCAAAGATTACAAGGAATGAATACAAAGATACACGGGAAAATCAATCAGTTAGCAATGTAGTGCTAACCACTCTATTTATACTGTAACGGACATATTAAAGCTACAGTACAAATAAGAAAGACTAATAGGAACAAAACACGTGTCCTAATTAGTTTACAAATTACTAAGTAAAGAATCTCGTCATAAGTTCTGAACAGGTAGTTCAGAACTTCTGAACAGGTAGTTCAGAACTTCTGAACATTCTTCTGATAACGCTTCTCAGAAAATCTTCTGACTTCTCTTTCTCAGATCTCTGATCCCTCTTTCTCAGATCTCTGACTCTTCTTCTCAGAACATTTGAGCCTTCTTATCAGATCTTCAACACTTGGTTTATTGACAAAACTTCAGATCTAACAATCTCCCCCTTTTTGTCAAATAAACTTAAATTTTGCATCATCTAGTTCTTTCAGAGCAGGAACAATTTTCTGAAGTAGCACATTCCTCAGATTAAGCCTCTTATCAATTTTGTCAATGATTTCTTGAATAACTTCAACTTGCTGATTTATTGCTTCTTGAGTTATGTTTGCTTCCTTTACTTTCAGCATCTTTTTCTCCAAATTGTGCTTTATGATCCTTAAAGTTCCAGAACAATATTTTGCAGTTTCCTTTGCTCTGAAGAAGATCTTTCCACTTTTGTTTTTCAAAAATACTCCCAAATCTGGATATTTGTGAACACTTCCAGTCTTTAACATCTTTTTCTGCTCATGATCTGTATTGGGATTTGCCAGATAAACACATGACTTTTGTAAATACAGAGCTATTTGAAAATCTGTATAACAATGCCACCTTAAGATATAGAACATGGCCTCAATCACCACACTTCTTGCCTTTCTTTCATTTCTGTCTTTGCTTGACTCTTTGAAGCATAGAAAGCTGTGTAATCTGTAGAAGTCAACCACTGATAGTTTCTCAAAATCAGCATCAGTAAAGTAATAAACCTTGCCATCTTCTCTCAGAACTTCAAAGGATAAGTACTCCATCTTTCTGAATTTCTTAATCTTCAATTCTCTGATTCCAGTGATTAAAAAATCTGAATAAACAGCTTGCTTTGTTTTGCCAAGACATCTTGATTTTTCAGCCAACCAGATCTGAGTCTCCTTAGGTCTATCATAATACACATCCAAGAATTGTACTTCTTTTGGTTTGAAGAACTCAGGCAAATCAAATTCAAGAAAGTATCCATTTAGATCAATAGATATTTCATCTTCTTTGGGTTCAGACTGTTCAGCTTGATCAAAACTGGTTATCTGCACATTCTGAGGTATTTTGTCCTGAACTTCTTCAACTTCATCTAACATAATTTCATTTACTTCATACTCAGCAGGGAACACAAAATCACTATGTAACATCTTCTTGGGATTAACTTCAGATAGCAACCATTCACCACAACTTCTGATCTTTCTTCTGAGATTCAACCTTCTGTTCATAGAGTTTACACACCTTTTCTTTAAATTCTTTCTTTCAGTTTTAGCACTTACTTCCATTTCAATAAGTAACCAACTCAGAGTTGCATCACTATATTTTACCAGTTCTTTCAGTTTGAACATTTCAAGTCTCTCTTGAACTTTATATGCAAACCCTTCAGATTCCATTCCTTCATTTACAAATCCCTTTGTACACACATCAAATCCTGCAATATTTGTTGGAGACCTCAGATTGCACTTTTCTTTTCTTCCTTCAATGGCTAGTTGAAAATCATATAAGTACATGTTTCTGACATAGATACCCAGAAGTCTTCTGCATTCAATTTCCATCAAGGCTTCTTCAGTACCAGAGAAGAACTTGACTAGAAAGATCTGATCATCAAGTGTTAGTCTGTGGAAATCAAAACTGGACATGAAGACTTTTGTATTTCTTTCTTTCAGCACTTCCATTCTTACAAATATCAAACCATTGAATTCTTCTTGTTGGAACATTAGAACTTTCTCAATTCTTTTATGGATATGCAGTCTTGAGTCAGGAATTCTGAATCTGGTTGAAGCTTCTGTATAAATCATCTGAGCTCTTTCATCCATGAAACCATCAACATTACTCTCTAAAAGCTCATATTCTCCTTCTGTGTGGTAGAGATTTTCATACATTTCCTCAGGAAAAATGTCATCATGAAATTGTCTGGCCAAAGGTACATCACTTAGTTCCAGGATGAAATCACATATAGGTTCTTCTAAAGTCTGTAAGTTAATCTTGGGAATCTCAATTGGTTTTCTGAATACATACTCAGAAGGCATGAAGTAATCTTCTAGTTTCTCATATTCTTCTTCTGTGTTCATCTCATCAGCATAGTTATATCTGAACTCATGCTTAAAATTCTGAGAATAATCAACCGTTCTGTCTTCTTCACCCATCAGATCAATGGGTCTTATCACTTTTACCCCTTTATGAATTTTCTGAACATTCAAAGCTCTGACTACTTCATTATGCATTCTTCTGATCAGTTCTTCATTAAACCTTCTTTCTTCTGATTCAGACTCCATTACCCTTTCTCTGTTATAAACCACAATATCAGTACACCTGTTTACCACTGTACTTTCCACTATTTCTTCTGATCTCAATTCAGATTCCTCAATAGCTACAGTTTCATCTGAGTTTCCTTCCATCTCAGTATCCAAGTTCAATTCCTCTGTTTTATCTGATTCATTACTGTCAATACTTCCCAACTCCATTTCTTCTGTATCTAAGCTATCAATCTGTACTATCTGAATCATTTCCTTTAAATTTTCCTGTGTCTGATCTTCTGAACTTTTTGTACTGGCTAAGTGCATGTCTGCTATCTCAAAATCTTCTATGCCAATGTCATCATCAGAACTTACATTTGTCTTTTCTCCCTCTTTTGATGATCATGAGGTTCATTATCATCAAACTTTCTCTTTAAGTTCTGATTAGAAGTACCTTCAGCTTCAGCTTCTGCAATAGGAACAGGATCAAGAGGCTTTGAAGTAGAAGCCAGTGATACACTCAGTGCTTTCAGTATAGAATCCTGCATACCTTGCATTTGTTTTAACATATCTTTTTGAAAACCAGACATTATATCCATGATCTCCTTTTTGTGAGAATCCAAGGATTTCTTTACATCATCTACCTTGGTTTCAACAGAAATCAACTTTTTCTCCAACACAACTTTTAAATCTGATACCTCATCATTCAAATCCTCCACCTTCTTTTCCAAATTTCCTACTTTTTCCCCCATCTCCTTGTTTTGTTTCTGAATCTTTTCAAATTCAGAAGTTTCTAACAGTGAACCTGAACCAACAGATGGTCCAGTTTTCATGTGCCCAGAGGGCTCATGGCCTGTAGATAACACAAAGTCATCTTGTACAACAGATGCACGTTTCAATGAGGCTTTTGTAATGTTCACCTCACCAGGACTTCCATCCAATCCTCGACACCCAACATTAGGTATGTCTATGAATGTTGTTTCAGGAGTACGAAATTCCTGATTTGTGCAAGTGTCAAAAGGAATTTCAGGCTCAGTATGAATAGGACTGTGATATTCAGACTCAATGTGTTGAAAAATAAGTTGGGATTTATCACCTCCCTCCAAATGAGTTTGGGATGGTTCCCCGGATTTGTGTGAAGCAGTAGCATGTTGAAATGCTTCTGAGTGGGTATGGATGGGTTGTTCAAGATCCACCACTAGGTCCATGGTGTTTGTTTCAATATTGGACACCAAGAGATGTGAACCAATAGCATTTGTGGTTACCTGGTCAAGATTAGCTGGTTCAGAGGCATCTCTTTCTGTTTGAACCTCTGTTAACAATCTCTCATCCTCACCACTCTCATTCTGTTTTTCCTCACTGAGTCTAACCAAGCTCTCAGAATTTTGCCTCTCAATTCTCTTAGAATGTTCACCCATCTGAACATCCTCCCCCTCTCTAATTCGACTAGACCCTCACCTCTCTTCTCAGGTTGGTCCTCTTGGGTAGGGATTTGAGGTAATTCAATTCCCATAGAGGTGCAATAAGCTTTTAAAATCTCACTCTCCCTTGGAATATAATTCCTAAGTGATTTTGGCAACAGTTTATGATTGGGATAATTTTCAAGTCTTGTTACTGAGGTCATCTTACCCAAATAAAATGTGGGACCATGCTCTTCATTTGTTCTTCTTGATATTGTTCTGTTTTCCTGCATGGCATAACAAATAACAATTTGCCAGTACCTTATATAAGGAATGTATGTCAGTGGAGCATCCTTTGTTTTCTTCTGAATTGCTTTCTGATTCTTCTCAAATGTATTCTTCATGTCTTCCCAAAGTATTGAAGTATAATCATAATGCCTATTCTTCACTAAGCCCTGAAAGATCTGAAGAATTTGTTTAGAACCTTGATCAGCAGAACTATTCTTCCCTGACACACATTTATTTACCACATGAAAGAAGCAAGCCCAAATAGGTGGTAATTTGTTTCTTCTGAACAAACTGAGAGTCCTCAATCCTTCATTGTATCCCAACTTCATAAACTCTGCTATTAATTCCTCTGTTAAGGGTGAGTCCTCAAAATCTGTCCTTCTTTGTACATCATCTTTCTCTGGTAAATTCAGCATTTCTCTTAGTGCAGAGATTGATAAGACAAATGTCACTCCTCCAATTTCAGACACAAACTTATTATCTTCTAACCTAATATGTTTCCACCATTGTTGTATGTACTGAACAGGCACATTTTTACTTCGTGTAAACCATTTTCTGTATGGATGGTGTTTGATTAACTCCATGATAATTCTGTGTTCAGGCTTAAAACGGCTTTCCTCAAATAATATAACACAGTTATTTTCAGATAATTTCAGCCATTCACTCTCAGGAACAGCCCTTTCCACGAAAATAGGTCTATCTGACATAATCGACCCTGCAGCACTCTGTTCATGTTCAATATTAATGTTTACCTCATCTGCATTTCCTTCTGATTCATCCATTTGTTCATCTTCTTCATCATTTCTTATTGCCTCTTCCTCTACAGCTCTATTCTGTACTTCATCATTATCCGAATCAGATGAATCCATTATCGATTTTGTAGAATGTAGCGAAATTGGACCACTTCTTCGTATTCCAGACATGATTTATGAAGAAAACAAATTCAAAGAACTCTTGAATGATTCGTATCTCACTATTCGCTCGGGAATTTGAAAAAGTTTGAATTAGGGATTTTAAGACCTATTTAAAATCCGCGAAGTTGAAAGGTTTGACGGAAAAGCGAGTTTAACGTTATAACGGAGTCAACACATTTGAAATGCCACAGAGGATTTAAATGAAATGCGTGGCATTTTCAAACAAATATGAAGCTGACACGTGTTAGTGGATAGAATTTTGACTCAAGTCAATGCTCTGAATAACACGCTCAGATGGTTTGACATTCCTTTATCAGATATCTGATTGTTCTAATCAGAGTTCTGATTCCATGATTCAAAATTTTATTTAAACTCAACTTCTGACAGATATAAAACTTTTAGGAATTCAGAAGAGGTTTGAACAGAAAAAAATGTATCATCAAAATTTTGTTCATATAATGATGATTTTAAAATCATTTAAAATCTTATATCTGAATTTGAAAATTTTATAATTCAGATATAGTTTGAACAAATAGAAAAATTTTATCATTGAAAGCTTGTTCTTCTTTGAATGATCAGAGATAAGAAATGAAAGCAAACCTTTTTAAGTATCATTAAAAGGATTTTCAAAAAAATATTGATGCTCCCCCTCGACTTTAGCATGTTTATAACCATATATGAAACATAAAGATGAAGTAAAATGATAATAGAGAAAAAATAATCCACAAAATTGAAGTATTTGTATTTCTTAGAAATAAATTCTTTAAAGTGAAATTTCTGAAGTATTTAATCAGAAGTTCTGAAGTCAAACTCAGAAGTTCTGATCTCAGAACTCAGAAGTTCTGAAGTCAAGACTCAGAAGTTCTGATCTCAGAACTCAGAAGTTCTGAAGTCAAGACTCAGAATATCTGATCTTAAGATTCAGAATTTCTGAATACACTACTCAGAGAATTTTACTTAGAACAATTTATCATTTTTAAGAAACACACATATTTTCAATTAGTTAGATTAAGCATTCCTATTTTACATATGAGAAAAGAGAACCTTTTGTGATCAAGATGCTTTGTGAACAAGTCAGCCAATTGATACTTTGTATGCACAAAGTGCATCTCTATAGTTCCTTTTTCAACATAGTCCTTTATAAAATGATACCTCACATCTATATGCTTAGTCTTTGAATATTGAACAGGATTCTGAGTAATGGCAATTGCACTTTCTGAGTCACAATAGATGGGAATCTTGTTAAGATGATATCCATAGTCCATGAGTTGTGTTCTCATCCACAATGTTTAAGAGCAAGAAGCTGCAACAGCAACATACTCTGCTTCAGCAGTTGAAGTAGACACACAATTCTGCTTCTTTGATGCCCAACTCACTATTTTATCTCCCAAAAAGTGACAAGCTCCAGATGTACTCTTTCTGTCCAATCTACTACCTGCATGGTCAGCATCAGTGAAAGCAGTCAGCTTGAAATCTGTCTCTTTTGGATACCATAAGCCTAGATCAGGTGATCCTTTGAGATATCTTAGAATTCTTTTGACAGCCAACAGATGTGATTCTTTTGGGTTAGATTGAAATCTAGCACAGAAACAGGTAGAGAACATAATGTCAGGCCTACTTGCAGTCAGATAAAGTAATGATCCAATCATGCCTCTATAAAGTTTGATATCTGCTGGTACACCTTTGAGATCAGCATCTAACTTTATGTTAGTTGCCATAGGTGTTCTCATAGAAGCACAATCAGACATTTTGAACTTTTTCAGAATGTCTCTGACATATTTCCCTTGATTTATAAAAATACCTTTTGGTAATTGTTTGACTTGAAGACCAAGGAAAAATTTCAGCTCACCCATCATGCTCATTTCAAACTCAGATGACATAATTTTTGAAAAATTATCACATAATTCTTGACTGGTAGAACCGAATATTATGTCATCAACATAAATCTGAATTAGAATTAAATCGTCACCCTGTTTCTTTAAAAACAAAGTTGTGTCAATCTTACCTTTCTTGAACCCTGAAGCTAATAAATGTTTAGTAAGAGTGTCATACCAGGCTCGTGGTGCTTGTTTTAGACCATATAAAGCTTTGTCTAAAATATAAACATGGTCAGGGAATTCTGGATCAACAAAACCTTCAGGTTAATGAACATACACCTCTTTATTAAGTTTGCCATTTAGAAAGGCTGATTTGACATCCATTTGATATACCTTGAAGTTTTTGTGTGCAGCATAGGCCAAAAATATTCTGATTGCCTCTATTCTTGCCACTGGTGCAAATGTCTCATCATAATCAATTCCCTCTTGTTGACAATATCCCTTAGCAACCAATCTTGCCTTGTTTCTGATGACAACACCTGACTCATCCTTTTTGTTTCTGAACACCCATTTAGTTCCAATAATAGATTTACCTTCAGGCTTTGGAATGAGTCTCCAAACCTTATTTCTTTCAAATTGAAGCAATTCCTCTTGCATTGCTGAAATCCAGTCTGGATCCTCTGGAGCTTCATTAGCTTTCTTTGGTTCAATCACACTTAAGAAACCAGCAAACATTGCTTCATTTGCTGTAGCTGATCTGGTCTTTACTCCTGCTGATGGATCACCTATTACTTGATGAATAGGATGATTTTTAGTCCATTTATTAGCACTAGGGAGTACATCAATCTCTGAATAATTGTTGTTTGCATCATTCTCATCAATGATTGCTCGTAATTCTGAACTGTCACTTTGTTCTGACGTATGAGTAGGATTTGCATCCAAGTTTGGGTTCTGATCAATGAAGTCAGAGTTCTGATTGACTTGTTCAGAGTTCTGAGTACAAGAATCAGAATTCTGATTACAAGGTTCAGAATTTTCACCACTTGTATTTATTAGATTTGGACATTCCTCTGATGGACCTTTGTCAGAAATTATAGTTGATTGAACTATTTCTGGAGTCTTATTTTTCATCTCTTTGACCATCTTTGGGTTTTCATATTCTACATAAGAATCAGAAATTAGTTCAATAAAAGCATCCTTAAACAGTAAATTGAGTTCTGAACAAATAGGGTTAGAATTTGTATCAGAAGTCATTTTTGTCTTGTTCAGCATGAGTTCTGAACTGTCTTGTTCAGAAGTCCTTATTCTGGCTTCATCAAAAGTCACATTTATGCTCTCCATCATCCTCTTGGTTCTTCTATTGTAGATTCTGAATGCTTTGGAAGTTAAAGAATAACCCACAAAGTATCCTTCATCTGCCTTCTTATCGAATTTGGCAAGATTTTCTCTGTCTCTAAGGACATAGCACCTGCAACCAAAAATATGAAAGAATTTGATTAATGGTTTTCTTTTATTTATCAGTTCATAAGCAGTCTTATTTAATCTCTTATTGATTAAAGTTCTATTCTATGTAAAACAAGCAGTTGCTATTGCTTCAGCCCATAGGAAAGTAGGAAGATTTGCATAAGCCAGCATTGTTCTCGTAGCTTCAACTACAGTTCTATTTTTCCTTTCAACAACACCATTTTGTTGAGGAGTTCTGACAGCAGAAAAATTGTGAGAAATCCCAGAACTTTCTAAAAAATTCTGAAGAGTCTCATTTCTGAACTCTGTTCCATTATCACTTCTGATTTTCTGAACTGGAAGTTGTAAGAGAACTTGAATCCTTTTGATAAAATTTATCAATGTAATAGCAGCTTCTGACTTGGCTCTTAGGAATTCAACCCATGTGTATCTGGAGTATTCATCAACAATCACAAGCATATATTTCTTTCCTCCCATAGACTGAACTGAAATTGGACCACAAAGATCAGTATGAATCATTTCTAATGGTGCTTTGCAAGATGAATCCATTTTTAATTTGTGAGAACTCTTTTTCATCTTGCCCATTTCACACGCTGAGCATAATGATTCTTTTTCAAATTTAAGCTTTGGTAAACCTTGAAATGTAAGCTTTGGTAAACCAGATGTTTTGCAACAAGATTATTTAGATCCTTGAAATTCAGATGAGAACATCTTCTATGCCAAAGCCAGCTTTCATTTGCAGTTTGATTTGATAAAAGACAAACAGGATTTAATGTTTGTAATTTTGAAAAGTTAACTACAAATAAGTCCATATGTCTTTTGGCCCAGAAGACTTTGACATCATTTTCAGTTAGAATCATGCAACCTGTTATTTGAAACTTAATTTGACAAAGACTGTCTAAAAACTGACTTATGCTGAAAAGATTATGTTGTAATCCTTCAACATAGAAAACCTTTTGGATAGTCAGATCCCCTTTAGTTAAATCCCCATAACCTTTGACTTGACCTTTGCTATTGTTTCCAAAGTTTACTGCTCCTCCAGCCTTTTCTGTGAAGTTTGATAGAAAAGACTTCTGACCTGTCATGTGTCTTGAAGCTCCTGAATCTAAAAACCACACATGACAGCCCTGCAAAAAGATCAGTTAGTTTTAGGTACCCATTTTGGAATGGGTCCATCTTTGTTAGTTTTGTCATTGGATTTAACATTAGTACCTTTTACTTTCCACTCAAAATCTTTCTTCAAACACCACTTTCCTTGAACTTTTATGAAGTCAGAACATTTTCTGCTTACAAACTTATTCACTTTCTTTTTGAAGGTTGTATCTTTTGATTTTTCAACATTTTCAACTTTCTTTTCTTTTATATTTTCTTTCTTCTGAGTCTGAGGAACAACAATTCTCTTCTTTTCTGTTTTCTGATGAACAGAAACAGTTTTCTTTTCTGAATTTTGAATATCTTTTCTTATGTATGAAACATAAGTTATTTTGACTTGACATTTATGAGAATATTGGAATGAATCATTTTTACATCTAACACAAACAAGATTTTTCTTTGCAAGTGACAATAAATCTGAAACATAGATCATCTCTTTTTTATTGATACTGTTCAGAGTACAATTGCCTTTATTACAAGAATTTCTAGCTTTGAGTTCAGAAGTAGATTTCATTCTAAGCTTCTCAAGATCCCTTTTCAGATCATTCAACTTTGCAAGATCATCTTTCCTTTTGCTTTCTTCTTTTTTGAAAAATTCAAGTCCTTTTTGTTAGAAGAATTAGATGATTCACCTTTTTCATATGTACTTGATTCATTAAAGAATTTATCATTTTCTTTTGGAGCATTAATTTTAAAAAGATCATACTCAGTCTTCAGCTTTTCAAGCTCTGTTATTTTCTGAATAAAAATATTCTTTTCTTTCAAAGCTTTTTCAAGTTTAGTATCCACCTCACAGAAATCATTTTCAAGTTCATCATAAGCTTTCCTTAAGTCCTCAAGTTCTTGACTCACAAGATTAAATCTCTTTTCAAGTTGTAAAAATTCATCTGACTTTGTTTTAGAGAATTCAGTTGAATCAGACTTCTGACTACCCGAGTCAGAGTTCTGATTTACAGACTCAGATGTCTGATCTTTAGACTCAGAATTCTGACTACAAAGTTCAGAATCCTGACTAGAAGTTTCAGACTTCTGATTGACTGTTTCAGAATTTTTACTTGTGTCAAATATGCTCTCAATGTCATGATATGAAAAACTTGGTTGTTTATTTTTGTAGCTGACATTTAAAGAATCATACTTGAATTTAGTATCATTGTATTTTGGATTCTCATCTGATGGTTTAGAAAC
The DNA here is from genome assembly GCA_033807775.1 of Saussurea involucrata. Lineage (NCBI taxonomy): Eukaryota > Viridiplantae > Streptophyta > Magnoliopsida > Asterales > Asteraceae > Saussurea > Saussurea involucrata. The sequence continues at coordinate 42,070,499 of CM066325.1, read as the reverse complement.
TTCTTTCTTAACCTTTTCTTCTGAAACAACTGACTTTTCTGTTTTAGACTCAGAAATTTTCTCATCTGACTTTTTAGAGTTTGGTCTTTGCAAATTGTCAGAACTTGTTATAGAACTAGCAGGTCTTATGAAAACTTCAACAATTTCTGGGATTTTTGGCTTAGAAACTTGTAGTATTGGAGCTCTTTTTAAAATGGCATTTTCTTCCAATCCCAATCCCTTCTTTGGATTGTAAAATCTTGTATCTTTAACATTGCTTAATAAAAGATTTAATGTTTGCTGAGTCTGACCTCTTTTCAAATTCAAATCTTCCAATTCTTTGATTTTGGTGTATAAATTCTTCCTTTCTTCAAATAACATATCAAATTTTATTTGTAAATCACCTTTTTCATCCTTTATTTTTGAAAACTCAACTTTTAATTCAGAAAGCTTTTTCAACAATTCAGAATTTTCATCTTTAACTTTTTGTTTCTCAGCCTCAGATTCTTCATATTGTTCTTTTATTACTTCCTTTTCAATTCTGAATTTGTTAACCAAATTTCTTTCTCCTTTTATCTGTTTTCTTAGATTAGCAAATTCAGTTTTCATTTCACCAATCTGTGTCATGAACTCTATTTCAAGTGAAGAATGTACCTCAGCAGATGACTCATAATCAGCATCTTCAAAATCGGAATCATCCTCATTCCTCATTTTTTCCATATAGCTTCGCATCTGTGGAAAGTTGATATGATCATCTTCATCAGAAGTGTAGTACAGCCAATTCTCCTGTTCAACCAATAACGCACTCTCGTCATCTCTCTTCTTTGCAAGCTGAGCCTTCTTGGTGTAGTATTCATAATCTTTCACAACTTTAACTCTGCAATCCTTGGCATAATGGTCAGATTTTCCACACTTGAAACACTGATTCTTTTCTTTTCTCTCTTCCTTCTCTTCTTTGTTTTCTTCACTTCTCTCTACTCTCTTTTCAATCTTATTTTCTTCTCTGTCTTCTTTCTTCTTATAATCTGAACTTCCAACTCTCTTATAATTTCCTTGAAATCTGCCCTTCCCATACCTTTTGTTGAAAGTATTTGTCAGCAAAGCTAGCTTCTCAGCCATTATCTTGATATCTTCATCGTCTTCTGATCCTTCTTCTTTGTCAGATTCCTCCAGACTTGGTATCTCTGATAGATATGCAGTCTTTTTGGTTGCTTTGATTGCTTTGGATTTTGATAAGAATGCTAACTGATCAGCAACAATTTTCTTTTCTTCCACAACTAACTTGACAGAGTCTTCATGTTGATTAAGAACACATAACAGATCATTTAAGTCTTCTTCACACATATCCTTGTTCATTTGCAGACTTATGGCAAATGATGACCATTCTGAATTTAGACTGTTCAGAAATTTATAATTTATTTCTGACTTAGTTTTCTTCAGTCCATTTCTTCTCAAGTCATTTAGAATAGTGCAAAATTTACTGTATGTCTGTGTCAAGCTTTCTGACTCTTTTGCTTTAAACCTTTCATAAGCATTTATGCTTTGATTTAACTTTGCCTGAATAGATCTTACAGTTCCTAACATCTGCCTTTCCAATTCATCCCACATTTCTTTAGTTGATGATCCACTGTCAATCCTGTTAAGAACCTCATTCGGGACAGCCAAAGTCATCAAGGTAATTGCTCTTTTGTCAATAGCATGCCTATTTTTCTGTTCAGCTGTGTATTGGGAATAATTCTTCTTCACTCTGGTCGCTGGAATTTCTGGAGTTGTCTCTGTAGCTGGGGTTGCGGCGACATCGATATATACTTCAATTGGACCTTCTCGAATAGAAATCATAAGATTTTCATCGATGTTGTCTAGGAATTGGATCATACGAGTTTTCCATTGCTGATACTCTTCTGGTATAAGAACAGGCGGTTTGGTTTCGGATCCCATGGCTAGATATTCTTTAGAAGACATGATTGTAAGAAAATTCAGCAGAAAGACAAATTCGATTTTCTTGATCGAAAAGTAACAGGTAATTCAAGAATTGCCAAGAATTCAAGAATTAGCCCTAGCAGCGGAATCGAATTTTGAATGAATCAAGAAATCTTCAAGAAATTGATCAATCGATCTTCGCAATCACAATCTTGAACGAATTTGTTTGTTGATTGGCTCTGATACCAATTGTAAGTACAAGATCTAATCTTACAATCAATAGAGAAAGCAGTAATTGAGAAGTTGTATGATCAAGCCCAATTGTATTCAATGATGAACAGGATTACAAATCTAAGAGAGAGAGAATCTCAAAGATTACAAGGAATGAATACAAAGATACACGGGAAAATCAATCAGTTAGCAATGTAGTGCTAACCACTCTATTTATACTGTAACGGACATATTAAAGCTACCGTACAAATAAGAAAGACTAATAGGAACAAAACACGTGTCCTAATTAGTTTACAAATTACTAAGTAAAGAATCTCGTCATAAGTTCTGAACAGGTAGTTCAGAACTTCTGAACATTCTTCTGATAACGCTTCTCAGAAAATCTTCTGACTTCTCTTTCTCAGATCTCTGATCCCTCTTTCTCAGATCTCTGACTCTTCTTCTCAGAACATCTGAGCCTTCTTATCAGATCTTCAACACTTGGTTTATTGACAAAACTTCAGATCTAACAGTGTGTGTGTGTGTGTGTTTTGGGAGAAAAAGAAAAAGAAGAAGAAAGGTGTGGTTAAGGCTTCAGTTGGTGTGATTAGAAGTGATTCAAGGTATGTTTCCTTTACATTTTGTGTTTGTAATTGCTTTTAGAAGGGTTCTATCGGAGTAGAATAATCGAAAACACTTCTGGTATTGATTCTGTCGATTTCTGGGCAAAAATGGGGTAAACCGACAGAGGTGTCCGGGTAGATTCTTGAAGGTGTCCGGGTAAGTTGTTGATAGAGTCCGGACGATTTGATTGTGGTTTCCGGATGATTTAGAGTCCGGATGGCGTCCGGATTCCTTGTGTTGTCCGGATAAATCGTGTTATCCGGATTAGTCTTGCCGTCCGGATTACTGAGGTTGTCCGGAAAAGTCGTGTTGTCCGGAAAAGGTGTTTTTGTCCGGGTTGTTTGGGTTGTCCGGATACTTTAGCTGTTTTCGTCACTTTTGAGGATTTGAGTTATCTAGAGTACTTGGTCTTCTAGTATGTTTTATGTGATCAGTTAGTAAGGGGATATTTGTATTAAATCTATTTGCAGACTCTGTGGATTGGGATTGATAGACTGAATCTTTTGGAGAAAAGCTTGGAAGTGTTTATGGATAAGCGATCGAGGTGAGTTTTGCTTTAAACGTTTTCAACTGGAATACATATATGTGTTTATATATGTATGTGAGTATGTGTATATATATATGAGATGATTATGTGGTAGGAATATGATTATGTGTATATAAATGACAATATGATGTAATGAGATATATATTGTATTTATATAAGCTTTGCACTACACGAGTGCACTTGTGCCGGGTTCCGGTGTGCGGACCGGTGAGTAGTCGGGTTCCGGTGTGCGGACCGACAGGTAGCCGGGTTCCGGTGAGCGGACCGGTTGTTGATTTATTAGTTGGCTTGCTACCAACTAATATGGCCATTTGTGGAGGAATAAGGTGAATGAGATGTACACGATGCACGAGTCTGGATTGGTATTCAAATACGTGTGGTATGTTTATGTTTTACGAAAGAATTATCAAAGGTTTATCTAAACTATTTTGATACAAAGGATTTACATAAAAGGTTTTATAATGATTTTGGAAAGGACCGGGATTAACTCACTAGACCCGTTTGGTCTAACCCTCATTTTGTTTTCAAAAATATGTTTTCCAGGTTAAGGATCGACAAAGGAAAGGATTAAGTGTAAGGAGCATTTGATGGGCGTTGCTTAGGAAGCTTAATGTATTTTGTAGTTTCGAGACCGAAGGGACCGTTTGTGGTTTATTTTGTATCTTTTATTATGAATGTAATGAAGTTATGCAATGTATGTTATTTGAAGCATGTTTGGGAAACCGGGTCGTTACAAATGGTATCAGAGCCCTAGTTTAAGAGATTTAGGTATTTGGATTTATACCTAGACTTAAACTGCATGTGAAGTAAGATGTCCTTATTATTTTAGAACCTTGGGATGTTAAGTATAAAAAGGTAGAAGGAACATCATGTAAGGTATGTTCAAATTACACCTGGCCAGTGTAAGCGGGAACTTACAAGTACATGTTGAACCGGAATATCTTGTTATATTAGGTATGTGCTTACGTGTATATTAACCTTGTTGAAATCAACAGAGTGGCAAGTCGAACTCGACGTATGGATAGAGATGAAGACAGGTATATTTCTATAAACTTTATACGTGCTAAAGTGTTATCTGACTTCGGTGCAAACCGATTCTTTTGTGTTTTCAATTTTATTATTTGTGTTAGAAAAATATTTGATAATTGTGTTAGAGATATAGAAGGGTGTGTTTAATTATTGTTGTTCTAATTTGTTAGTGTGTGGAGTGTGATGGCTTGAGTGTAAAGATTAATAGCAGTATGTAGAACGTGATGAATTGTGTGTGGAAGGTAACGATAGTGCGTAAAGTCTTGACCTAGTCATGAAGGCGACAGTTTAGTATGTTGTGTAGATTATACTTAATGTGATTGTTGACGCTATCAAGAAAGGTATTGTTTAAATGTGTGGGGTAATGTGGATAAGATGGTGGCAGTTTATAATTAGTGAATGTGCGAGGTGTAGTAGTAATGAACTTTGTGAGATTAAGTGGTGGATTTGTGAGGATATGGAGTGAGTATAAGTGGAAACCTTTGCTCGGAATTTTGTTTGTAAGTTGTGTAAAGGTGCTAAAAGTATGTGGGGAGAGGTATGGATGTCTAGGCGGTGTGTAGTAGTGTTATTCAAGAATAAGAGAATGGAGTGGCAGTAGATGGTTAGCTAAAGAATAGAATATTACCGTTTGAGAAATGGAAAATGTGAAGTTATTTTGAGCATTGAGTGTGATTTCGGATTGACTCGATTAAGCTTCTGATAAGAGGTATGGTGAAGTTGTTAGTAAAGTATAGTAGTTGTTGAAATTAAGTGCGTGCAATTGTTTGGAGGCGAAAGAAAGCTAGCTTATAGGATCTGTTAAGAGTGAGTACCTTCTAGTGTGCTATCCTTGGAGAAAACGTGTTTTATGTTGAGAAGAGAATGGGAGAAAATATTCGAATGTGATGATTGGGGTGAAGGACCATGGGGTAGGACGTAGTAGTGGTACAAGAATGATGTTGTGGCAAGTGTAGAAATCAATTGTAATCTAAGGTTCGTGGTCGGTGTATTGAATGCAAGAAAGTGTTGTCTGTATTAGATATGTTTTGGATTAGAGAAGTGACGGTAGAGTTGGGGATGACCTATGGAGAAAAGTTCAATTAAGGGTTAAGGTGATACTCCGAGTTGTTGTTGTAACCTATTGGGAAGTAGAATGTTGTTATTTTTGGAGTATTGGATTGTTGGGACATTTTAGAGTCGGTGATTGAAAGCGCGGTGTGTACAATCGGCCGATGCCAAGGGAAAAGGTAGAGTACTCAGTGTAAATTTTTGCTTTCTAGAACATGGGAGTATGTATGCTAGATTGCCTGGTACTTATTACACTTTGTTGCATGACTATTACTTGCTAGTAGGAATTTAGGTTAGTCCTGATAGGTTGTTAAGTGAATGCCTTATAAGTGGTGTACAATAGGAACTAAATAGCCTTAGAATAATTGATTTAGTTCTATTGCGCAGCTCTTGTTTGAGTCTAACCGTTGTGGGATAGAATCTTTATTTCGAATGTCTATCTGATTTCACACTGTATGCGACTGTGCATTCGCGAGGCGACTCATCATGACTAGTGGAGATTCCGTCATAGCAAGGGTAGTAGGATGAGGTGAACCTGGAGTCTGGATTTGTGAATGATATTGGTATGATTGATCTGGGATATTATACCTTGTTTGTATCACGCGGGTTTTCTTCTTGGAGTAAGAGTTGTTTTAAACTTGGTGCAAGACTTTGCATGTTAAGCCGTTAATGAGTTATATGAGTAGTGACAGGAAATTTTTAACGGAGTTGTGATGAATTCTTTTCGGCTTAGTTTTGCAGTGAAATTATTATATGATGATTTGGTAATTATATTAGTTGGGTAAGGTGAGACCGGTGTTGATAAATTTCAAATTGCGAAATGGTTTAAGTGAAGCAAATGTCTAAAGTTTTGTGTTAGTATTTTTGTGCTAAGTTGGAGATTGTGTTTTGCTGATATTCTATTTAGACTTTATTTTAATTTGATGAATGAATTGGTGTCAAGTGCAATTAAGTATGGTTGTGTGATTGTAGTAATTATGCTATGCTTTCATGAGAAATGGAAATGGTAGGATGAAGTTTTCGGGTTTGATAAAATTAAGAAATTTTTCCGTGTTATAAAGTGATTCGTGTTGAGTATATTCTATTCCTTGAAAGAGTATAAGAAATAGGTTGTATTTACTAAGCAAGTTTTATATTGAAAGTATATGTTTACGTTTTAGAGTTAAAGTATAGAACACGGCGTTTGTAGTAATAGGCCGGTGAGGTTAAAAAAATTTGTATTAGCGTGGTAAATGTCCCGAGTAAGCTTATAATGTTGTGTTATTTGGATTAGATTAATATAAGTGTAAGTTATTTATTTCTAGGAGATAAGTGAATTTTTCAAGTTAATTTGAACCTTCGTAGGATCTGATTATTGAGTGTGAATCGTTGGTTTAGAGGGGCGGATTTCTTGGGAGAAATTAAAACTCTTGATGATTTGGGTTGAAATAGTGAAGTGGGAACAAATGGTAAACTAGAAGCAGTAAAAAGTCCTTTGAGGGTTTCGTAAACACTTTGAGGTGTTCATAGAATTTGATATCTTCTCAATAGTAGTTATCCCAGTTCGTTGCTTAACCGAATTCCAGGACGGAATTCTTTTAAGAGGGAGATAATGTAATACCCCGGATAAGTTCGTTAGTTAAAAGTATCTTTCCGTTAAGTTTAGTTAACTTTAAAGTTTCTATTTAGGGAAAGTTTGGATAAGTTTATAAGTTAAGGGTGTTTGGGTTATTGTTGAATAGTTTAAGGGCTAAAAGGAAAATTTTGTTAGATATTATCTCTTTAGTGTTTAGATATTTCAGAAAATCAGATTTTTAGTGTGTGTGTGTGTGTGTGTTTTGGGAGAAAAAGAAGAAGAAGAAGAAAGGTGTGGTTAAGGCTTCAATTGGTGTGATTAGAAGTGATTCAAGGTATGTTTCCTTTACATTTTGTGTTTGTAATTGCTTTTAGAAGGGTTCTATCGGAGTAGAATAATCGAAAACACTTCTGGTATTGATTCTGTCGATTTCTGGGCAAAAATGGGGTAAACCGACAGAGGTGTCCGGGTAGATTCTTGAAGGTGTCCGGGTAAGTTGTTGATAGAGTCCGGACGATTTGATTGTGGTTTCCGGATGATTTAGAGTCCGGATGGCGTCCGGATTCCTTGTGTTGTCCGGATAAATCGTGTTATCCGGATTAGTCTTGCCGTCCGGATTACTGAGGTTGTCCGGAAAAGACGTGTTGTCCGGAAAAGGTGTTTTTGTCCGGGTTGTTTGGGTTGTCCGGATACTTTAGCTGTTTTGGTCACTTTTGAGGATTTGAGTTATCTAGAGTACTTGGTCTTCTAGTATGTTTTATGTGATCAGTTAGTAAGGGGATATTTGTATTAAATCTATTTGCAGACTCTGTGGATTGGGATTGATAGACTGAATCTTTTGGAGAAAAGCTTGGAAGTGTTTATGGATAAGCGATCGAGGTGAGTTTTGCTTTAAACGTTTTCAACTGGAATACATATATGTGTTTATATATGTATGTGAGTATGTGTATATATATATGAGATGATTATGTGGTAGGAATATGATTATGTGTATATAAATGACAATATGATGTAATGAGATATATATTGTATTTATATAAGCTTTGCACTACACGAGTGCACTTGTGCCGGGTTCCGGTGTGCGGACCGGTGAGTAGTCGGGTTCCGGTGTGCGGACCGACAGGTAGCCGGGTTCCGGTGAGCGGACCGGTTGTTGATTTATTAGTTGGCTTGCTACCAACTAATATGGCCATTTGTGGAGGAATAAGGTGAATGAGATGTACACGATGCACGAGTCTGGATTGGTATTTAAATACGTGTGGTATGTTTATGTTTTACGAAAGAATTATCAAAGGTTTATCTAAACTATTTTGATACAAAGGATTTACATAAAAGGTTTTATAATGATTTTGGAAAGGACCGGGATTAACTCACTAGACCCGTTTGGTCTAACCCTCATTTTGTTTTCAAAAATATGTTTTCCAGGTTAAGGATCGACAAAGGAAAGGATTAAGTGTAAGGAGCATTTGATGGGCGTTGCTTATGAAGCTTAATGTATTTTGTAGTTTCGAGACCGAAGGGACCGTTTGTGGTTTATTTTGTATCTTTTATTATGAATGCAATGAAGTTATGCAATGTATTTTATTTGAAGCATGTTTGGGAAACCGGGTCGTTACAGTTGATCTTTCGAGAGTCCTGGACTTCAGCAGTACCTTCATACTGAACACATATTGTGTCCCACATGGCTTTTGAGGATTTCAGGTTCATGACGGAATGGTAGACTTCGTCAGGAAGAGCCATGGATAGTATGGATCTGGCTTTTGTGTCGATAGCCACTTTCTTCTTATCTTCGTCAGTCCACGTATGAACTTTTTTGGGTACCAGCCTTTCTGGAATAGCAGGTCTATTCTCAGCGGCGGGTACTGCGGCATCAATTCTAACAGGAATAAATGGGCCGTTTTCAAGATAATAAGGCATAGTAGGGTCTACATCTTCTAGGAAGAGAGTCATCCTATTTTTCCATAGATTAAAATTATCTCTAGAAAATCTAGGGGTTTTGCAAGAGAACCATTGTCGATATAATTTGTGTTTGTGTTGGTAGCCATTTTCAGAAATAGCAAGAAAGAGAAATCTTAGTATAGATTAGATCTTGTTTATGAGATTAAACAAATCCGCTCTGATACCACTTGTTGGTCCCGAAGGGCTATACAAGTTTGTAGAAGGGGGGGGGGGGTTGAATACAAACACACATATTTTACTTTTCTAAATTGTTTATTGATAAATCATTAACAATTTACAGCTTGTTGCGGAAACAAGATTAAGGGTAAACCTAAATCTAAACAAGTTGGAACACTAAGTTTCTTGCACTAAGAAGGAGAAGGAAATTACTAATAATAACCTATTTCAAAGATGAGATGGATGAACTTGTCCAGAGTTAGCAAGTTACTTCAAAATGAAGTGAGTTCATCTTCTTATATACTGCATGCATTTAATGCATGGCAGTATACACTTTACACGTGGTGGCAGCTGATTGGTTGCATGTCATTGACCTTTGTTGACAACCTAAGTAGCCGCATGTTTGAACAGTGTAGTATCAGGGTGGTTGTACGAATTCAGACAATAAGGAGGTTCTTTTCTGACATATCGTATGAAGTCGTGCAAGGGTGGTTAAGACAAAAATACTTTGTACGAAGGACTTCATGATCAGCTTTTCGTTGATTCAGCGATCTATCATTCTTTATCAGCGAATGATAGAATTCAGCGATAGCCAAAGTCCTGTACTTGATACTTCACGTTGAGTGGACAAATCTGAGTCTTCGCTGATCCGCATCAGTTCATTAGGAGACTTGTCGCTGGTTCTTGAGCTTGATCTTCGACTTCAACATAGAACCTATGTTGACGTGAAACTTGTCTTCAGGGATCATAAGTAAACAACTAACTTTTCAGAGATCACCATAAGTACTGAACAGACTCAGAGTATTATGGTGAACAGTTTCGCTGAATGTTTAATCTAAAGAGCGAGAGTTCCTATCAGCAGTACTGGAAGATCTTAGTACTTATCAGCGATAGTAAAACTCTGATACAAATTGTTACTTACAATTTTCACTAAGTATATAAGAGAGGGTCATTATCAAATCACTGAGGGTTTGGATCAACAAGAACCATCATCATCCCCTAAAGATGATGATGATGACGATGATGATGACGACTTCTTCTTCGTTGAGCCCAAGAAGGCCCCTGCGAAAGGGATTTCGATAAACAAACCATCAGGGGAGAAGACAAAGCCTGTAGCATCTGAAGCTGATCAAGGCAAAAACAAAGGCCTCGCTGTAGAAGGCAATCTGGCTATCCTTCAGATTAAGCTAGCTTGTCAGGTACAATATCTTCTATTCCCTTATACTGCATCCCTCCTCTATCCCTTCTCAATATCAATCCTCCTCTCCATAAAACCTCTATACACTTAACCCTTTTCTCTTTCTTCCCAACTTTTCTTACTTAAATGAACGCTGTGTTTCAGCTAGTCCTCTCCCCTGTTTGAGGATCCTGTTGAAGCTCCTACGACTACACCAAAAATAATCCCAGCCACAAGAGCTAAAGAAATAATCCCAGTCTTGGATTTAACCACTGAGACTGATGAACCTGAAGAACATATGCTCTGTCACAAAAATAGACCTTCCTTGGCTCCTCAAAAGCTAAGTGAAGAGGATCAAGAACAGAGAGATGCAATGATCAAACAGCTTGAAGATCAGCGAATCATTCTTCCTCGTGACAAAATCCCTGTTCCCACAAAGTTCAGGATCTCTGATAACTCTATTTTTAGAGTTATTATTTCCATTTATTTCTCACTTTATTTTGTCAATTTTAGCCATTTCACTTCTAAAAACCCCCATTCTTGGTATGATTTACGAAAACGAGCAAAAGGAGTGAACCATGGTCTTTAATAAATTATTTGGGGAAGTTTTGGGTGTTTTCTCGATTTTTCATCCGCAGTGACGTATACAGTGCCCACTCCGGTTCCCCACTCTTCGAGCAGAACAAAAAGAAAAGAAAAAGAAACTTTTAGTTGGAATCTAATTTTCTGGAGGAGGAAGGTTCATTTGGCAGAGAAATGGCTGGAGAAGTACAAGGTAGTTCTCATTGAAGATAGCATCAAGTACACCCCTTTGTACTTGCAAAAGTTGACTTCTAAAAGACCATTGGGTAATAAGAGCTATACACGGAGGATTGAAGCATTACCCTATGGGCTGATTTCAGCATTGCCCTGCAGTCCTTACACCTTGGAAAACCCTTTTTGTGTAAAGACCAACACCTCCTCCTTAGTATAAAAAGGGGTGTTGGGTCTCATTTATTACAATCCATCTATCTTGCAATATATCTAGCATTTTCTTTAAGTTGTAAGCTTTCATTTACTGCAGTAACTTAGCATTTAATTTCAGTAATTTATTTTCTGTTGTAGTTCGAAATACACAGTGCAGGGACGACTTCTCGTTCCCCACTGTGGGCAGTTAATTTAAATCACTTTTAGTTTTATTATGTGCAAATCTTCATCTCTTGTTTTCTTTACTTCAGAAATGTTAGGCTAAACATCCTTTGGGATGTAGGAAGGAGAAGTACCTGGATTTTATCAAAAATGCTTGAGTAATCTTTATACTTAGAATATTTGTTGTTTTGGTCTTTCATTCTCGATATTTACCCAAGGATGCGAACAAGCCGATCACTTGCAATGATCTAAAGTCTAGTTCTTAACTTAGAAATGAGTAGAACGCAGTGACACGAGCTTGAATGATGCTAGGGGATTCGAAAGAATTCTTTTGACACTTACGAAAGTGAGGTCGGCACAGTGAGCTAATCTCTGCCCACTGGAGTAGTAGGCAAGCTAATTTGTGTATTAAAAACACTTAGAGTATTTGTCTCTACACATTCCATCGAGGCCTGAAAAGGTCCACTTAGAGATTACCATTGACAAAACAACAAGTACTAAGAGTATGGGATTTTTATCTAACGATGTGAGTATTTTGTAACCGGGCTTTTCTAGCGAAAATGTCCACCACAAATACGAGGATCACTCTAAGGACCGAGTATTTGAGATAAAATTTAGGGAAAATATAACCTACATTCCTCCTTTTTAACATTTAGTAAATCGTTGCAAGAAGCTATTTTACCAAACCAAACCAAAGTTTTATTTTCCTCTCTAGTTGAAACTTGTAAAAGGAGCTCATGAGAACCGTATTGTCTTGATTGTCCAGTCTCTGTGGATTCGATTATGGTATTTTACCAACTATTACTTGTTGTGACGATCATAGTGGACAGTGTACACTTGCACTTCCCACTGTGGACAGTTTGCAACCCACTGCGATTAAAACACATATTTCGCACGTAACAAGTTTTTGGCGCCGTTGCCGGGGACTGGCGTGATTTTAAATCTCAAGACATTAGTTTTTGTTCGAGCCCGAGTAACTAGTTTTTCTAAGCTGTTCGTATTGTATGCCACGGCGACAACTCGAACATTTGGTTCCAATAGATCTCGAAATAGAAAAAACGTTGCGAAAAACACGAAGAAGCAAGAAAACAAATCGACAACCTCCTGTGATCCCCACTGTGAACATGGCTGCAGTACCGCCACCTATAGTGGAGACCACAATCACGATTGCCGATAACAAAGATCGAAAAATACGGGACTATGCTACTTCCGGAGTTGGTGATTTAAGCTCCGGAATTTTGAGACCCAATATTGTTGCAACGCATTTTGAACTCAAACCGGTGATGTTTCAAATGATCCAAGCCATGGGTCAATTTGGAGGATCGTCATCTGAGGATCCGCACTCGCACTTAAAATCTTTTTTAGAAATGACCGATTCCTTTCAATTGCAAGGTGTTAGTGATGAGGCATTAAGACTAAGGCTTTTCCCTTTTTCATTAAGGGACAAAGCAAAATCTTGGCTGAACGCACATGCACCTCACTCGATAACCACTTGGCAAGAGCTTGCCGATAGATTTTTGCAAAAATACTTTCCTCCAACAAGAAATGTTAGATTTCGAAATGATATAATTTTATTTAGGCAAGAGGAAGATGAGGCTGTTTCGGATGCATGGGAACGATTTAAAGATTTACTTCAAAAGTGCCCACATCATGGCATCCCACATTGCATCCAATTGGAGACCTTTTACAATGGTCTTTCCAATGCAGCCAAAATCATCTTAGATGCAACAGCTGGTGGAACATTTACGAGTATGACTTACAACGAAGGATATCAAATCTTAGAAAAAGTGTCCAACAACAATACCGAATGGTCAAATCCGAGAGCACCCATGTCAAAGACCAACACCATAGATTCCGAAGCACTCAAAACCATGAATGCACAATTAGTGGCCTTGACAAAAATCGTTTTAAATCAAAATCGAGGCCAAGTCAATTCCGCAACCCATCTCGCTGATAACTGCTCCCTTTGTGGAGAGGAGCATGTTTTCGACTATTGTCCAGCAAACCCCGAATCTGTTAATGTCATAGGGACCAACCAAAGGAACAACCCTTATTCGCAGACTTATAATCCAGGTTGGAGAAATCATCCGAATTTCTCTTGGTCCGGTAATCAAGGACTCCAACCCCAAGGACCGAGTCATATCCAGCAAAGACCATACAATCCCCCGGGATTTCAGCAACATCACAGTGGGCAATCCCCACATCACAGTGGGCAGTCCCCACAACCATACCAACCACGATCCAACCAACCAGCTGAAGCTCAACAATCGATCGAGTCGATTCTCAAAGGTTTTATGAATCAAACTCAAGCAGCCATTAGGAATATAGAGACCCAAGTAGGACAGCTAGCCGTTGAAGTTAAGAATAGACCACCAGGAACGTTACCGAGTGATACCGAGCAAGCTAGAGTGATAGGAAAAGGACCAGAACATGTCAAGTCCATAACTTTAAGGAGTGGAAAGGATCTGAAAGATATCGTTTTTGAATCTGATGATTTGCCTCAAAAACCCACTGTGAGCACCACAGTGAGCACTCCTCAAGTCACTGTGATCCCCACAGTGGGGACCGACATCCCAAACCTTCCCACTTTTGGACCTGTCCCAAAGACTACTGTTCCAAAGCCAATACCACAGCAAACTCAGATTGACCCACGAAACATTCCATTTCCTCAAAGAATGAAGCCTAAAAATGTCGATGTTCAGTTTAAAAAATTCTTAGACATTTTTAAGCAACTTCACATTAACATACCCTTGGTAGAAGCTCTCGAGCAGATGCCAAGCTATGTTAAATTATTAAAAGATATTTTGAACAAAAAGAGGAAGTTGGGTGAATTTGAAACTGTGGCTTTGACCGAAGAATGTAGTGCCCTCCTTACAAGCAAGATTCCACCTAAGTTGAAAGACCCGGGTAGTTTCACCATTCCGTGCACAATAGGAGGACAAGAAGTAGGCCAAGCACTCTGTGATTTAGGAGCTAGTGTCAACTTGATGCCTTTGTCCATTTTTAACAAGTTAGGGATTGGAGAGGCTAGACCCACAACCGTGACATTACAACTAGCCGACCGATCCATTGCCTATCCCAAGGGAAAAATAGAAGACGTTTTGATCCAAGTGGATAAATTTATCTTCCCCGCCGATTTTCTAGTTCTAGATTATGAGGCTGATAATGAAATCCCAATCATCTTAGGACGTCCGTTTCTTGCAACCGGACGTACTTTGATCGATGTGCACAAAGGAGAGCTCACGATGCGAGTTAATGACCAAGAGGTAACATTCAATGTCTTCAAGGCCCTTAAGTATATAGACACCGAAGACTGTTTTGCTTTAAGTTCGATTTATGGATCCCACAGTTTTGACACAGTGCCCACAGTGAGAAGCACAGTGCCCACAGTGGTGAGTAAGAGTGAGCACTCCGACTCTAAAAATGATGACACTTTTGAGGATGAGTGTAACGAGATCTTGGCAGCTTTTGAGCAACTAGATTTCAAAGATAGACATGTCAAACTACCATCCAAAAATCCCCCTGACTTGAATTTGAAGCCATTGCCTTCCCACTTAAAATATGCCTACCTCAATGAGTTAGAAGAACTCTGTCATCACTCCTACATAAATGCAAAAACCAACAAGGAGAAGATCAAGTGGTGGCCTGACCAAAAAATCACTCATGGAGAGTTTGGGGAGGGACAAAAAGTGCTACTTTTTAATTCAAGGTTAAGGATGTTTCCGGAAAATTTAAAATCACGATGGAAAGAGCCTTACACTGTGGTCAAGGTAAGTCCTTTTGGAACTCTGGACTTAATGGCTCCTCAATCCGGAAAAATCTTCAAAGTCAATGGGCAAAGGGTGAAGCACTTTCTGAACGAGAGTGCCCACATTCCATCCCACTCTCCATCCCACTTTGGTTAAGAAACATCGGGATCACTTGTAAATATTTTATTTCAGTTATTTGCTGTCTTTTTATTATTTTTGGTCTTTTTAATTCTGCATGGTAGTTTGTTTTAATGTGTGTAGGAGAAATTGCCACTTCTTGGAGGAAAAAGCTTCGCAGTGGGGAGATGCATGTCCCTGCGTTCCCCACTCCAAATCTGAAGAAGGATAGGACGGTTTTTGAGGGGCCCAAGGCTGACACACATCAACTTTTTCTTACAAATCAGTCAACTTTTGCTGCCATCTTACACCCATTTCTCCATTTTTCAAGAAAAGCTATCATTATCTCTCTCTCTCTCTCCAAAAAGGACCGTTTCCCTCCATTTTATTACCCAAAAGATAAACCCTTTCCATTCTAAATTCCAAAAACCACCTTTACTCCAAATATTCAAAAACACACATACTCTTCTTCTCCATTTTTCTCTCTCGAACCGCTCCAACCCAACCCTACAAAAAAAATCCTTGCGCTTAAAAAGAAGAAAGAAAAGGTTGAGACAAAGAGGAAGGAAGAGGAAGAAAGGCTGGCAAAGGAAGAGGAGGAGAGGAAACAACGAGAGGAAGCTGAACGGTTGGCAAGAGAGGAAGAGGAAAGGATTAGGGTCGAAAAGAAGATGATTTCGAGGAGGAGAATTCTGGCGACATGTCACCCCAACTGCCACCCCAACCTCCTGAATGGTTTGTTAAAACAATGGTTTATCTCGTTTGCTCCTAAAACAATTTTAATTTGTATTTGGTTTGATTTTAGGCCTATGGCTAGGCTTTTGACTCTTTGTTGAATTCTTATTTTGGTTCGTAATGCATGAAATCCTACCACTGGGTAGGTACTTTTGGGTACTAACGTATTTGTTGTTTGAATGCCTGTTTGATCTCGTTTCCATTTCAAGGTACAACTTTCGGCTTCCGACTTAAAAAGGTCCCTTTTGTAAGTACGAATCTCAACTTGATACCATGAAATGATATAGGACATTTTTCGCATCCAAACACGATCCTTTTTGTACCCCAAACCACCACCTTTGTTCGTTATTTCTATGTCACAGTGGGGACACTGTGAGATTTTAAGTTTGAGGTGGGAACTTCCAGAGTGACCTCCAGTTTGCTCACAGTGAGGACACTGTGAAGTCCAAGTTTGAGGTGGGTAAGCCGTACCCCCTCCCAAAAAAAAAAGAGAAAATACAAAAATACACAAGAAAAACGGAGTGTCACTAACAAAATTGATGGTGTGCCTTTTCTGGACCATCAAAGTGCTCACTCCCAGAAAAAGATGGTGTGCCTATTCTGGACCATCAGAATACCCACTCTCACAAAAAAATAGCCATACTCCTTATTCCCAAATAAAGCCTGAAAGTGTACGTACTTATCATAGAAAAATACTAAACACCCACTTCTTGAAAAAAAAAATCTCAAAGCGAGATCTTCGGTCCATGTTTGGAAATTTTTGCCAAAACCCTTGGGAAAAGATTCAAAGCCATAAACCCTTCAAACCCAAGAAAGCCCTATTGATCAAAAGGTAAACAAGGGAAAGGTTTCGTCAAACACAAAAGTGAAATTTTCAAGTTTGGAACCGAAGGAAGTATCGAAGGAAGGAGATCAACGCCCATTCAAGTCAAGAAGTATGTAAGTCCCTCAAAGATCTTTTATGCATTGTGTTTCATTTTATTTCTTTCTTTTTATTACTTGGGGACAAGTAATGATTTAAGTTTGAGGTTGTGATAACTCTATTTTTAGAGTTATTATTTCCATTTATTTCCCACTTTATTTTGTCAATTTTAGCCATTTCACTTCTAAAAACCCCCATTCTTGGTATGATTTACGAAAACGAGCAAAAGGAGTGAACCATGGTCTTTAATAAATTATTTGGGGAAGTTTTGGGTGTTTTCTCGATTTTTCATCCGCAGTGACGTATACAGTGCCCACTCCGGTTCCCCACTCTTCGAGCAGAACAAAAAGAAAAGAAAAAGAAACTTTTAGTTGGAATCTAATTTTCTGGAGGAGGAAGGTTCATTTGGCAGAGAAATGGCTGGAGAAGTACAAGGTAGTTCTCATTGAAGATAGCATCAAGTACACCCCTTTGTACTTGCAAAAGTTGACTTCTAAAAGACCATTGGGTAATAAGAGCTATACATGGAGGATTGAAGCATTACCCTATGGGCTGATTTCAGCATTGCCCTGCAGTCCTTACACCTTGGAAAACCCTTTTTGTGTAAAGACCAACACCTCCTCCTAAGTATAAAAGGGGTGTTGGGTCTCATTTATTACAATCCATCTATCTTGCAATATATCTAGCATTTTCTTTAAGTTGTAAGCTTTCATTTACTGCAGTAACTTAGCATTTAATTTCAGTAATTTATTTTCTGTTGTAGTTCGAAATACACAGTGCAGGGACGACTTCTCGTTCCCCACTGTGGGCAGTTAATTTAAATCACTTTTAGTTTTATTATGTGCAAATCTTCATCTCTTGTTTTCTTTACTCCAGAAATGTTAGGCTAAACATCCTTTGGGATGTAGGAAGGAGAAGTACCTGGATTTTATCAAAAATGCTTGAGTAATCTTTATACTTAGAATATTTGTTGTGTTGGTCTTTCATTCTCGATATTTACCCAAGGATGCGAACAAGCCGATCACTTGCAAGGATCTAAAGTCTAGTTCTTAACTTAGAAATGAGTAGAACACAGTGACACGAGCTTGAATGATGCTAGGGGATTCGAAAGAATTATTTTGACACTTACGAAAGTGAGGTCGGCACAGTGAGCTAATCTCTGCCCACTGGAGTAGTAGGCAAGCTAATTTGTGTATTAAAAACACTTAGAGTATTTGTCTCTACACATTCCATCGAGGCCTGAAAAGGTCCACTTAGAGATTACCATTGACAAAACAACAAGTACTAAGAGTATGGGATTTTTATCTAACGATGTGAGTATTTTGTAATCGGGCTTTTCTAGCGAAAATGTCCACCACAAATACGAGGATCACTCTAAGGACCGAGTATTTGAGATAAAATTTAGGGAAAATCTAACCTACATTCCTCCTTTTTAACATTTAGTAAATCGTTGCAAGAAGCTATTTTACCAAACCAAACCAAAGTTTTATTTTCCTCTCTAGTTGAAACTTGTAAAAGGAGCTCATGAGAACCGTATTGTCTTGATTGTCCAGTCTCTGTGGATTCGATTCTGGTATTTTACCAACTATTACTTGCTGTGACGATCATAGTGGACAGTGTACACTTGCACTTCCCACTGTGGACAGTTTGCAACCCACTGTGATTAAAACACATATTTCGCACGTAACAATCTCAAGGATCATTTAAGAGCTGAAAGATTACTCGCTCAAAGTTCAAGACCCATGTCGAGAAAATGTTAAATTCTCAGATCGACTTGGTTTCTTCTGTTGTGGATATTCCTCCTTCCACTATTCTTCCACCTCAACAAAGAAGGGCCTCTTCAAAGAAAAATAAAACCACAGACTCAGGTCCTCCTATACGGAATGAAACAGGTATAGGTTTCTTACGCGAAGAAGTACTTGGTCGTGACCCTGACCTCTCAGTACTTGACACCTCCCTGCCTCCTGGTGAAACTTTCATCCCTGGAAAAGTCGTAAGTGAACCCTATGGCATCTTCTTTCTAGACTGCTATGGACATCAACACTTTCAACGCATATCTGAGCTTCCAATCACTCCCATCGAACAGGTCAGAAACCTAATACACTGATGTGAAGTCAGACGCGATATTTAGGCATGTCACCTCAAGCCCCTGATCTTTGAAGAAGCAAAGAACAAAAAGGATCAAGGTGTAACGGTCCCTGACTGGATGATTCTCACATCAAAGACCCTTGATGAACTTCTCATTAAGGAAGAACCTTTTGACGGATAGGATCGCCTTGTAATTCTTTCTATCCTTATCTGTCTACATCTTCTATACTTGTAATTTTATTTGCTGTACTTGTAATTTTTCCACTTCCCTCTGTAATCTTTACGAAGTTTAAAGAAAAATTTCAGCGAATATATACTTTACTCCATCAGTACTAAAAAGATCCCAGAAAACAGTAAAAGACACAAATATTTTATGAGTTCTTTTTATCCTTATGTTTTCATTAAATCGCAATTTTCTCTGTTGCTATGTCATAATCAAATAGGGGGGAGATTGTTGATCCAAACCCTCAGTGATTTGATAATGACCCTCTCTTAACACTTAGTGAAAATTGTAAGTAAATGATATGTATTAGAGTTTCACTATCGCTGATAAGTACTAAGACTGTTTCAGTACCGCTGATAGTAACTCTCGCTCATTAAAGTTAAATAGTCAGCGAACTCTGTTCATCGAGTAGCTCTGAGCCTGTTCAGTCTATGAGATGATCGCTGATAAGTTAGGTGTTTACTTATGATCCCTGAAGGCAAGTTTCACATCAACATATGTTCTACGCTGAAGTCGAAGATCAAGATCAAGAACCAGCGACAAGTCTACTAATGAACTGATGCGGATATCAGCGAAACCAAGATTTGTCCACTCAACGCGAAGTATCAAGTAGAAGACTTCAACAATCGCTGAACTTTATCATTCGTTGATAAAGAACTGTTTCAACGAAAGCTGATCATGAAGTATCCTTACAAAGAACTATTGTCTTACCTCCCTTGCACGTCTCCGTACGAACTGTCAGAACGGACATCCTTTTTGTCTATGATCGTACAACAACTCTGATTCTACACTGTGCACCATTCGGCTACTAAGGTTGTCTACAAAGGTCAATGACATGCAACCACTCAGTTGCTGCCACGTGTAAAGCAATACTGCCGTGCATTAAATGCATGCAGTATATAAGAAGAACCCTAATTCAGAAATGAAGTGTGCTCGGGCCATCTTCTTCTTTCTATCTATGTGTTTGGTTATTATTCATAATTTCCTTGTCTCCTTCTAGTGCAAGAAACTTAGTGTTCTTAACTTGTTTAGATTAGGTTAATCCTTAATCTTGTTCCGCAACAAGTTATAAATTGTCTTGATTTATCAATAAACAATTTAGAAAAGTAAAAATCGTGTGTTTGTGTTCAACCCCCCCCCCCCCCCTTCTACAAACTTGTATAACCCTTCGGGACCAACATTGAGGTTGTTCCACGTGGACATCTTTATTCAGCTTTCCATTCAGGAACGCTGGCTTGACATCCATTTGGTAAACTTTGAAGTCTTTGTGTATAGCGTAAGCTAAGAATAAATGAATAGCTTCGAGTCTTTTCACTGTAGAAAATGTTTCGTCATAATCTATACCATCCTCTTGTCTGTATCCCTGAGCAACAAGTCGAGCCTTGTTGCGGGTTACAGTTCCATGTTCATCCAACTTGCTTCGATAGACCCATTTAGTGCCTATTACTAACTTGTCAGATGGACGAGGAACAAGCTTCCAAACTTTGTTTCTTTTAGATGCTGTCAGCTCTTCTTGCATAGCGCTGACCCAGTTTGGATCATGGAAGGCATCATCTATTTTCTTTCGTTCGATCAGAGAAATAAAGTTAACAATTAAACAAATGTTACATGCACTTCGTCGAGTCTAAATACCAGCGTTTGGATCACCAAGAATCTGATCAATAGGGTGATTAATAGTCCATCGCTGAGCCGGAGCATGAGTTGCTGACTCAACCTGAACTGGAGGGGCTGAAGATGAGGCTTCAGCAACTTCTGGTATATCAGCCAAGAGAGGAAGAGGTGCAGATGGCATTTCGTTCACTGATTGTTGAGAAGTAGATGGTATGTCTGAGACAGAAGGTTCAGAAGCAAGCATTGTGTTTAGAGGAACAGCTGAGACCCATGATGTTTCAGCTTCACTAGACTGCATGCTTGGGATGATAGTAGGACCATCATCTCAGCGGGAGGAGTATGAGATGGAGGAGTGGGAATGTCTTCTGAATCACCAAGATGAGAAAACATCCATTGATTCAGTTCTTCAGAATCAGCAGAAGGTCTAGAGTTCGCTGAGCGGGATTCGTCAAAGGTGACGTGGATAGTTTCTTCGACAGTCTATCTTCTACGATTGAAGACTCTGAAGGCTTTGGTAGCTGAGGAGTATCCAAGAAAGATTCCATCATTAGCCTTTGGATCAAACTTTCCAAGGGCATCTATGTTGTTTAGTATGAAACACTGATAACCAAAGATGTGAAGAAAGCTAATTGAAGGCTTTCTCCCGTGGAAGAGTTCATAGGCTGTCTTCTTGAATCTTTTGACGATCAGCGACCTGTTTTGAGTGAAACAAGCAGTGTTGACAGCTTCTGCCCAAAACTGAGTAGGCAGGTGAGAATCGTTGTGCATTGAACGTGCAGCTTCGATGATAGTTCGATTTCGTCTTTCAGCGACTCCATTCTGTTGCGGTGTTCTCACTGAAGAAAAGTTGTGAGAAATACCCTTTCTTTCAAAGAAGGAATCAAGAGAATTGTTTTTGAATTCAGTCCCATGATCACTCCTTATTGAGCGAACGGTCATGTTGTTCATGACTTCCATTTTCCTGAAAAAGGTGATGATCTCTTCAGGGGTGTCACTCATAGAATGGAGAAACATTACCCAGGTATAGCGAGAGACATCATGAACTATGACCAATGTATATTTCTTTCCAGCGATGGATTGTTTGTTAACAGGGCCAAACAAATCCATATGGAGAAGTTGTAGAGGAGATGACACTGAGGTAACTTGCTTAGACTTGAAGCTTGCTTTGGTCTGTTTCCCTTTCTCACACGTTGAACATAAGGTCTCCTTGGCATATGAGTGTTGAGGTAGACCAGTGACCAACTCTTTAGAAGAAAGAGTATTCAGTGTCTTGAGGTTGAGATGAGAGAGCCTCTTATGCCATAGCCAGTTGACATCAGATGAGGCGTTTGAGGAGAAACAGGAGTTCTCAATGGTTATAGAGTCCATGTTTATAACGTAAACATTTTCTAAACGATAACCGCTGAGAGCTATCTTCTCCTTTTTGTCAGTGACAAAGGAGGATTCCTTAGTGAAAATCACTTTGTTATCCATGTCGCAAAGCTGACTGGTGCTTAGCAGATTATGCTTCAGTCCTTCAACATATGCGACTCTTCTGAAGGTTGTTGTACCATTAGAATGTACACCAAACCCTCGGGTATGGCCTTTTCCGTTTCCACCGAAGGTCACTGAGGGACCCTTCTCTTCCTTATACTCAGTGAGCAGGTTCTTCTTACCAGTCATGTGTCTAGAGCATCCGCTATCAAGATACCAGATACCCTTCTTAACCTGCAAACAAAGGAAGATTAGTTTGACTTAGGCACCCATTTCATTTTGGGCCTAGATTTTTCAGTGGTGGTAGAGGAAGTGGAAGGTTCAACAATCTTCGCAGCATTTGAAGATTCAGCTTTGTTGTCAGTTTTCACTTTGGTTATCTGTGGTCTTCTTTGCCTTGGGGGCATTGATCTTCACCTTAGCTGTCTTTTCAGCTTTGGTGGCTGTGGGGCACTTACTAGCAACATGATTTGTAAGTCCACATTGATAACATTTCCTATAGCTAAAAGTAGCTTTAGGACCATTTGTATGCTTACCCGTTAATTTTAAATGAGCAGGGCCAGCACCAAGTATACCTTTGGCATTGGAAATGGGAGGAACAATCAGTTCTTCGGATTTCTTACCAATGATATCCACTTTGATTCTAGGAGTAGATCGCTGAATGAATCCAGGGGTCATATTTTTAGAAGCAGGGGGATAGCTCACTGAAGTTTTTGAAGCATTCAACTTTGGTACAAAGGTACTGTTAGATTTGAAGTTTTGTCAAAAGTTACAAGTATTGGTTCTGGATAGAAGACTCGGAATCTCTGGATGAGAAGTCTCGAAAAGATTACAAGTATGAAAGTCTGAACAGAAGGATCAGAGTTCTGAGTAGGAGACTCAGAACTTCTGAAGAAGAAGTTGAAAAAGACCAAATGCTTTAAAGGAAGTTCTGATATGCTTAGTCAGAAGATTGTTCAGAAGTTCTGAACAACATGTTCAGAACTTATGACATGATACTTTCCTTTGTATTCTGTTAGTTAAATAGGACACGTGTAATATTCCTATTAGACTTTCATGTATATGTACTTTAGCTTTAGCTTTTCTTTACAGTATATATAGTTGTTAGCAACTGTAAGCTAACTAATCTTTGGCATAACTTTCCGCATATCTTTGTATTCACTTTTGTAATCTTTGATAGATTCTCTCTCTAGATTTGTAATCTGTTCTTGATTGAATACAATACTTTTGGATCCAATTCTATATCATTTACTGTTTGATTGATCTTAATTGATTGTAAGATTGAATCCTGGTTTCTACAATTGGTATCAGAGTCAATCAACAAACAAATTCGTTCAAGATCGTGTTCTCGAGGGTTTCTTGATTGGATTCTTGAAGATTTATTGATCAATTTGTCAATTGATTCCGCTGCTACTCACAATTCGTGAATTCTTTGTAATTCTTGAATTCGTTTTACGTTTGTTCAAGAAATTCGATTTGTCTTTCTGTTGAATCATCTTACAATCATGTCTTTGAAAAAATTTCTTTCAATGGGATCTGAGACGAAACCCCATGTTCTTATTCCTAAAGAATATCAGCAATGGAAGATTCGTATGATACAATTCTTGGATAATATCGATGAGAATTTGATGATATCAATACGAGAAGGTCCAATTGAAGTTTATGTTGATGTTACTGCTACACCTGCAACTGATACAACTCCAGAGATTCCTGCTACTAGGGTGAAGAAAAAAATTTCACAGTACTGAGAAGCACAGAAAATCAGACATGCAATTGACAAAAGAGCTGTTACGCTGTTGACTTTGGCAGTTCCAGATGAGGTTTTTAATAGAATTGATAGTGGAAAATCCGCAAAAGAAATGTGGGATGAACTTGAAAAGAAAATGCTTGGCACTACAAAATCAATTCAAGCAAAGTTAAATCAATGCATCAATGCTTATGAAAGATTCAAAGCAAGAGAGTGTGAAAGTTTATATCAAACTTATGAAAAGTTTTGCACTATTTTGAATGACCTCAGGAGGAATGGGTTGAAAAAGACAAAGTCTGAGATTAATTACAAATTTCTGAATTCTCTTAATTCAGAATGGTCACCTTTTGCAATTAGTCTTCAAATGAATAAAGACATGTGTGAGGAAGATTTAAATGATCTATTATGTGTTCTGAATCAACATGAGGATTCGGTTAAGCAAGTAGTGGAGGAGAAGAAAAGTGTTTCTGATCAACTAGCCTTTCTTTCAGAAAGAAAATCTAAGGTGATCAAAACAGCAAAGAAATCGGTATTTTTGTCTGTGTAAGTTCAGGATCTTATCTTACAATCAATATAGAAAGCAGTAATTGAGAAGTTGTATGATCAAGCCCAATTGTATTCAACGATGAATAGAAATACAGATCTAAGAGAGAGAGAATCTCAAAGATTACAAGGAATGAATACAAGAATTACGAGAAAATCAATCAGTTAGCAACGTAGTGCTAACTACTATTTATACTGCAACGGAAATATTAAAGCTACAGTACAAATAAGAAAGACTAATAAGAACATAACACGTGTCCTAATTGGTTTACTAAATACCAAGTAAAGTATCTCGTCATAAGTTCTGAGCAGGTTGTTCAGAATTTCTGAACATTCTTCTGATAACGCTTCTCAGATCTTCTGACTCTTTATCTCAGACATCTGACTTCTCTTCCCAGACCTCTGACTTCTCTTATCAGACTTGGTAATATTTCTCAGCAATACTTCTGAGCTTTCACAGTTAGACCTCTGACTCCTCTACTCAGAACATCTGAGTCTTCTTATCAGATCTTCAACACTTGGTTTACAGACAAAACTTCAGATCTAACAATCTCCCCCTTTTTGTCAAATAAACTTAAACTTTGCATCATCCAGTTCTTTCAGAGTAGGAACAATTTTCTGAAGTAGCACATTTCTCAGATTCAGCCTCTTATCAATTTTGACAATGATTTCTTGAATAATTTCAACTCGCTGATTGATTACTTCTTGAGTTATGTTTGCTTCCTTCACTTTCAGCATCTTTTTCTCCAAATTGTGCTTTATGATCCTTAAAGTTCCAGAACAATATTTTGCAGTTTCCTTTGCTCTGAAGAAAATCTTACCACTCTTGTTTTTCAAAAAGACTCCCAAATCTGGATGTTTGAGAACACTTCCAGTCTTTAACATCTTTTTCTGATCATGCTTTGTGTTGGGATTTGCCAGATAAACACATGGCCTTTGTAGATACAGAGCAATTTGAAAATCTGTATAACAATGCCACCTCAAGATGTAAAACATAGCCTCAATCACCACACTTCTAGCCTTCCTTTCATTTCTGTCTTTACTTGACTCTTTGAAGCATAGAAAACTGTGTAATCTATAGAAGTCAACCACGGATAACTTCTCAAAATCTGCATCAGTGAAATAATATACCTTGCCATCCTCTCTCAGAACTTCAAAAGATAGATACTCCAACTTTTTGAATTTCTTAATCTTCAATTCTCTGATTCCAGTGATCAGAAAGTCTGAGTAAACAGCTTGCTTTGTTTTGCCAAGACATCTTGATTTTTCAGCCAACCATATCTGAGTCTCCTTAGGTCTATCATAGTACACATCCAAGAATTGTACTTCTTTTGGTTTGAAGAACTTCGGCAGATCAAATTCAAGAAAGTATCCATTTAGATCAATGGATATTTCATCTTGTTTGGGTTCAGACTGTTCAGCTTGATCAAAATTAATTATCTGCACATTCTGAGGTGTTGTGTCCTGAACTTCTTCAACTTCATCTGACAAAATTTCATTCACTTCATACTCAGCAGGAAACACATAGTCATTATGTAGAATCTTTTTGGGATTCACCTCAGATAACAACCATTCACTACAGTTTCTGATTTTTCTTCTAAGATCCAACCTTCTCTTTACAGAGTTCATACATCTCTTCTTTAAACTCTTTCTTTCAGTTTCCACACTTACTTCCATTTCAACCAATAACCAATTTAGAGTTGCATCACTGTACTTCACCAACTCTTTTAATCTGAACATTTCAAGCCTTCCGTGAACTGTATATGTGAATCCTTCTGTCTCCATTCCTTCATTTACAAATCCCTTCAGATCTATACCAGTTTCTGTTTTCTTTGTGGGAGAACTCAGATTACATTTCTCTTTTCTTCCTTCAATGGCTAATTGGAAATCATACAAGTGTATATTTCTGACATAGATACCCAGAAGTCTTTTGCATTCAATTTCCATTAAGGCTTCTTCAGTACTGGCAAAGAACTTGACTAGAAAGATCTGATCATCAAGAGTCAATCTGTGATAATCAAAAGTAGACATGGAAACCTTTGTATTTCTTTCTTTCAGCACTTCCATTCTAACAAATATTAACCCACTTAATTTTTCTTGTTGAAACATCAAAACTTTCTCAATTCTTTTCTGGATATGCAGTCTTGAGTCAGGAACTCTGAATTTGTTAGAAGCTTCTGAGTAGACTATCTGAGTTCTGTCATCCATAAAACCATCAATGTTACTTTCCAAAAGCTCATACTCTCCTTCTGTGTAGTAGAGATTATCATACATTTCCTCAGGAAAGATATCATCATGAAATTGTCTGGCTAATGGCACATCACTTAACTCTAGGATGAAATCACATATAGGTTCTTCTAGTCTCTGCAAGTTAATCTTTGGGATCTCAATTGGTTTTCTGAATACATACTCAGAAGGCATAAAGTAGCCTTTCACTTTCACATACTCTTCTTCTGTATTTAACTCATCACAAAAGTTAAATCTAAACTCATCTTCAAAATCCTGAGTGTAATTCACAGTTCTGTCCACTTCTCCCATTAGATCAATAGGTCTTACCATTTTTATTCCTTGTTGAACTTTTTGAACATTCAAAGCTCTGACTAAATTATTATGTATCCTTCTGATCAACTCTTCACTTAACCTCCTTTCTTCTGATTCATTACTTATCAATTCTTCAATTATCCTTCTTTTGTTATAAACAATGATATCTGTACACCTGTTTACCACTGCACTTTCCACTGTTTCTTCTGATCTCAATACAGATTCTTCAACAGTTTCAGTTTCAGAATTTCCTTCCATTTCTGTATCCAAGTTTAACTCCTCTGTTTTATCTGTGTCATTACCATCAATACTCCCCAACTCCATTTCTTCTGTATCTGAGCTATCAATATGAACTATCTGAATCATTTCCTTTAAATTTTCCTGTGTCTGATCTTCTGAACTTTTTGTACTGGCTAAGTGCATATCTTCTATCTCAAAATCTTCTATGCCAATGTCATCATCAGAACTTAACCTCTGTCTTTTCTCCCCCTTTTGATGATCATGAGGCTCATCATCATCAAACTTTCTTTTCAAGTTCTGATTGGAAGTACCTTCAGGTTCAGCTTCTGCAACAGGAACAGGCTTAAGAGGCTTTGAAGTAGAAGCCATTGATACACTCAGTGCTTTCAGTATAGATTCCTGCATACCTTGCATTTGTTTTAACATATCTTTTTGAAAACCAGACATTATATCCATGATCTCCTTTTTGTTAGAACCCAAGGATTTCTTTACATCATCTACTCTGGTTTCAACAGAAATCAACTTTTTCTCCAACACAACTTTCAAATCTGACACCTCATCATTCAAATCCTCCACCTTCTTCTCCAAATTTTCTACTTTTTCCCCCATCTCCTTGTTTTGTTTCTGAATCTTTTCAAATTCAGAAGTTTCTAACAGTGAACCTGAACCAACAGATGGTCCAGTTTTCATGTGCCCAGAGGGCTCATGGCCTGTAGATAACACAAAGTCATCTTGTACAACAGATGCACGTTTGAATGAGGCTTTTGTAATGTTCACCTCACCAGGACTTCCATCCAATCCTCGACACCCATCATTAGGTATGTCTATGAATGTTGTTTCAGGAATACGAAATTCCTGATTTGTGCAAGTGTTAGAAGGAATTCCAGGCTCAATATGAATAGGACTGTGATATTCAGACTCAATGTGTTGAAAAATAGGTTGGGATTTATCACCTCCCTCCAAATGAGTTTGGGATGGTTCCCCTGAATTTTGTGAAACAGTAGCATGTTGAAATGCTTCTGAGTGGGTATGGATGGGTTGTTCAAGATCCACCACTAGGTCCATGGTGTTTGTTTCAATATTGGACACCAAGAATTGTGAACCAATAGCAGTTGTGGTTACCTGGTCAAGATTAGCTAGTTCAGAGGCATCTCTTTCTGTTTGAACCTCTGTTGACAGTCTCTCATCCTCACCACTCTCATTCTGTTTTTCCTCACTGAGTCTAACCAAGTTCTCAGAATTTTCCCCCTCAAGTATCTCAGAATGTTCACCCATCTGAACATCCTCCCCCTCTCTAATTCGACTAGACCCCTCACCTCTCTTCTCAGGTTGGTCCTCTTGGGTAGGGATTTGAGGTAATTCAATTCCCAAAGAGGTGCAATAAGCTTTTAAAATCTCACTCTCCCTTGGAATATAACTCCTAAGTGATTTTGGCAACAGTTTATGATTGGGATAATTTTCAAGTCTTGTTACTGAGGTCATCTTACCCAAATAAAATGTGGGACCATGCTCTTCATTTGTTCTTCTTGAGATTGTTCTGTTTTCCTGCATGGCATACCAAATAACAATTTGCCAATATCTTATATAAGGAATGTATGTCAGTGAAGCATCCTTTGTTTTCCTCTGAATTGCTTTCTGATTCTTCTCAAATGTATTCTTCATTGCCTCCCAAAGTATTAAAGTATAGTCATAATGCCCATTCTTCACTAAGCCCTGAAAGATCTGAAGAATTTGTTTAGAACCTTGATCAGCAGAACTATTCTTTCCTGACAAACATTTATTTGCCACATGAAAGAAGCAAGCCCAAATAGGTGGTAATTTGTTTATTCTGAACAAACTAAGAGTCCTCAATCCTTCATTGTATCCCAATTTCATAAATTCAGCTATTAATTCCTCTGTTAGGGGTGAGTCTTCAAAATCTGTTCTTCTTTGTACATCATCTTTTTCTGGTAGATTCAACATTTCTCTTAATGCAGGGATGGATAGGGCAAAAGTCACTCCTCCAAATTCAGACACAAATTTATTATCCTCTAACCTAAGATGTTTCCACCATTGTTGTATGTACTGAACAGGAACATTTTTACTTCGTGTAAACCATTTTCTGTACGGATGGTGTTTGAATAACTCCATGATAATTCTGTGTTCAGGCTTAAATCGACTTTCCTCAAATAAGATAACACAGTTATTTTCAGATAATTTCAGCCATTCACTCTCAGGAACAACTCTTTCCACTAAAATAGGTCTACTTGACATAATAGAACTTGCAGCACTCTGTTCATGTTCAATATTAATGTTTACCTCATCTGCATTTCCTTCAGATTCATCCATTTGTTCATCTTCTCCATCATTTCTTATTACCCCTTCCTCTACAGCTCTATTCTGTACTTCATCATCATCCGAATCAGATGAATCCATTATTGATTTTGTAGAATGTAGAGAAATTAGACCACTCCTTCGTATTCCAGACATGATTTTAAGAAGAAAACAAGCTCAAAGAACTCTGGATTTGATTCGTATCTCACGTTTCGCTCTGGAATTTGAAAAAATTTGAAACAGGGATTTTAAGACCTATTTAAAATCCGCGAAGTTGAAAGGTTTGACGGAAAGACGAAATCAAAGTTATAACGGAGTCAACACATTTGAAATGCCACAGAGGATTTAAATGAAATGCGTGGCATAATCAAACAAATATGAAGCTGACACGTGTTAGTAGATAGAAATTTGACTCAAGTCAAAGATCTGAATAACACGCTCAGATGTTTTGACTTTCCTTTATCAGATATCTGATTGTTCTACTCAGAGTTCTGAGTCCATGATTCAGAAGAATTTTGCCTTGTAACCAAAATTTTATTTAAAAATCAACTTTTGATGAATACAAAACATTTTGATTATTCAGAAGAGGTTTGAACAGATAGAAACATATTTTATCATCAAAATTCTGTTCATATTATGATGATTGAAAAAATTTAAAATCTTATATCTGAATATGAAAATGTTTGAAATTCAGATATAGTTTGAACAAGAAGAAAAAAAAAATTATCATTAAAAGCTTGTTCTTCTTAGAATGATCAGAGATAAGAAATGAAAACAAACCTTTTAAGCATCATAAAATGATTTCCAAAAAAAATATTTTGATGCTCCCCCTTGACTTGAGCATGCATTTGATTATTTATTATACATAAAAATGAGATAAGAAGATAATAGAAAAGACATAATCCACATATTTGAAGTATTTGTATTTCTCAAAAAAAACACTTGAAAGTTAGATTTCTGAAGTATTGACTCAGAGTCTCTGACCTCAAGAATCAGAAGTTCTGAACTCAAGACTCAGAGGTTCTGATCTGAAAAGTCAGAAGATCTGATCTCAAGGCTCAGAAGTTCTGAACTTAAGAGTCAGAGTTCTGAGTACACTACTCAGACAATTTTACTTAGAAAAATTTATCATTTTTAAGAAATACAAATAGTTTCAATTTGTCAGATTAAGCATTCCTATTTTACATATGAGAAAAGAGAACCTTTTGTGATCAAGAGGCTTTGTGAACAAATCAGCCAATTGATACTTTGTATGCACAAAGTGCATCTCTATAGTTCCTTTTTCCACATAGTCCTTTATAAAATGATACCTCACATCTATATGCTTAGTCTTTGAATGTTGAACAGGATTCTGAGTAATGGCAATTGCACTTTCCGAGTCACAATAGATAGGAATTTTGTTGAGTTGATATCCATAGTCCATGAGTTGTGTTCTCATCCACAAGGTTTGAGAGCATGAAGCAGCAGCAGCAACATACTCTGCTTCAGCAGTTGAAGTGGACACACAATTTTGTTTCTTTGATGCCCAACTCACTATTTTATCTCCCAAAAAGTGACAAGCACCAGATGTACTCTTTCTGTCCAACCTACTTCCTGCATGATCAGCATCAGTGAAAGCAGTCAATTTGAAATCAGTTTCTTTTGGATACCATAAACCTAGATCAGGTGATCCTTTGAGATATCTTAAAATCCTTTTGGCAGCCAACATATGTGATTCTTTTGGGTTAGATTGAAATCTAGCACAGAAACAAGTAGAAAACATAATATCTGGTCTACTTGCAGTCAGATAAAGTAATGATCCAATCATGCCTCTATAGAGTTTGGTATCTATTGAAACTCCTTTGAGATCAGCATCTAATTTTATGTTTGTTGCCATTGGAGTTCTCATAGAAGCACAATCAGACATTTTGAACTTTTTCAGAATATCTCTGACATATTTTCCTTGATTTATAAAAATACCTTTTGGTAATTGTTTGACTTGAAGACCAAGGAAAAAATTTAGCTCACCCATCATGCTCATTTCAAATTCAGATGACATGATTTTTGAAAAATTGTCACATAATTCTGGACTGGTAGAACCAAATATTATGTCATCAACATAAATCTGAATAAGAATTAAATCATCACCCTGTTTCTTTAAAAACAAAGTTGTGTCAATCTTACCTTTCTTGAACCCTGAACCTAACAAGTGTTTAGTAAGAGTGTCATACCAGGCTCGTGGTGCTTGTTTTAGACCATATAAAGCTTTGTCTAAAATATAAACATGATCAGGGAATTCTGGATCAACAAAACCTTCAGGTTGATGGACATACACCTCTTCATTAAGTTTGCCATTTAGAAAGGCTGATTTGACATCCATCTGATACACCTTGAAGTTCTTGTGTGCAGCATAGGCCAAAAATATTCTGATTGCCTCTATTCTTGCCACTGGTGCAAATGTCTCATCATAATCAATTCCCTCTTGTTGACAGTATCCCTTAGCAACCAATCTTGCCTTGTTTCTGATGACCTCATTCATCCTTTTTGTTTCTGAACACCCATTTAGTTCCAATAATAGATTTACCTTCAGGCTTTGGAATGAGTCTCCAAACTTTATTTCTTTCAAATTGTAGCAATTCCTCTTGCATTGCTGAAATCCAGTCTGGATCCTCTAGGGCTTCATTAGCTTTCTTTGGTTCAATCACACTTAAGAATCCAGCAAACATTGCTTCATTTGTTGTAGCTGATCTAGTCTTTACTCCTGCTGATGGATCACCTATTACTTGATGAATAGGATGATTTTTAGTCCATTTATTTGCACTAGGGAGTACATCAATCTCTGAATAATTGTTGTTTGCATCATTCTCATCAATGATTGCTTGTAATTCTGAACTGTCCCCTTGTTCTGATGTATGAGTAGGAGTTGCATCCAAGTTTGGGTTCTGAGCAATGAAGTCAGACTTCTGAGTAACTTGTTCAGAGTTCTAAGTACAAGAATCAGAATTCTGATTACAAGGTTCAGAATTTTCACCACTTGTATTTATTAGATTTGGACATTCCTCTGATGAACCTTTGTCAGAAATTACAGTTGATTGAACTATTTCTGGAGTCTTATTTTTCATCTCTTTGACCATCTTTGGGTTTTCATATTCTGCATAAGAATTAGAAATTAGTTCAATAAAAGCATCCTTAAACAGTAAGTTGAGTTCTGAACAAATAGGATTAGAATTTGTATCAGAAGTCATATTTGTCTTGTTCTGCATGAGTTCTGAATTGTCTTGTTCAGAAGTCCTCATTCTGGCTTAATCAAAAGTTACATTTATGCTTTCCATCATCCTCTTGGTTCTTCTATAAGACTGCATCTGCCTTTTTATCAAATTTAGCAAGATTTTCTCTGTCTTTAAGGACATAGCACCTGCAACCAAAAACATGAAAGAATTTGATTAATGGTTTTCTTTTGTTTATCAGTTCATAAGCAGTCTTATTTAATCTCTTATTGATTAAAGTTCTATTTTGTGTAAAACAAGCAGTTGCAATTGCTTCAGCCCATAGGAAAGTTGGAAGATTTGAATAAGCCAACATGGTTCTTGCAGCTTCAACTAGAGTTCTGTTTTTCCTTTCAACAACACCATTTTGTTGAGGAGTTCTGACAGCTGAAAAATAGTGAGACATTCCAGAACTTTCTAAAAAATTCTGAAGAGTCTCATTTCTGAACTCTGTTCCATTATCACTTCTGATTTTCTGAACTTGAAGTTGTAGGAGAACTTGAATCCTTTTGATAAAATTTATCAATGTAGTAGCAGCTTCTGACTTAGCTCTTAGGAATTCAACCCATGTGTATCTGGAGTATTCATCAACAATCACAAGCATATATTTCTTTCCTCCCATAGACTGAACTGAAATAGGACCACAAAGATCAGTATGAATCATTTCTAATGGTGCTTTGCAAGATGAGTCCATTTTTAATTTGTGAGAACTCTTTTTCATCTTGTTCATTTCACAAGCTGAGCATAACGATTCGTTTTCAAATTTAATCTTTGGTAAACCTTTAACCAGATGTTTTGCAACAAGAGTATTAAGATCTTTGAAATTTAGATGAGAACATCTTCTGTGCCAAAGCCAGCATTCATTTGCAGTTGAGTTTGATAAAAGACAAACTGTATTTAATGTTTTCAATTTTGAAAAATTAACCACAAATAAATCCATATGTCTTTTGGCCCAGAAGGCTTTAACATCATTTTCAGTTAAAATCATGCAACCTGTTATTTGAAACTTGATTTGACAAAGATTGTCTAAAAACTGACTTATGCTGAAAAAATTATGTTGTAATCCTTCAACATAGAAAACCTTTTGGATAGTCAGATCCCCTTTAGTTAAATCCCCATAACCTTTGACTTGTCCTTTGCTATTATTTCCAAAGTTTACTGCTCCTCCAGCCTTTTCTGTGAAGTTTGATAGAAAAGACTTCTGACCTGTCATGTGTCTTGAAGCTCCTGAATCTAAAAACCACACATGACAGCCCTGCAAAAGGATCAGTTAGTTTTAGGTACCCATTTTGGAATGGGTCCATCTTTGTTAGCTTTGTCATTGGATTTAACATTAGTACCTTTTACTTTCCACTCAAAATCTTTCTTCAAACACCACTTTCCTTGAACTTTTATGAAGTCAGAACATTTTATGCTTACAAACTTGTTCAATTTCTTTTTGAAAGTTGTAACTTTTGATTTTGCAATATTTTCAACTTTCTTTTCTTTTATCTTTTCTTTCTTCTGAGTCTGAAGAACAAAAATTTTCTTCTTTTCTGTATTCTGAAGAACAGAAATATTTTTCTTTTCTGAATTCTGAATGTCTTTTCTTATGTATGAAACATAAGTTATTTTGACTAGACATTTATGAGAATATTGGAATGAATCATTTTTACATCTAACACAAACAAGATTTTTCTTTGCAAGTGTAATAACCAGGTATTTTATCTAAGTTAAATTTGGAATTTTATAAATCTTTATGTAAATGTTTTTATGGAGTTAGGAGTTAAGGGATAAGTCTTAATTATTACTTGGAAGTTTGGGGGTAAGTTTTGCCATTTGAGAGAAACTTGGGGTTTAATTAGTCAATTAGACCAAACTTGATACCATGACCGACTTTGGTATGTCAAGTGGGAAATGATGTCTTCATTTAGTTAAAAATAAAAATATCTTAAATCTATGTGAGTGTGTGTGTGTTTCTTGGTTGAGAGAAAACGAGAGAAAGAAAGAGAGCAAGATTGAAAGAGTTTAAGGAAAGAAGAAGAAGGAACTTCAAGATTTTCTGCTGTTGTGATTCTGTACCAATCAGTAGTAATCAAGGTAAACCATCCCTACCTTAATAGTATTTCTAATTCCTTAAGTTGTTCTTGAAGATACTAGTTAGGTTCTTGGTGGGTTATGTTAAATATAGATGTTTTGAGGAATTCAAGTTTATGGGTAGGTTGTGTTAATGGTCTTAAACAATTCTGCATCTTTATAGCAACATGCATAGTATAAAAACTGCAAAATCTGGGTTTTAGGATGAAACAGTGGGCTGAGACATTCATCGGAGTTGCAATAGACGAATGCGACATTCAACGAAGTCGCAACAGTTGGTTGCGACTTGGCATTGAAGTCGCAATGGTCATTTGCGACTTGGCTTGGAATCGCAGTAGTTGATTGCGATTCGGGTTTGGGATCGCAATAGTGGGTTGCGACTCCAGGGTGGAATCGCAATAGTTGATTGCGACTTAGGGTGAAGTCGCAATAGTGGGTTGCGATTTCGGGGTGAAGTCGCAATAAGAGGTTGCGACTTAGTTCTGTTCATTACCGTTGCGACTTGTACTGTTCATTGCGATTTCATGTTATTTTGGGTTGCGACTTAAGTTGAGAATTTTGTAAAGTTTAAGTGTTAAAAGAGATATTTGGTACTTTGTGATTTCAGATTCAGTGAAGGGTGGAAATATGTGATCTTAACTTGGGAAAGCTTTTGTGATAAACATTTCAGGTGAGTTTTACGTTAAAAAGTATTTTACTGGAATACATTACGTGAATAATAAATATTTGATATGTGTTATGAATATGTCATACGTGGGTGATTATAATATATTGAGATATTATAATTACGTGAGTATTATATAAGAATATAATACGTGGCCGGGCTTTGGACCGGTGTGTTAAATTGGCTCGCAACCAATTGTTATTGGCCATTGGTGGAGGGATAAGGTGGAATGGGACAGGTATGTTGTGTAAATTTTAATTGGTATTAATTTACGTGTGAAGTGTATGTAATTATATGAAGGTGTGTATTTATATAAATGAATTTGAATGATTTCCAAATATCAGGGATTTACTCACTAGACCCTTAGGTCTAACCCTCATTTTTGTTTTAAAAATCTGTATTCCAGGTGGTGGTACCAGTAAGAGTAAATGATTAGATTACTTGGTGGATAGCTATGTGGGATGATGATTATTATGAAGTTGATGATACTTTTGTACTTAAATTTCTGTTATTAGCTATTAGCTTATCTAAATGGAATCAAGTTTGTAATGAATTTTATATTGATTAGTCAGACTTTGGGACCAAATGTGTAATATGAAATGATTTTGTTGAAACCATGTTATGAATTATATGTTATATGTATATTTTGTTTACGGGTTGTTACAGATGGTATCAGAGCCCTAGTTTAAGGGATTTAGGTATTAGTATCTGTACCTAGACTTAAACTGCATGTGAAGTAGGATGTCCCTATTAAATTAGAACCTGGGGATATTAAGTATAAAAGGTAGAAGGAACATCATGTAAGGTAATTTCAAATTACACCAGGTCG
Source organism: Saussurea involucrata (assembly GCA_033807775.1). Classification (NCBI taxonomy): domain Eukaryota; kingdom Viridiplantae; phylum Streptophyta; class Magnoliopsida; order Asterales; family Asteraceae; genus Saussurea; species Saussurea involucrata. Next base: position 42,034,049 of record CM066325.1, on the reverse strand, counting down.
GTGTAATTATGATCTTACAGGTACATGTTTGAACTGGAATATCTTATTATATGGGGTATGTGCTTATGTGTATATTAACTTTGTTTGAATCCACAGAATGGCGAGTGGCACCAGACAAGGGAATCAGGGAAGAGGAAGAAATTCTAGTGGAGAGAATCCACCATTAGGAACAGGGGGAAGAGGAGGAGATCGTGGTAGAGGTAGGACCGGAAGAGGAACAGGAGGCCGAACTGGAGGTAGAACACAACAGCATGGTACAAAGTTTGTTACACGAGATGATCTGACTGCTGAAATGGGGAGATTACAGGATAGCATACAAGCCATGTTCGAACGTAATCGTTTTAATGCAACTGAAAGACCAGATCCGGAACACGAAGTGGAGATACCACTTACCTCTACTGTTCTACCAGCGATGAAAAGGTGCGACTATAAAATGTTTCTTAGTTGTAAGCCCCCTACATATTCAGGAGATCGGGATCCGGTAAAAGCTATGAGATGGCTAAAAGAAATCGAGGCTATCTTCAAGACGTGTAAATGTGCTGAAGAAGACAAAGTGCTTTATGGAGCTGCGATCCTGAAAGGGGATGCTCTGTATTGGTGGGAGTCTCATACAGAATCAAGAGGAACGGACGTGTATACTACTTTTGCATGGGAGGAATTTGTATTAGCTTTCACGACGCACTTCTGTCCACAAGCTGCTGTCAGACAGTTAGAAGAAGAATTTATGAATCTACAACAGGGGAACCTATCGGTTAGAGATTATACGGCGCGATTTTTGGAGAAGTCTCGTTTTGCAGGATATTATGTTGCTACAGAAAAGATGAAAATGGAGAGGTTTATTTATGGGTTGAATTCCGAGGTTCGAAGATTGGTGACTGGCACAGGGCCAAATACTTTTACAGCTGCGGTGGATGCTGCCGAGAATGTGGAAAGAGATAATAAAAGAGATACTGGTGATAAGATCTTAGGGAAAAGAAAATGGGAAGGACCACCACAGGATTCGAGGAAACCTAGATTTTAGAGGTTTGACAACCGTCCGTCATTTCGACCAACAGAAAGACCATGTCCAAGGTGTAATCGTTACCATCAGGGAAATTGCCAAGTAGAGTCACGAGTTTGTTTTAAATGTGGGAAACTGGGCATGTTGTAAAGGATTGTCGAGTAACACGATTTTGCTTTTTGTGCAATTCTCCGGATCACCTCCAATCAGATTGTCCGCGGGGTAGGATACAATCCGGGGGTACATCGGGGAAGCCAGCCATTACTAGACCAGTGGTCCGAAGAATAGAACCGCCGAGAACGAGGGGTCGTACATTCCAAATGACAGCTAAAGAGGTGGAAGAAACTCCGGATGTGGTCACAGGTACATTTTTCATAAACTCCACGCGTGCTAAAGTGTTATTTGATTCCGGTGCAAACCGATCTTTTGTGTCTCCCTCCTTTGCTGCTCACATGCATTTAGAGCCTAAAATGTTAAAACATGCTTTATTAGTAGACACTGCAAATGATAACCAAGTGGCAGTTAAAGAGGTTTTTGATCGTTACATGATAAATATAGAGGGATGTGGAGTACCGATACAACTGTTCCCAATAGCTTTGATTGAATTTGATGTGGTAGTAGGAATGGATTGGCTAGCTGAGAATCAGGCTAATATAGTTTGTGATAAGAAAATAATCAATGTCGTTTTACCTGATAAAAGGTCAGTAGTGATTTATGGAGATCGTAAGAATCATCAGTCCAGTCTTATATCTATGATAAAGGCCCGTAAATGTGTTAATAAGGGTTGCTATAGTTATCTAGCCTATGTGATAGATAGTAGGCCTGAAGAGTGTAAGTTGGAAGATATTTCCATTGTTAGTGAATACCCAGAAGTTTTTCCTGAAGACTTGAATAGTCTTCCTCCTGTTAGGCAAGTAGAATTTGGAATAGACCTAGTACATGGAGCCAATCCCATCGCTCGTGCGCCGTACAGATTAGCACCACCAGAAATGAAAGAAATGATGTCACAGCTTCAAGATTTATCTGATAAGGGCTTCATCAGACCCAGCTCATCGCCATGGGGTGCACCAGTTTTATTTGTGAAGAAGAAAGACGGTTCAATGAGAATGTGTATCGATTATCGGGAGTTGAACAAGCGCACGATCAAGAACAAGTATCCACTCCCAAGAATTGATGACCTTTTTGATCAATTAGTTGGAGCTTGTTATTTCTCCAAGATTGATCTTAGATCTGGCTACCATCAGTTGAAGGTTAAGGAAGAGGATGTTTTAAAGACTGCATTTCGCACAAGATACGGCCACTATGAATTTTTGGTAATGCCTTTCGGATTGACGAACGCTCCAGCCGCTTTTATGGATCTGATGAATTGGGTATGTAAGCCTTATCTCGATAAATTTGTCATTGTGTTTATTGATGATATACTTATTTATTCCCGATCCAAAGAGGATCATGCACAACATCTTCGTTTGATTTTGGAGTTATTGAAGAAAGAAAAGTTGTACGCTAAGTTCTCCAAATGTGAATTCTGGTTGCGGGAAGTTCAGTTTTTGGGTCATGTAGTTTCAGAGAAAGGTATACAAGTTGATCCAGCAAAAGTGGAAGCAATTGAAAGATGGGAACCACCGAAAACAGCAACCGAAGTACGCATTTTCTGGGTCTAGCTGGATATTACCGAAAATTTATAAAAGACTTTTCTCGAATCGCGACACCATTGACCAAGCTGACACAGAAGAATTTAAAGTTTGAATGGAAGGCAGAACAGGACGAGGCATTCAGGATATTAAAGGAGAAACTCTGCAGCGCGCCGATATTAGCATTGCCAGAAGGTTCGGAGGATTTTGTGGTCTACAGTGATGCTTCTAAGTTAGGATTGGGATGTGTGCTTATGCAACGTGGAAAGGTGATTGCTTATGCTTCTCGTCAATTAAAGGATCACGAAAGGCAGTATCCTACCCATGATATGGAGCTTGCAGCAGTTGTCTTCGCATTAAAGATTTGGAGGCATTATCTTTATGGTTCTAAATGTCAAATTTTCACGGACCATAAAAGTCTTCAACATCTTTTTGATCAAAAGGAATTGAATATGAGGCAAAGAAGGTGGTTAGAATTAGTGAATGATTATGATTGTGAAATTCTTTATCACCCAGGGAAAGCGAACGTGGTGGCAGATGCGTTAAGTCGTCAAGAAAGAAGCGGAACAATAAAAGCTATATCGTTACGAGCTGAACTCCTTCCTAATATCTTTGATGAATTGTTGAAATGCCAAATAGATGCTTATCAAGAGGAAAGTTTGAAGTCAGAACGGTTGGTTGGGATATCAGCATTGCTTGGGATAGATGACCGTGGGTTGTTGTGTATGGGAAACAGAATTTGGGTACCTCGTTTGGGTGGATTACGGGATCGTGTACTACAAGAAGCTCATCAATCTCGATTTTCTATTCATCCAGGTACGAATAAAATGTATAGAGATTTGAAACAATTCTGTTGGTGGCCGGGAATGAAGAGAAGTGTTGCTAAGTATGTAGAAGATTGTACTACCTGCAAGAAAGTAAAGATTGAGCATCAAAAACCGTTTGGTCAGTTACAACGACTAGATATACCAATGTGGAAATGGGATCAGATCACTACTGATTTCATTACCAAATTGCCAAGAACTTCAAAGGGATTCGATTCTATTTGGGTGATTGTGGATAGGTTGACGAAGTCTGCTCATTTCTTGCCGATAAAAGAAACTGATTCTTTGGAACGTTTAGCTAAGTTGTACATTAATGAAATAGTAACTCGACATGGAGTTCCAATCTCGATTATTTCCGATCGAGATAGTCGTTTTACTTCTAGGTTTTGGAGAAGCTTTCAAAAAGAGATGGGAACGCAGATAAAGTTGAGCACAGCATATCATCCACAGACTGACGGGCAGAGTGAAAGAACAATCCACACTTTAGAGGATATGCTTCGGGCTTGTATAGTTGATTTTGGGGGATCATGGGATAAACATTTGCCTTTGATAGAATTCGCCTACAACAACAGTTATCATGCCAGCATTCAGGCGGCTCCGTTTGAAGTATTGTATGGTAGAAAATGCCGGACGCCTCTGTGTTGGAATGAAGTGGGGGAAAAGCAACTGGCGGGACCAGAAATAGTACAGTTAACAGCAGATAAGATTACTCAGATTCGGGATAGATTGAAAACGGCTCAAGACAGACAGAAAAGTTATGCAGATCGACGCCGGAAACCGTTAGAATTCCAAGTCGGGGAATTTGTGATGTTGAAAGTTTCGCCCTGGAAAGGAGTCATACGTTTTGGGAAGCAAGGTAAACTCAGTCCACGTTATATTGAGCCGTTTGAAATTACGGAAAGAATTGGTGAAGTAGCTTACAGATTGAATCTTCCGCCAGAATTAAGCAGGATTCACAACGCGTTTCATGTATCGAATTTTCGAAAGTGTTTGGTTACACCAGACCAAGCAGTCTCTCTACCAGATATTCAAGTGGACGAAAAGTTGAACTATGTGGAGGAACCGGAAGCGATAGTTGATCACAAGGTTAAAGTATTAAGGAACAAAGAGATTAGACAGGTAAAGGTTCAGTGGAAACATCATAGGGGACAGGATGCGACATGGGAATCAGAATCGGAGATGAGATCCAAATACCCTCATCTGTTCTCTTAACTGAATTCCGGGACGGAATTCTTTTAAGGGGGAGATGTTGTAATAACCAGGTATTTTATCTAAGTTAAATTTGGAATTTTATAAATCTTTATGTAAATGTTTTTATGGAGTTAGGAGTTAAGGGATAAGTCTTAATTATTACTTGGAAGTTTGGGGGTAAGTTTTGCCATTTGAGAGAAACTTGGGGTTTAATTAGTCAATTAGACCAAACTTGATACCATGACCGACTTTGGTATGTCAAGTGGGAAATGATGTCTTCATTTAGTTAAAAATAAAAATATCTTAAATCTATGTGAGTGTGTGTGTGTTTCTTGGTTGAGAGAAAACGAGAGAAAGAAAGAGAGCAAGATTGAAAGAGTTTAAGGAAAGAAGAAGAAGGAACTTCAAGATTTTCTGCTGTTGTGATTCTGTACCAATCAGTAGTAATCAAGGTAAACCATCCCTACCTTAATAGTATTTCTAATTCCTTAAGTTGTTCTTGAAGATACTAGTTAGGTTCTTGGTGGGTTATGTTAAATATAGATGTTTTGAGGAATTCAAGTTTATGGGTAGGTTGTGTTAATGGTCTTAAACAATTATGCATCTTTATAGCAACATGCATAGTATAAAAACTGCAAAATCTGGGTTTTAGGATGAAACAGTGGGCTGAGACATTCATCGGAGTCGCAATAGACGACTGCGACATTCAACGAAGTCGCAACAGTTGGTTGCGACTTGGCATTGAAGTCGCAATGGTCATTTGCGACTTGGCTTGGAATCGCAGTAGTTGATTGCGATTCGGGTTTGGGATCGCAATAGTGGGTTGCGACTCCAGGGTGGAATCGCAATAGTTGATTGCGACTTAGGGTGAAGTCGCAATAGTGGGTTGCGATTTCGGGGTGAAGTCGCAATAAGAGGTTGCGACTTAGTTATGTTCATTACCGTTGCGACTTGTACTGTTCATTGCGATTTCATGTTATTTTGGGTTGCGACTTAAGTTGAGAATTTTGTAAAGTTTAAGTGTTAAAAGAGATATTTGGTACTTTGTGATTTCAGATTCAGTGAAGGGTGGAAATACGTGATCTTAACTTGGGAAAGCTTTTGTGATAAACATTTCAGGTGAGTTTTACGTTAAAAAGTATTTTACTGGAATACATTACGTGAATAATAAATATTTGATATGTGTTATGAATATGTCATACGTGGGTGATTATAATATATTGAGATATTATAATTACGTGAGTATTATATAAGAATATAATACGTGGCCGGGCTTTGGACCGGTGTGTTAAATTGGCTCGCAACCAATTGTTATTGGCCATTGGTGGAGGGATAAGGTGGAATGGGACATGTATGTTGTGTAAATTTTAATTGGTATTAATTTACGTGTGAAGTGTATGTAATTATATGAAGGTGTGTATTTATATAAATGAATTTGAATGATTTCCAAATATCAGGGATTTACTCACTAGACCCTTAGGTCTAACCCTCATTTTTGTTTTAAAAATCTGTATTCCAGGTGGTGGTACCAGTAAGAGTAAATGATTAGATTACTTGGTGGATAGCTATGTGGGATGATGATCATTATGAAGTTGATGATACTTTTGTACTTAAATTTCTGTTATTAGCTATTAGCTTATCTAAATGGAATCAAGTTTGTAATGAATTTTATATTGATTAGTCAGACTTTGGGACCAAATGTGTAATATGAAATGATTTTGTTGAAACCATGTTATGAATTATATGTTATATGTATATTTTGTTTACGGGTTGTTACAGCAAGTGACAATAAATCTGAAACATAGATCATTTCATTTTTATTGATACTGTTCAGAGTACAATTGCCCTTATTACAAGAATTTCTAGCTTTGAGTTCAGAAGTAGATTTCATTCTAAGCTTCTCAAGATTCCTTTTCAGATCATTCAACTTTGCAAGATCATCTTTCCTTTTGCTTTCTTCTTTTTCTGAAAAATTCAACTCCTTTTTGTTAGAAGAATTAGATGATTCACCTTTTTCATATGTACTTGATTCATTAAAAAATTTATCATTTTCTTTTAGAGCATTAATTTTAAAAAGATCATACTCAGTCTTTAGTTTTTCAAGCTCTGTTATTTTCTGAATAAAAATATTCTTTTCTTTCAAAGCTTCTTCAAGTTTAATATCCACCTCACAGTAATCATTTTCAAGTTCATCATAAGCTTTCCTTAAGTCCTCAAGTTCTTGACTCACAAGATTAAACCTCTTTTCAAGTTCTAAAAATTCATCAGACTTTGTTTCAGAGAATCCAGTTGACTCAGACTTCTGACTACCTGAGTCAGAGTTCTGATTTACAGACTCAAATGTCTGATCTTTAGATTCAGAGTTCTGATTACAAAATTCAGAATTCTGAATAGAAGTTTCAGACTTCTGATTGACTGTTTCAGAATCTTTACTTGTGTCAAATATGTTCTCAATGTCATGATATGAAAAACTTGGTTTTTTATTTTTGTAGTTGTCATTTAAAGAATCATACTTGAATTTAGTATCATTGTATTTTGGCTTCTCATCTGTTGGTTTAGAAACTTCTTTCTTAACCTTTTTTTCTGAAACCACTGACTTTTCTGTTTTAGACTCAGAAATTTTTTCATTTGACTTTTTAGAGTTTGGTCTTTGCAAATTGTCAGAACTTGTTATAGAACTAGCAGGTCTTATGAAAACTTCAACAATTTCTGGGATTTTTGGCTTAGGAACTTGAAGTTTTTCAACATCAAACAAGTTGATTGGGGCTCTTTTTAACGTGACATTTTCTTCCGTTCCCAATCCCTTCTTTGGGTTGTAAAATCTTGTATCTTTAACATTGCTTATTAAAAGATTTAATGTTTGCTGAGTCTGACCCCTTTTCAAATTCAGATCTTCCAATTCTTTGATTTTGGTGTATAAATTCTTTCTTTCCTCAAATAACATGTCAAATTTTATTTGTAAATCACCTTTTTCATCCTTTATTTTTGAAAACTCAACTTTTAGTTCAGAAAGCTTTTTCAACAATTCAGAATTTTCATCTTTAACTTTCTGTTTCTCAGCCTCAGATTCTTCATATTGTTCTTTTATTACTTCTTTTTCAATTCTGAATTTGTTAACCAAATTTCTTTCTCCTTTTATCTGTTTTCTTAGATTAGCAAATTCAGTTTTCATTTCACCAATCTGTGTCATTAACTCTATTTCAAGTGAAGAATGTACCTCAGCAGATGACTCAGAATCAGCATCTTCAAAATCAGAATCATCCTCATTCCTCATTTTTGCCATATAGCTTTGCATCTGTGGAAAGTTGATATGATCATCTTCATCAGAAGTGTAGTACAGCCAATTCTCCTGTTCAGCCAATAGCGCAATTTCATCATCTCTTTTCTTTGCAAGCTGAGCCTTCTTGGTGTAGTATTTATAATCTTTCACAACTTTAACTCTGCAATCCTTGGCATAGTGGCCATATTTTCCACACTTGAAACACAGATTCTTTTCTTTTCTCTCTTCCTTCTCTTCTTTGTTTTCTTCACTTCTCTCTACTCTCTTCTCAATCTTATTTTCTTCTCTGTCTTCTTTCTTCTTATAATCTGAACTCCCAACTCTCTTATAATTTCCTTGAAATCTACCCTTCCCATACCTTTTGTTGAAAGTATTTGTCAGCAAAGCTAGCTTCTCAGCCATTATCCTGATATCTTCATCATCTTCTGATCCTTCTTCCTTGTCAGATTCCTCCAGACTTGGTATCTCTGATAGATATGCAGTCTTTTTGGGTGCTTTGATTGCTTTGGACTTTGATAAGAATGCTAACTGGTCAGCAACATTTTTCTTCTTTTCCACAACTAACTTGACAGAGTCTTCATGTTGATTAAGAACACAGAACATATCATTTAAGTCTTCTTCACACATATCCTTGTTCATTTGCAGACTTATGGGAAATGATGACCATTCTGAATTTAGACTGTTCAGAAATTTGTAATTTATTTCTGACTTCGTTTTCTTCAGTCCATTTCTTCTCAAATCATTTAGAATAGTACAAAATTTACTATATGTCTGTGTCAAACTTTCTGACTCTTTTGCTTTGAATCTTTCATAAGCATTTATGCTTTGATTTAACTTTGCCTGAATAGATCTCACAGTTCCTAACATCAGCCTTTCCAATTCATCCCACATTTCTTTAGCTGATGATCCACTGTCAATCTTGTTAAGAACCTCATTTGGGACAGCCAAAGTCATCAAAGTAATTGCTCTTTTGTCGATAGCATGCCTATTCTTTTGTTCAGCTGTGTATTGGGAATAATTCTTCTTCACCCTGGTCGCTGGAATTTCTGGAGTTGTCTCTGTAGCAGGGGTTGCAGCAACATCGATATACACTTCAATTGGACCTTCTCGAATAGAGATCATAAGATTTTCGTCAATGTTGTCTAGGAATTGGATCATACGAATTTTCCATTGCTGATACTCTTCTGGTATAAGAACAGGGGGTTTGGTTTCAGATCCCATGGCTAGATATTCTTTAGAAGACATGATTGTAAGAAAATTCAACAGAAAGACAAATTTAAGTTTCTTGATCGAAAAGTAACAGGTAATTCAAGAATTACCAGGAATTCAAGAACTAGCCCTAGCAGCGGAATCGATTTTTGAATGAATCAAGAAATCTTCAAGAAATTGATCAATCGATCTTCGCGATCACAATCTTGAACGAATTTGTTTGTTGATTGGCTCTGATACCAATTGTAAGTTCAGGATCTTATCTTACAATCAATATAGAAAGCAGTAATTGAGAAGTTGTATGATCAAGCCCAATTGTATTCAATGATGAATAGAAATACAGATCTAAGAGAGAGAGAATCTCAAAGATTACAAGGAATGAATACAAGAATTACGAGAAAATCAATCAGTTAGCAACGTAGTGCTAACTACTATTTATACTGCAACGGAAATATTAAAGCTACAGTACAAATAAGAAAGACTAATAAGAACATAACACATGTCCTAATTAGTTTACTAAATACCAAGTAAAGTATCTCGTCATAAGTTCTGAGCAGGTTGTTCAGAATTTCTGAACATTCTTCTGATAACGCTTCTCAGATCTTCTGACTCTTTATCTCAAACATCTGACTTCTCTTCCCAGACCTCTGACTTCTCTTATCAGCCTTGGTAATATTTCTCAGCAATACTTCTGAGCTTTCACAGTTAGACCTCTGACTCCTCTACTCAGAACATCTGAGTCTTCTTATCAGATCTTCAACACTTGGTTTATTGACAAAACTTCAGATCTAACAGTCTGAAATACCAAAGTTAGAAGAAGAATCTGATGAGGAGGAAGGATCAGAGGAAGATGCTGATATCAAGTTGATTGCAGAAAAATTGGCCTTGTTGACTAACACGTTCAACAAAAGATATGGAAAGAATAAGTTTCAGGGTAAGTACAGAAGGGAACATGGGAGTTCAGAATAGAAATACAAGAAGAAAGAAGATAGAGAAGAAAATAAGTTTGAGAAGAAAGAAGAGACGGAATAGAGAAAAGAGAAGGATTTATGTTTTAAGTGTGGAAAACCTGATCACTTTGGCAGAGACTGCAGAGTGAAAGTGGTAAAAGATTATGAATACTACACAAAGAAGGCTCAACTGGCTAAGAAAAGTGTTAGATTTGAGTTTTGTCAATAAACTAAGTGTTGAATTCTGACTAAGAAGGCTCAGAAGTTCTGAAGTGAAGAGTCATAGTTCTGACTAAGAAGGCTCAGAAGTATTGCTCTGAAAGTTGGCCAAGTATAGAAGTCTGAGAAGAAGAGTCAGAAGTTCTGAGAAGCTTAATCAGGATAATGTTCAGAAGTTCTGAACAACATGTTCAGAACTTATAACTAGATGCTTTACTTTGTATTTAGTTAACTAATTAGGACACGTGTATTGTTCCTATTAGTCTTTCATATATGTACTGTAACTTTAGTATTTCTGTTACAGTATATATAGTGGTTAGCATCTTTACGCTAACTGACTTTCCCGCATATATTTGTATTCATCTTTTGTAATCTTTGAGATACTCTCTCTCTAAGATCTATAAATTTGTTCTTCATTGAATACAAATTGGCTGAGAAGAAGATGAATATATCAAAATAATGGCTGAGAAGTTGGCTTTGTTGACTAACACTTTCAACAAAAGGTATGGAAAGGGTAAATTTCAGGGAAATTACAAGAGAGAGTAGGGAAATTCAGATTTCAAGAAAAGAGAAGAAAGAGGAGAAAGTAAATATGAGAAAAAGGTAGAGAGAAGAGAAGAAAAAGGAGAAGAGAAGGAAGAAAGAAAAGAAAAGGATCTGTGCTTCAAGTGTGGAAAATCTGGCCACTATGCAAAGGATTGTAAAGTGAAGATTGTGAAGGATTGTGATTACTACATCAAGAAAGCTCAGCTAGCCAAGAAAAGAGATGATGAAGTGGCAATGTTAGCTGAACAGGAAAATTGGTTGTACTACACTTCAGATGAAGATGACTGCTTTCACTTTTCACAGATGCAGAGTTACATGGCAAAGATGAAGAATGAGGATGATTCTGACTTTGAAGATGCTGATTCTGAGTCATCCACTGAGGTACATTCTGCACTTGAAATTGATTTAATGACACAGATTGGTGACATGAAAGCTGAATTTGATAAACTCAGAAAACAGATAAAAGGTAAAAGAAGTCTGGTTAACAAATTCAGAATTGAAAAAGAAGTAATAAGAGAGAAGTATGAGGAATCTGAGGTTGAGAAACAGAAAGTTAAAACTGAAAATTTTGAATTGTTGAAAAAGCTTTCTGAATTAAAAAATGAACTTTCAAAAGTTAAAGATGAAAAGGGTGATTTACAAATAAAGTTTGATATACTATTTGAGGAAAGAAAGAATTTGTACACCAAAATCAAAGAATTAGAAGATCTTAATTTGAAAAGAGGTCAGACTCAGCAAACATTAAATCTTCTAACAAGCAATGTTAAAGATACAAGGTTTTACAATCCAAAGAAGGGATTGGGATTGGAAGAAAATGTTGTTTTGAAAAGAGATCCAGTCAACTTGTATGATTTTGAAAAGCTTCAAGTTCCTAAACAAAAAATTCTAGAAATTGTTGAAGTTTTTATCAGACCTGCAAGTTCTATAACAAGTTCTGATAGTTTGCAGAAATCAAGTTCTAAAAAGACAAAGGAAACAGTTTCTGAATCAAAAACAGAAAAGTCAGATGTTTTAGAAGATAAGGTTATGAAAGATATTTCTAAACCAACAGAAGAGAAACCAAGATACAATGACACTAAATTCATATATGACTCTCTAAATGTCAGTTACAAAAATAAACAACAAAGTTTTTCATATTGTGACATAGAAAGTATATTTGATACTAGTAAGGTTCCTGAAACAGTTAGTCAGAAATCTGAATCTTCTAATCAGAATTCTGATTGCTTAAGTCAGATCTCTGAGTCTGAAGGTCAGAAGTCTGAGACTGTTAATCAGAATTCTGATTCAAAGAGTCAGAATTCTGAGTCAACTGAATATTCTGAAACAAAGTCAGAAGATTTTTTAGAACTTGAAAAGAGATTTAATCTTGTAAGTCAAGAACTTGAGGACTTAAGGAAATCTTTTGATGAACTTGAAAATGATTACTGTGAAGTGGATGTTAGACTTGAAGAAGCTTTAAAAGAAAAGAGTGTCTTTATTCAGAAAATAACAGAGCTTGAGAAACTGAAAGCTGAATATGATCTTTTCAAGATTAATGCTCTAAAAGATAATGATAAATTCCTTAATGAATCAAGTACATATGAAAAAGGTGAATCATCTACTTCATCCCCTAACATAAACAGGTTGAATTTTTCAGAAAAAGAGGAAAGCAAAAGGAAAGATGATCTGAAAAGAGTCTCTGAGAAGATTGGATTGAATTCTGCTTCTGTACCAAAAGCACATAGTTTTTGTAATAAATGCACCTGTACTTTGAAAAATAGCAATAACAGTGAAAAGACTTATGGTACAGATATGTTGTTACTTGCAAAGAAAAATCTCATTTGTGTTCAATGTGGTACTGATTCTTTTCAATATTCTCATAAATGTCCAATCACAATAACATCTGTTTCTTTTATAAGAAAAGATATTCAGAATACAGAAAAGAAGAATGTTTCTGTTCCTCAAACTCAGAGAAAAGAAAATATAAAAGAAGTGAAGCCTCAAACTAAAATCAAAGGAGAGAATGAGAAAGAGCTTAATGTGAAAGAAAAGAAAGTTGAAAACACTTCAACATCCAAATTTAAAACTTTCAAGAAGAAATTGACCAAGTTTGTGAACAGAAAATGTTCGGACTTCATAAAAGTTCAAGGAAAATGGTGTTTAAAGAAAGATTTTGAATGGAAAGTAAAAGGTACTTTTGTTAAATCAGATAACAAAGCTAACAAAGAAGGACCCATTCCAAAATGGGTACCTAAAACTAACTGATTGTTTTTGCAGGGCTGTCATGTGTGGTTTTTAGATTCAGGAGCTTCAAGACACATGACAGGTCAGAAGTATTTTCTATCAAATTTCACAGAAAAGGCTGGAGGAGCAGTAAGCTTTGGCAATAACAGCAAAGGTCAAGTTAAAGGTTATGTGGATTTAACAAAAGGAGATCTGACAATTCAAAAAGTTTGCTATGTTGAAGGATTACAACATAATCTTTTCAGCATAAGTCAGTTTATAGACAGTCTTTGTCAAATCAAGTTCAAAATAACAGGTTGCATGATTTTAACTGAGAATGACATTAAAGTCTTCTGGGCCAAAAGACATATGGACTTATTTGTGGTTAACTTTTCAAAATTACAAACATTAAATCCTGTTTGTCTTCTATCAAATTCAACTGCAAATGAATGCTGGCTGTGGCACAGAAGACGTTCTCATTTAAATTTCAAAGATCTGAATAATCTTGTTGCAAAACATCTGGTTAAAGGTTTACCAAAGATCAAATTTGAAAAAGAATCATTGTGCTCAGATTGTGAAATGGGCAAGATGAAAAAGAGTTATCACAAATTAAAAATGGACTCATCTTGCAAAGCACCATTGGAAATGATTCATACTGATCTTTGTGGTCCTATTTCAGTTCAGTCTATGGGAGGAAAGAAGTATATGCTTGTAATTGTTGATGAATATTCCAGATACACATGGGTTGAATTCTTAAGAGCTAAGTCAGAAGCTGCTACTATCTTGATAAACTTCTATCCAAATAACTCAACCACATATCTTTTCAAGTAAAACACACACATATTTGTAAAATACTCATTTTGGCATGTACAAAGTTTTTTGCAAAGTAACTTGATCTCACCTTGCTAGATTTAAGCTAAATCTAGGGTTTCTCCAACGTATGCTCCTTTGATGAGGTTTACATCTTCAAGCCAAATCTTCCAAAAACCTAGATCCATGAAATCCCAACCATCAATATCACGATCCAACCATAAGGAATTGTCATCCAACCCAAACACACCAAAACTCCCAATTTATCAAACCCTAGTTCCAAACATAAAGCGGATAACGATTCCCCCAACCGAACTCCACCAAATTCAACCCACAACATCACAAAACGGAAGGGAAGTGAACTATAACAACAATCTAACAAGGAATTACCTTAATCACTTGAATCCGTCAAGGAAGAACTCCAAAACTCCCAAAAGCTTCAAACTCCTAAAACGATCATCAATGGTGGTAAAGGGTTCGATTTCGTGAAGAAATGAGGAAGGAGAGGGGAGGGGATGGTGTTTCTTGAGAGAAATCGGCTGAGAGAGGGTGAGGGAAGTGAAGAAAATCGAGAGAGGGATGAGGGAATGAAAAAGAAAGGGAGAAAAGGGGTTAAAACCCGAATTTATTTCGTCCAGGTGCTCGGCGCCGATCAATCGGCGCCAAGATCGGCGCCAGCTTCTGTTTGGTTCCCTTCTAATACGCGGTTTCGGCCATAACTTCTTCGTTATAGCTCCGTTTTCGCTCCGGAAAGGACCGTTGGACTCGTATTCGAATTCCCCATCCAACAAGACAATAAAAACTAGGATTTAACTCCAAATCCTATTTTCCATAATTTCCTTACAAGATCGATTCCTCCTGAATCAAAGTCGTACTTACTCGAAAATCACGGGTGTTACAATTCTCCCAACCTTGAAAGATTTCGTCCTCGAAATCTACATCCTTTACAAATCACGGCTAACCGACTCAATGCCGGCCAAAATTAAATAATTCCTACTGAAATCTAATTTTCCCCCACACAGTCTCACAAAGACAATTCCTCGAATAATTTCTTACCAACAAAACTCCTTCAAGTACACGTTACATGTCCGTAACAACATTCCAACCACTAGGATAACTCCTAGTTAAACGACTCCGGTCGTCTCCCAACCTTAGATGTTCCATACATCTCGTTCCAGTTTCAGATTCTAAATCACCCCAAGGTTTGTTCACTAATGAACCCAACAAAATCATCAACTCCGATCATCCTTACCATTTACTGTCACATAACTCCACGAGTTCTAAAAGACTCCAAGGACTCGTCACAACATCAGTCATCCGGCAGGTTCCTTTACCGCCCAAGGAAAATCATCACTACAAAATCTACTCATTACGCTTGAGTATCTTAGGATTTGATGCAACCGCTATCCTCGTTTCGTTTAAAATCGGACTACACCCTCCGAATATGCTAACGGTTCCCAATCTCCAACCCACAAAGGTTGACACTTAGTTATACCACCATGCTTGAACTCTAATGGGACTCCCCACACGATTTCCGTTTACCGAGGGTTTCCACCAAAACTAAGGTTGTCAACAAAACGGCTAAACAAACCCCAAAATGTGTTATCGCAAGTCTAAGCCTCCAATTATCGCAACCACATTTACTTAAATACCGAAATCATCCGGCCCAAACTACGAACACGCGTGGAATACGCAACCTTCCACCGTCAAGTGCTACACGCACTTACCCTTAGCTAGGTTACTTACTCTTTCCAAGGTCCTAACGAGTTCAAAGTTTTCAAGTGCGTTATTCAATAAATATGCCAATTAAGCAAAACCATTCACAAAATATTTTCAATACTAAGATTTTCATATCGAATACACCGTACGCACAAAACTACTACTATCAGCTCGGTAGTTACGTAAAACTGGACACGCTCGTCCCACATATGAAAATCATGCTGAAAACCATTTCATTGCAATTCAGTTTAACCACAAAACGTAAAAGCGTAATAAACAAATTCTTTAAAAAGTAACAACACAGTTCTAGTATGGATTGACTCATGACGTGCACTCAAGGTAACTGCCCATTTTAACGATGTGCACAATTTTCACACGTATTTCAAAAGAAGCCCAAACGGTAGTTGACTCAAATTCTTTTCTGACCAAACAATTGGTATGGAATAAAGTTCGCCAACAAAATTTGCGCGCGCCAGTTTATTATACAAAACTAGGAAACGATTTCTAATTACACCTCAGTCAAAACACAAAAACGACTTGTGCAGGTTCCAAGTTTAAAGACAAAACCAATCCGTTTCCATTATTTGAAAATATCGACTTGAAACATCATAAAACCTCAAATTGGGTTAGGCATGCCAGCTTGTAACACTTCCTTAAAATTTCTTTGTAATGAAATAATATGTACAATCAACTCACACCAACATTTCAAAAGATGGGGGTTCTTCAAATTTATTTCCAAAACTTCCTCAGATGGTCACATAATGACACACGAGCAAAATGTTTCTTACAACACTGTACTCAACAATGTATTTTCCAAAAGAGAAATTAGGAAGAAACAATTGCTAGTAAATGGTTGACGCTTAGAAGGGTCAAACCGACTTCAATTCTCAATTGCAACAAAGGTGTGCGTCAATATTCAAAACATAAGAAATATACGCAACATAGTTTTATGCAAACAATTTTCTCAAAATCTACATCACGAAGCCTTTTCTTCAAAATTTTATACTTGGAACATAAAACGTCAACTAACCCCCAATTAACATAGCAAACTTTAAGGAATTGTCATCCAACCCAAAAACACCAAAACCCCCAATTTATCAAACCCTAGTTCCAAACATAAAGGGGATAACGATTCCCCCAACCGATCGCCACCAAATTCAACCCACAACATCACAAACGGAAGGGAAGTGAACTATAACAACAATCTAACAAAGAATTACCTTAATCACTTGAATCCGTCAAGGAAGAACTCCAAAACTCCCAAAAGCTTCAAACTCCTAAAACGATCATGAATGGTGGTAAAGGGTTCGATTTTGTGAAGAAATGAGGAAGGAGAGGGGAGGGGATGGTGTTTCTTGAGAGAAATCGGCTGAGAGAGGGTGAGGGAAGTGAAGAAAATAGAGAGAGGGATGAGGGAATGAAAAAGAAAGGGAGAAAAGGGGTTAAAACCCGAATTTATTTCGTCCAGGTGCTCGGCGCCGATCAATCGGCGCCAAGATCGGCGCCAACTTCTATTTGGTTCCCTTCTAAAACGCGGTTTCGGCCATAACTTCTTTGTTATAGCTCTGTTTTCGCTCCGAAAAGGACCGTTGGACTCGTATTCGAATTCCCCATCCAACAAGAAAATAAAAACTAGGATTTAACTCCAAATCCTATTTTCCATAATTTCCTTACAAGATCGATTCCTCCTGAATCAAAGTCGTACTTACCCGAAAATCACGGGTGTTACATCCCCCAGTCATCATGAAAAAGAGGGGGAGAAGAGCGTTGAAGACCTTTCCAAGAGCGCTGAAGACCTTTCCCATGATGAATCTATCAGGGGAAAGAAGACTGAAGACCTCACCTTCACCGAAGAGGGTGAGAAGACAATTGAAGCTGAAGCAGCTGCTGGACCTCAGGGAGATGAACACCCCGAGGGAACCGAGAATATCGCCTCTGTATCTGAGGGGGAGCAACTCGAAGAAGAAGCTGAAGAATCTGAGACGGAAGCTGAAGATGAAGAAGCCATCGACTTGTCTGATGATGAACCATCCTCTTCTCCAAAAAATGATGATGATGAAGATGATGACTCTTTTATCGTCAAGCCTGCTCAGAGGACCATAACTCTTAAAGGAATCAAGATAAATGAACCTTCAGGGGAGCGGACAAAGACAAAGCCATCAGCATCTGAAGCTGACAAAAGCAAAGGAAAAGGTGTCGCTGAAAATGAAAATCTGACGATCTTGCTTAAAAAGCCGGTTTGTCAGGTACACTAACTCCTTACTCCACATCCCTCCTCTATACACTTTATCAGCTCTACTTCCACAAACCTCTATACACAATACCATTCTTTCCATCTCTGTTCTACCCATGTTCTTACTTGTAAGATCACTGTGTTTCAGCTAGTCCTCTCCCCTGTTTGAGGATATCGCTGAAGTTCCTACAGCTGCGACTTCATCAACAATAATCCCAACTCTCAATGCTGAAGAAATAATCCCAGTCTTGGATTTGATCTCTGAGACTGATGAAACTGAAGAACAAACTCTCTCTCACAAAAACAGACCTTCCTTGGCTCCTCAAAAGCTAAGTGAAGAGGATCAAGAAAAGAGAGATGCAATGATCAAGAGACTCGAAGATCAGCGAATCATTCTGAAGCGTGATCAACTTCCTTCTGTTCCTCCAAAGTTCAGAATTTCCCAAAAGGAATACAAGGAACACCTCAGAGCTGAACGCCTAATCGCTGAAAGAAAGGAAGCTGAAGAAAAAGACATCGAATACGTCATCCAGCTTACTCAACGATCAATAAAAGACCCCAAGCTGAAAAGAGTTCCCATTGATGTTCAACGTCAGCTATGGGATGATGCTCAGGAGATCGTTAGAGAAAAGACTAAGGTCTCTGATACGACTTTGGAATGGGCTAAACAAATGCTGACCTATCGATCTAGACCATCCAAAATCATCAAAGTAAACATCAGAGGAAGACTGTACGCCGACGTTCCTGTTGTTGAAGTGGATGTCTACAGAGAAGACAAGACCATATAAACCTTCTATGCTGCTACCTTAGAAAAGTTTGGTCTCTTTGAATGGTTAGCAACGAAATTAGCCATTCAGGGATCGCGCTGAAAGTTCAAAAGCCATGTCGAGAAGATCTTAAACAAACAGATCGACCTGCTTTCCTCTGCTGTGGATATTCCTCCTACTCTTCCTCCTCAACAAAGAAAAGTCTCTGCTAAGGAAAAGAAAGTCTCAGACTCAGGCCCTCCTATACGGAATGAAACATGTATTGGTTTCTCTCGTGCTGAAGTTCTTGGCCCTGATGCTGATCTCTCAGCGCTTGACACCTCCCTACCACCTGGAGAAACTTTCATTCCTGGCACAGTTGTAAGTGATCCTTATGGTATATTCTTTCTAGACTACGATGGAAACCATCACTTTCAATGTATCTCTGAGCTCCACATCGCTCCCATCGAACAACTCAGAGATCTCTTATACTGGTGTGAAGTCAGACGCGACATCAAAGCTAGACACTTGAAGCCCTTGATTTTTGAAGAAGCTCTGAAGAAAAAGAATCAAGGAGTAGATGTCCCTGATTGGATGATTGCCACATCAATGACCCTTGATGAACAACTCATTAAGGAAGAACCTTTTGACGGATAGGATCGCCTTGTAATTCCTTCTATCCTTATCTGTCTACATCTTTTGTACTTGTAATTTTATTCGCTGTACTTGTAATTTTTCCACTTCCCTCTGTAATCTTTACAAAGTTTAAAGAAAAATTCCAGCGAATGTACTTTACTCCATCAGTACAGAAAAGATCCCAGAAAACAGTAAAAGAGACAAATATTTTATGAGTTCTTTTTATCCTTATGTTTTCATTATATAGCAATTTTCTCTGTTGCTATGTCATAATCAAATAGGGGGAGATTGTTGATCTAAACCCTCAGTGATTTGATAATGACCCTCTCATATATACTTAGTGAAAATTGTAAGTAAACAATATGTATAAGAGTTTCACTATCGCTGATAAGTACTAAGATCTTCCAGTACCGCTGATAGGAACTCTCGCTCTTTAGATTAAACATTCAGCGAAACTGTTCACCATAATACTCTGAGTCTGATCAGTACTTATGGTGATCGCGAATAAGTTAGTTGTTTACTTATGATCCCTGAAGACAAGTTTCACGTCAACATAGGTTCTATGCTGAAGTCGAAGATCAAGCTCAAGAACCAACGACAAGTCTCCTAATGAACTGATGCGGATCAGCGAAGACTCAGATTTGTCCACTCAACGTGAAGTATCAAGTACAGGACTTTGGCTATTGCTGAATTCTATCATTCGCTGATAAAGATTGATAGATCGCTGAATCAATGAAAAGCTGATCATGAAGTCCTCCGTACAAAGTATTTTTGTCTTAACCACCCTTGCACGACTCCGTACGATATGTCAGAAAAGAACCTCCTTATTCTCTGAATTCGTACAACCACCCTGATACTACACTGTTCAAACATGCGGCTACTTAGGTTGTCAACAAAGGTCAATGACATGCAACCAATCAGCTGCTGCCACGTGTAAAGTGTATACTGCCATGCATTAAATGCATGCAATATATAAGAAGATGAACTCACTTCATTTTGAAGTAACTTGCTAACTCTGGACAAGTTCATCCTTCTTATCTTTGAGATAGGTTATTATTAGTAATTTCCTTCTCCTTCTTAGTGCAAGAAACTTAGTGTTCCAACTTGTTTAGATTTAGGTTTACCCTTAATCTTGTTTCCGCAACAAGCTGTAAATTGTTAATGATTTATCAATAAATAATTTAGAAAAGTAAAATCTGTGTGTTTGTATTCAACCCCCCCCCCCCTTCTACAAACTTGTATAGCCCTTCGGGACCAACAGTTCTTCCTCATCGATATCGATGGGTTCTTCGTCTTCTTCAGACTCGACCTCATCAGCGTAAGGTACGGTCACATCAGCAATGACTTCTTTGTGTTGCTCTTCGAGTTGCTCCCCCTCAGAATCAGAGGGAAGTTTCTCGGTTCTCTCAGGGTTTTCAACTCCCTGAGGTTGTGAAGTAGAAGCAACAGTTTCATTTTTCTTCTCCCCCTCATCATTACGGGGAAGGTCTTCAGCTCTCTTCTCCCCCCTCTTCCACATTATGAGGAGGGCAGGCAAGAGGAATATCAGCAACACAAGCAGCAGCAGTAGTATGAGGATCACTGTCTTCTTAGCTAGTGATTCCCATACATAGTTCAACCGCTGCTAATCTGTCTTCAAGGCCAGATATAGCGATGGGGGGAGTTTATAGAGATCTTCTCTATCGGCCTGAGTAAAGTGAGACTTTGGAGCATCCAGGCGATTGAGTATCTGCTGAAGTAGATCTTTGACCGTCGTAACCTCACCCTTAAGAGTACCAACCTCTGTTTTCAATGATGTGACTTCATTGGACAAAGTGGTAAAGTTTGTTGCAAGGGTGGTGTTGGTAAGGTTGAGATTGTTGACGTTTGAGGAAGTTTCAGCGAGGGTGGTAACAAAAGTTGCAATGCTACCATCCACCTTCTCCATATCAGCTTTGGAGGCTTTCGGGTCAATAACCTCGGTTAGCTTCTTGAGGTTCTCTCCATCGTCTGTAACCGCTGAAGAGTTGGTGGAGAGAATGGTGTTGTATGATTCCATCTTTGTTTCCAGGGCCTTCAGGGAGGTGTTGATATCCCCCAAATTAGGACCTGAAACAGTTATTAACTTATGAATAGATGAAAGCTCAGAAGTTTGGGGTTGAGAGAAAGAAGTGTTTGGGATAATGTGTATACCTGCAGGCGGGTTGGTGAAGTTGTCGAAGCCTCGTAACCCTGAGAAAGTTTCGTAGTCATCTTTAATAGTTCATTGACGACTGGAAGTACCTGCAGGTCCTGTGTTTTGTTCTATCATCCTCTGAAGATGTTCAGCAGTAGTGTCGCTGAGGAAGATGTTTGTTAAGGAGAATAGGGGAAGAGATTGAGTGACCAAAGGAGAGGTGTGTGGAATGATGGTTGAGAAAGTGGGTTGGGTGTGGGGTTCAGCGTTGGGTTCGCTGAAATCACTTCAGTCTCTAGAGAGGCTAAAGAGGTGGGTTCAGTTCCAAGTTTATAACTTCAGCGTTTAGAGACGCTGAAGCTGGGATGGAAGGGGTGGCTTGATCAGCTGTGGCAGAGCGTACCACTGAACTATCCTTCAACTCTTCAAGATGAGTTGTGGAGTCTTCAGCATGTAAATGTTGGGGGGTTGCTCCTTGGTTTTCTTGATTCTTTTGGAACCAAGTTTGGAAGTAGATTGTTTCCTTTTTCGAGAAGGAGTGGAGGGTGCAGCTTGGGTATCAGCGGTTGGGATTTCCACTGAATGAGCCGCAGAAGTAGAAGAAGAAGGATTAAGGACAGATAAAAGAGTAGTAAGACGTACCTCGTTTGACAGCGGCTTGAAGTCGAGCACATTAGGGCCAACCTGAGCGAGTTTCAGATCACCCTCTTTTGGGTATTTGTCCCCAAGTCCAAGTTGAAAGATGGCGCTGATGAATCTGGGATAAGGAACCCATGAAGATCTATTGGCCATATCTACTCTGAACGCAAGATCATCATAGATGATTGAGGCCCAGTCAACATGTAGACCTTTCAGCAATGCACAGCCCATTGCTTGCTGAGGCTGAGCAGCTTGATCAGAGGAGCCACTCTACGCTATTATGCAACTTATCAGGTGTGTGAAGATTAAGTTCATCTCGCTTGGAATTTTGGACTTCTCTATGAGGGTCAGTTTCTTCTCAATCTCCTTGTCCCTCCCTGTGTCCCATGCGTAACCCATTGCATCAAAGAATGCAGTGATGGCTTCCCTATCAGCATGGTTTTTGTGGTTTGGCAGAGAGACACCGGGTTTTTCTTTGGTGGCAGTGGGTAGGCTGAGTGTTTTCCTTATAATGGCAGGGTTGATTTTGGTTGTGCCAAATTTGGTGTCACAGAGAATGACATCAATGAGTTTCTTAGGATCCTTTGAAGAAGGAACCTGAGTGTGTCTAGTAGTATACCAAAACTGAGATAGAAGAAATTTATGGGCAGGGGGTACGAAGGTTAAGGCTTTGAATAGGTAGCAGGTTTGGAGAAAATTCACAGCATCATCCAGATGTTTGACTTGCTTATTCGGAGGAAAATCGAAAAGCGCATAGAGATTGTTGGATTTTGAGAAGTCTACTTTCTCAAGCGTGAACTTGACCTGAGGAGCCTTTGGTAGATTCAGTTTCTTTGTAGCAGTAGATTTCTCAGCGGTAGGAGCAGCAGTAGAAGATGCCATTTATGTTTATCATATCAACCACGAATCATAAAAAAAAATCTTAATGTGGAAAGATTTTCCAATAAGATGTTCTTCGAATTTTTTCCATTTCATTCAGACAAAAATGTCTTAATGAAGATTAGGGTTTTCTTGTTTTGAAAAAGAAATACAAACCCAGTAAAAGTATTGTTTTCGATTTTCCTTTAGATAAGGATTCTGGAAAAAAATGAATGAAGAACAAGTTTAGGATTTTGAGTTTTAAACTTGAAGAACAACCATGAAATGTTGGTCCCGGAGGCCTATACAAGTTTGTAGAAGGGGGGGGGGGGGTTGAATACAAACACACAGATTTTACTTTTCTAAATTGTTTATTGATAAATCATTAACAATTTACAGCTTGTTGCGGAGACAAGATTAAGGATAAACCTAAATCTAAACAAGTTGGAACACAAAGGTTTCTTGCACTAAGAGAGATAAGGAAATTACTAATAATAACCGATCTTGAGATAAGAGATATGAACTTGTCCAGAGTTAGCAAGTTACTTCAAATGAAGTGAGTTCATCTCTTTATATACTGCATGCATTTAATGCAAGTCAGTATATACTTTACACGTGTCATCAGCTGGTTGGTTGCATGTCATTGACCTTGGTTGACAACCTTAGTAGCCGTATGGATGAATAGTGTAGTATCAGAGTGGTTGTACGATTTCAGATATTCGGAGGTTCTTTTCTGACAATTCGTACGGAGTCGTGCAAGGGTGGTTAAGACAAAAGTACTTTGTACGGAGGTGTAACATCCCTTATCTTTAAAACACTCATTTAACGGAAAGTAACCTTAAAATACAGCGGAAGATTTGTAATTAAAACATTTAGATAAAATCCCATAATCTTATAGAAAAGAGTACAAGTTTGCAACTTAAAACCAATAAGTTTGAGAAAAACAATATTCAACTGAAAAGCTTAGAGAATCCAAAACTATCATTCATCAAAAGAAAATATAAGCTGCTGAGCTGCCGCAAATCCAAAAGCTTCAAGCTGGAGCCTTTCCTTTATTCTTCGAAGATGTACCTGCCACTAAAAGATGAATAACAACGGGGTAAGCTTTCGCTTAGTGAGCACGCACCTATACCACATATCATCATGCATACATACTCGCATAAACATAGCAATCACATACATGTAACATCCTTCCATTCCTTAAGGCACAAAGCCAATAAGGAAGGTCATAACTAGACACTGGTACCAGGCCTCTTCATACATAACATATTCCCTAGGGGTATTACTACCACCATAGGTACTCTTTCCTTTGGCAAAGCCAAACATACACATAATCACACATGCAATCCAACTACATACACATAACTTACATAATATAGGTAGAGTACTCACCTGTCAAGATGTCAATTACCAAGTACTTCACAGTGTATAATAATCACCTCGTACCACCTATAACATTCATACATACACATATCATAACAAGCCCAAAAATGGAACTCTAATTCTATCCCAACTCTCATCCCGAAATGACATAGCTAGGATAGTCCAAATACCATAAAACTTGCCAAACATCCTATTTCATACACCCCATTTCTATTGATTTCTAAACATAATACACATACCTTGCAATTCTAGACTGCGAACAACAATCCTCCTAGAACCTTTCACAACTTGAATCTTCCAAAATCACCAAATCTTTCGCCTGGAAAAATACAACAACTTCGGACACTTGGTTCTCTCTACTGGCAACTCCGATGCCAAATCCCTCCGGTCAGAATGTATATTAGAGGGTCGTGAAGTCCCTGTCCATATTTCACGACGATCCAACGGTTAACGAAGGAGAATCGGTCGATCTTTCACAGCAGCTCACAAGAACTCTGCCTGGAAAATACAGCAACTTCGGACACTTGGTTCTCTCTACTGGGAACTCCGATGCCAAATCCCTCCGGTCAGAATGTATATTAGAGGGTCGTGAAGTCGTTGTCCAAATTTCACGACGATCCAACGGTTAACGAAGGAGAATCGGTCGATCTTTCACAGCAGCTCACAAGAACTCCGAAAATCCCTTTCTCTTTTCTCTCTTCTTTGCTAAAGAAACAAATGGCTGCAAATGAGGGTGTTTAGGGTTTCCATCCCTTTACATACATGCCAAAACACACCCTCATCTTACAAAATTGATAAACTGGCCCCTAGATTCCTGAACACGTACATAACGACCCAAAATTTAACTCAACCCCAAAAGAGACAGTTAAATCACGTAAATTGGGAAACGGGGTGTTACAACTCTCCCCCACTTACCAGGATTTCGTCCTCGAAATCGATCAGACTTGGAAGAGTTCCGGATAATTCGATCTCATCTCAGCTTCCGGTTCCCATGTCCATTCTGATCCTTTTCGGTGTTCCCACTGAACTTTCACTAAGCTGATCTCCTTGTTTCGCAAGGATTTGGTCTTCCCTTCCAAGATTGCTATCGGTCTCTCAATATAATTCAACCGTTCGTCGACCTGTATGTCATCTATAGGGACATGCGCCGACTCGTCAGCTAAACATTTCCTCAACTGAGACACGTGGAAGATGTTGTGTATCAGACTGAGTTCCGGCGGAAGCTCCAGCCGGTACGCAACCTTCCCAACCCGTGCTATCACCTTGAAAGGTCCGATAAACCTAGGGCCTAGCTTGCCCCTCTTCCGGAATCGGATCACCCCTTTCCAAGGTGACACCTTCAACAAAACATTATCTCCCACGTTGAACTCCAAATCCGACCTTCGCTTGTCGGCGTAACTCTTTTGACGACTCTGTGCGGTTCGTAGCCTATCCCGAATCATCTCAATACTTTCCGTCGTTTTCTGAACCACTTCTGTGCTGCTTAACTCCCGCTGGCCTACCTCTCCCCAACAGATAGGAGTCCTACATCTTCTCCCGTACAACATCTCATACGGAGGCATGCCAATACTGGCATGGAAACTGTTGTTGTATGAGAACTCAGCCAACGGTAAATACGTATCCCAGCTGCCCCCAAAATCCAAAACACAGGCTCTCAACATATCCTCAAGAGTCTGAATTGTTCTCTCGCTTTGCCCGTCCGTCTGTGGGTGAAAGGTTGTACTGAACTGAAGTCTCGTACCCAAATCTTCATGGAACTTCCCCCAAAACCGCGACGTAAACCGAACATCCCTGTCTGATATCACTGTTACCGGTACCCCATGCCTTGCTACAATTTCACTGACATAGATGTCAGCTAACTTTTCTGCAGATGAACTTTCACGGATCGCGATAAAATGGGCACTCTTTGTCAGCCTATCTACAACCACCCAAATGGCATCATGATTCCTAGGTGTTCGAGGCAACTTGGTAATCAGATCCATTGTTATATGCTCCCACTTCCACTCTGGTATCTCTAATGGCTGTAACTTCCCGTGCGGTCTCTGATGCTCTGCTTTGACCCTTAAACAAGTCAAACATTTCTCCACGTACTTAGCCACGTCCCTCTTCATCCCCGGCCACCAGTAGTCAGTCTTCAGATCTCTATACATCTTAGTAGCACCGGGATGGATAGAGAACCTTGACTTATGCGCCTCGTCCAGAAGTGTTTGCCTTGCCTCACACGATACTGGAACCCATACCCGACCGTACCGAGTCAATAGACCTCGACTGTCGGGCACTAACTGATCCACCTGTCCCTTTATCCGTTCCTTCTTCTGGTTCTCACCCTTGATCGCTTCCTCTTGAGACCTTCTTACCAAGTCGTGAAGCGACGTTGATACTGTTAGTCTCATCAACGGTACCCGAAGTAGAACACTACTCGCTCTTCTACTCAAGGCATCCGCTACGACATTTGCCTTCCCCGGGTGATAAAGAATCTCGCAATCCTAATCCTTCACCACATCCAACCACCTCCGCTGTCTCATGTTCAAATTCTGTTGATCCATGAAATAACGAAGACTCTTGTGGTCCGTATAGATAGTACACTTCACCCCATACAGGTAGTGCCGCCATAACTTGAGAGCGAACACCACTGCCGCAAGCTCCAAATCGTGAGTCGGGTAATTCACCTCATGCATCTTCAGTTGACGAGACGCATAGGCAATCACCCTTCCCCTCTGCATAAGAACGCAGCCTAGCCCGTGATAAGACGCATCACAGTAGACTGTCATGTCTTCAACTCCCTCCGGTAGTGTCAACACCGGAGCCTCGCATAACTTTCTCTTTAAGGTTTCGAACGCTGTTTTCTGTTCCTCTCCCCAAACGAAACGTTCGTTCTTCCTCGTCAGCTTCGTCAACGGAACTGCTATCTTGGAGAAATCCTGGATGAACCGGCGGTAGTACCCGGCTAATCCAAGGAAACTCCTAATCTCAGTGGGAGTCTTCGGGGTTTCCCACTTCATCACTGCCTCCACCTTCGCTGGGTCTACCTTGATACCCTCTCGGTTCACAAGATGTCCAAGAAATTGAACCTCTTGTAACCAGAAATCACACTTGGAGAACTTTGCATATAACTGCTCCTTACGCAAAATCTCCAAAACCTCTCGTAGATGCTCCATATGATCCTCCTTCGACTTGGAGTAGATCAGTATATCGTCTATAAACACGATGACTGACCTATCCAACATCGGTCTGCAAACTCTATTCATAAGATCCATGAATGCCGCCGGTGCGTTCGTCAGTCCAAATGGCATCACGATGAACTCGAAATGCCCGTACCTGGTTCTGAACGCTGTCTTGTGAACATCCTCTTCCCTGACCTTCAACTGGTGGTACCCTGAGCGAAGATCTATCTTAGAGAACCAAACGGCTCCCTGAAGTTGATCGAAGAGATCGTCGATCCTCGGCAACGGGTATCTGTTCTTCACCGTAAGCTTGTTAAGCTCTCTATAGTCGATGCACATCCGCATCGACCCGTCCTTCTTTTTCACGAAAAGGATAGGGGCTCCCCAAGGTGAACTACTGGGGCGGATGAAACCCTTATCCAATAGTTCCTCCAGCTGCTTAGACAGTTCATGCATCTCCGGAGGTGCCAAACGGTAAGGAGCCTTTGCTACCGGTGCCGCCCCCGGAATCAAGTCTATTCGGAACTCCACTTGCCTCCCGGGAGGAATGCCAGGCAAGTCATCCGGGAAAACATCCGGAAACTCGCTGACCACTGGTACATCTGCCACTGTTCTCTTCTTTTTCTCCTCCCGTTCATCAACAATATACGCCAAGTAACTGCTACCACCATGGTGCACATATCTTCTAGCTTTGGCCAAAGTGCACACCTTTGGTACCCCTTTTCTTCCTTCACTCGAGATAGTTAATTCTCCCCCACTTGGGGTTCGAATCACTACCTGCTGTTTTTCACAATCAATGCGCGCTCCATTCCGACTAAGCCAATCTATCCCAACTACTACATTTATTTCCCTCATCGCAATAGGAATATGATCTATACTAAACTTCACTCCGGCTATCTCTATTACATTACCTTTATACACATCACTCACAAAACGAAACTCCTCGTCCGCTATTTCTACTTCTAGCGGACTCTCTAACCTGTCCTTTACAATAGCAAAGTCTTTACAAAACGATAAAGAAACAAAAGATTTAGTAGCTCCCGAGTCAAATAAGACAAGGGCAGGTGATGCATTAACAGGAAAAATACCTGTCACGACATCTGGCTCCTCCTTTGCTTCATCTACGGTCATCTGGAACACTCGCCCCCGAGTCCTGGGTGCGTCGTTCTTCTTTCCCAATCCACCCTCTAGCATCTTCACCGGTGCGGTCCCCGAGTTCTGGACCGACCCGGTATTCATTGGGCACTCGTCAGCAAAGTGGCCTGGCTTGTAGCACTTAAAACATATCTTTGCGGTCGCCTTGCAGTCTCGACTGATATGACCCGGTTGCCCGCATTTGTAACAGGTTCCGGAGCCCATACGGCATTCTCCCGGATGCTGTCGTCCACACTTCCCACAGCGGGGATGCTCTCTCTTGAACTCTTTCTTTACCTCCGGTTTATGACTCCCAGTTTTGAACCTCTTAGTCTGCTGAGGTTGAGTCTGAACCGTTTCTGCCCTTCTTGTCTTTCTTTGGCTCTCTAATTCGAGCTCTCTAGCCCGAGCCGCCTCGTGCATCTGCTGAAAATCAGTGCACCTTGCCATAACAACAAATTCTCTAATCTCCTGTTTCAAAACTCTCCCATATCTGTACATTTTGGCCTTTTCATTCCTGACATACTCAGGACAGAAAAGGGACCGCTCCAAAAACTTGTCAGTGATCTCGTTCACCGACTCCGTAGTTTGCTCCATAGATAGAAACTCATTTGTGAGTCTCTCTACCTCAATTTGGGGCACATACTGTTCCATGAACAGTTCCTTGAACTGTTCCCAAGTCATGCTATCCACTTGTTCTGGCGTCCGAGCACGAACAATAAGGTTCCACCAGTCTTTCGCTGCCTTCCTCAGAAGGTTCGATGCGTAGCGAACCTTGACTTCCTCGGCATAAAAACTGGTGCGGAAAGCACCCTCCACCTCAGCTATCCAACGAGTGCTGGTTACGGGGTCCTTCTGCCCCTCAAACTGTGGCGGCTGACAGGCCGAGAAATCTCTGTAGCTTGTCCCCCGTGGTTGTACGCCTGACAAGCCCCCTGATCCACTGGCCCTGCTGGCCACAGCTGCCTCTACCTGACTACGAATTTCATTAGCCAGTTCCTGCTTTACCTGCTCAAAGAGACTTGGGAGTAACTCGTGAAGAACCTCCCCGACCTCAGCAGCGATCACACCTCTCAGATCAGGAATTTCCTGATCCTCTTCAATAATCGGTCTCTTGCCTTGCCTTCTAGTGTTCACCATTCTGATACATAAACATGATACTTTAGAATAATTCATCTACATCCCCCCCCCCCTGAGCAAACTCCTAGCATAGTCCAGAGGTCCTAGCTTAGTTGTCTTTCTTTCTAACATGCTCCTTAGAAACCCTCTGCTTATACTCTCTTAGCAAAATCCCTTTCTAGCATGTTACTACCCAACCCTCAACCTTGTCTGGTTCATAGAATTCTTTTGCAACTATATCAAGTCCCGGCATGTACAATGTAATTGCAATGGTATGGGCCCTTATACCATTATAATTACACCCTCCATGTTTAGACTCAACACCGTCACTAAGGTTCCAATTCCCAGCTTAGTTGGTACCTTTAACATATATATCACAACATTTTCCATACCTACCACTTATCATATAAACATTATAATCATATTCTAATTCACATTATGCATCAAACAAAACATACTTGAAACCATAACCTTGTCACATTGACCATATCTAGCATACATAAACATAATTACTCATCCTATACAGTTATAAAACTGGTCTTTCACAAAAATTGAACATGCTTTATCATAAATCCTAATATGGAATAGTGTGCTCACCCCCGTCTTGATGCTCTGGACCGCAGCTCAGCCGTGAAAACTTTTTCTTTTAAAACACCCTTTCCTTATAAACCATTTTCTTACACGAAACAGCTTTTTTTAAAGGTTACTTATTTGAAAACTTGAGCACTTGGGTTTAAGTTCAAACACTCACCACTTGTGAATGCCCGAATCCCTTAAACCAAGGCTCTGATACCAACTGTAACATCCCTTATCTTTAAAACACTCATTTAACGAAAAGTAACCTTAAAATACAGCGAAAGATTTGTAATTAAAACATTTAGATAAAATCCCATAATCTTATAGAAAAGAGTACAAGTTTGCAACTTAAAACCAATAAGTTTGAGAAAAACAATATTCAACTAAAAAGCTTAGAGAATCCAAAACTATCATTCATCAAAAGAAAATATAAGCTGCTGAGCTGCCGCAAATCCAAAAGCTTCAAGCTGGAGCCTTTCCTTTATTCTTCGAAGATGTACCTGCCACTAAAAGATGAATAACAACGGGGTAAGCTTTCGCTTAGTGAGCACGCACCTATACCACATATCATCATGCATACATACTCGCATAAACATAGCAATCACATACATGTAACATCCTTCCATTCCTTAAGGCACAAAGCCAATAAGGAAGGTCATAACTAGACACTGGTACCAGGCCTCTTCATACATAACATATTCCCTAGGGGTATTACTACCACCATAGGTACTCTTTCCTTTGGCAAAGCCAAACATACACATAATCACACATGCAATCCAACTACATACACATAACTTACATAATATAGGTAGAGCACTCACCTGTCAAGATTTCAATTACCAAGTACTTCACATTGTATAATAATCACCTCGTACCACCTATAACATTCATACATACACATATCATAACAAGCCCAAAATTGGAACTCTAATTCTATCCCAACTCTCATCCCGAAATGACATAGCTAGGATAGTCCAAATACCATAAAACTTGCCAAACATCCTATTTCATACACCCCATTTCTATTGATTTCTAAACATAATACACATACCTTGCAATTCTAGACTGCGAACAACAATCCTCCTAGAACCTTTCACAACTTGAATCTTCCAAAATCACCAAATCTTTCGCCTGGAAAAATACAGCAACTTCGGACACTTGGTTCTCTCTTCTGGGACATCCGATGCCAAATCCCTCCGGTCAGAATGTATATTAGAGGGTCGTGAAGTCGCTGTCCAAATTTCACAACGATCCAACGGTTAACGAAGGAGAATCGGTCGATCTTTCACAGCAGCTCAAAAGAACTCCGCCTGGAAAATACAGCAACTTCGGACACTTGGTTCTCTCTACTGGGAACTCCGATGCCAAATCCCTCCGGTCAGAATGTATATTAGAGGGTCGTGAAGTCGCTGTCCAAATTTAACGACGATCCAACGGTTAACGAAGGAGAATCGGTCGATCTTTCACAGCAGCTCACAAGAACTCCGAAAATCCCTTTCTCTTTTCTCTCTTCTTTGCTAAAGAAACAAATGGCTGCAAATGAGGGTGTTTAGGGTTTCCATCCCTTTACATACATGCCAAAACACACCCTCATCTTACAAAATTGATAAACTGGCCCCTAGATTCCTGAACACGTACATAACGACCCAAAAATTAACTCAACCCCAAAAGAGACAGTTAAATCACGTAAATTGGGAAACGGGGTGTTACGGAGGACTTCATGATCAGCTTTCGTTGATTCAACGATTATCATTTTCTATTCAGCGAATGATAAAGTTCAGCGATAGCTGAAGTCTTGTACTTGATACTTCACGTTGAGTGGACAAATCTGAGTCTTCGCTGATCCGCATCAGTTCATTAGGAGACTTGTTGCTGGTTCTTGAGCTTGATCTTCGACTTCAGCGTAGAACCTTTGTTGACGTGAAACTTGTCTTCAGGGATCATAAGTAAACAACTAACTTATCAGCGATCATCATAATGACTGAACAGACTCAGCACATTAATGGCAGTGTTCGCTGAATGTTTAATTTAAAAGAGCGAGAGTTCCTATCAGCGGTACTGTAAGATCTTAGTACTTATCAGCGATAGTGAAACTCTGATACATATTGTTTACTTACAATTTTCACTAAGTATATAAGAGAGGGTCATTATCAAATCACTGAGGGTTTGGATCAACAATCTCCCCCTATTTGATTATGACATAGCAACAAATAAAATTGCTAAGTATGAAAACATAAGGATAAAAAGAACTCATAAAGTATTTGTCCCTTTTACTGTTTTCTGGGATCTTTTCAGTACTGATGGAGTAAAGTACGTTCGCTGAAATCTTTCTTTAAGATATTGAATCAGGTTACAATGAAGAACAGAAAGATTATAAGTACAAGCGAAATAATTTACAAGTACAGAAGGATAACTGATACAATAGAGAAAAAGGAGATTATATCAGTCTTCAAAAGGTTCTTCCTTAATGAGAAGGTCATCAAGGGTCGTCTTTTCAGTGGGGATCATCCAGTCAGGAACCGTTACGCCTTGTTTTCTTTTGTTCAGCGCTTCTTCAAAGATTAAGGGTTTTAGGTGTCGTGCCTGAATGTCTTTTCTGAAGTCACACCTGTAGATGAGATCTCTCAGCTGTTCGATTGGAGTGATTGGAAGCTCAGCGATCCGTTGAAAACATTCACATGGTGGCAAAGAAATGTCAAGGGCAGATAGGTCAGGGTCAGGACTAAGCACTTCATCGCGAGAGAAACCAATTCCAGTTTCATTTCGTATGACAGGACCTAAGTTTGAATCATGACGTTTCTTCTTTGGAGAGGCCCTTTTTCTTTTCAGCTTAAGATCGGGAAGAGGAGGAATGTCTACACAAGAAGATATCAAGTCGATCTGTCTGTTTATCAGCTTTTCGAAATGATCCTTGTACTTAGATTGTGACGAATGGATAGCTAACCTCATCTCCAGCCATTCAGAGAGACCATACCTTTTTACACTATCAGCGCGAAAGGCTTCGGATTGGCCATCTTCTCTGAAAAGTTTGATGTCAACAATAGGTACTCCGATAGATGTTCTTACAGAGATGAATACCTTGTTGATCTTCGTTGGACGATATCTGAAGTGGATTTTCTCTTTACACCAGATCAGGGTAGTCTGAGAAACTTCAGTTTTCTTTTCCACGATCTTCTGGGCTTCTTCCCAAAGCTTTCGTTGGATTTGAATGGGAACACGTTTCAGCTTGGGGTCTTTGACAGATTCTTGAGTAAGCTTGATGGCGTATTCTCTGTCTTTCTCTTCAGCTTCCTTTCTTTCAGCGATGAGGCGTTCAGCTCTGAGGTGTTCCTTGTATTCAGCTTTTGAAATTCTGAACTTAGGAGGAACTGAAGGCAGTTGATCACGCCTTAGAATGATTCGCTGATCCTCGAATCGCTTTATTATTTCCTCTTTTCTCTTTTGATCCTCTTCACTCATCTTTTGAGGAGCTGAGGAAGACCTGGTTCTGTGCGAGAGAGGTTGTTCTTCTGGTTCATCAGTCTCAGAGATCAAATATAAGACTGGGATTATTTCATCAGCAGCAGCTGGCTTTATTTGTGAAGTCGCAATAGTAGAACCTTCAGCGATATCCTCAAACAGGGGAGAGGACTAGCTAAAACACAGCGATCTTACAAATAAGAACATGGGTAGAAGAACTTGGGTAGAAAAAGAAAGATAAATATGTTCAGGTGTAGGCTAGGGTAGTAGAACTTATAGAGGAGGGATGGAGTGAGAGATGTTTAGTGTACCTAACAAACCGGCTTTTCAAGCAAGATCGTCAGATTGTCATCTTCAGCGACGCTTTTGCCTTTGCCTTTCTCAGCGCCAGAGGCTGAGGGCTTTGTCTTTGTCCGCTCCCCTGTTGGTTCATTTATTGAAATTCCCTTAAGAGCTTTAATCCTTGGGGCAGGTTTGACGATAAAGAAATCATCGTCATCTTCGTCATCATCATCATCATCATTCTTTGGAGAAGAAGATGGTTCATCATCACGGATGTCGACGGCTTCATCATCTTCTGCTTCGGATTCTTCAGCGTCTTCTTCGAGTTGCTCCCCCTCATATACAGAGGCGAGCTTCTCGGTTCCCTCAGGGTTTTCATCTCCCTGAGGTCCAGCGATAAGATCTTCATTCTTCTCTCCCCTGATAGATTCATCATGGGAAAGGTCTTCAGCGCTCTTTTCAAGATCCTCAACGCTCTTCTCATCGGTATGTTCAGCGCTCTTTTCCTCGGGATGTTCAGCGCTCTTCTCCCCCTCTTTCTCATGATGACTGGGGGAGGAATGGGTAGACTCTATAGCTGTGGGAGGCTCTCTGTCTTCTTGGCCAGAGATACCCACACAACTTTCAATCTTTGCTAATCTGACTTCTAGGCCAGTTATAGCAGGATTGATCTTTTCCAGGTCTTTGCGATCCGTCGCTCTGAAAGTTTCCAAAGCAGGGGCAGGGGCAGGGGCAGGTTCAGGAGCAGGAGTTCTCGCCTTGTTGAGCAACTCTTCAATTATTGTTTTCATCGAACCAACGTCGGTCTTTACAGAGCCTAAGTCAGTCGTCAGAGTTTGAACATTTGTCTTCACAGCAGACATATCACCCTCTAGTGCTCCAACCGATGTCTTCAGCGTTGTTACTTCGCCGGACATGGAGGAAACTGATTGTTTGAGTGAGGTGTAGTCTGTGTAGATATCAGCGAGCACCTTAGCAAAGTCGCTGAGAGTCTTATCAACTTGCTTCAAGTCATCTGTGGAAGCTTTCTTCTCCACCACCGTAGTCAGCTTTGTCAAATTCTCTCCAGCGTTTGTTACAGCTGTAGTGTTGTTGGAGAGTGTGGTGGTGAGACCGGTCAGCTTTGTTTCAACGGACTTCAGAGACTCGTTGATGTCTCCCAAATTAGGACCTGTAACACATAAGTACTTGTGAACAAAGGAAAGCTCAGAAGTTTCAGGTTTAGTTACAGTGTATATGGGTTGATTTGTACCTGCAGGAGGATTGACGACGTCGTCAAAGTTACGGATTCCTGAAAAATGTTCCATATCTTCCTCAAAAGTGCGGTAAGGTATGGTGATCTCTGCAGGTCCTGTCTTCATCATTCGTTGAGAAGCGTCAGCGGTGGCTTCTGGAATGATGGCATCTCCAGTGTTCTTTGGAGGAGTGTCCAATTGAGTGGAGGGAGAAGCGAAGGATAAGAATGGGGTTTGGGTTCTGAGTTCAGCGTTGGAATCGCTGAGAATCACTTCATCAGTCTTTTGAGAGACTGAGGGAGGTTTGGTAGGTTCCAAGTTTCTAACCTCAGCGTTTGGAGACGCTGAAGTCTGGATTGGAGGGATGGCTTGCACGGGTGTAGCAGAGCGTACCACGGAACTTTCCTTCAGCTCTTCAGAATGAGCTGAGGAGTCTTCAGCATGGAATTGTTGGGGTTGCTCCTTGGTTTTCTTGATCCTTTTGGAATCAAGTTGGGTTTGAGAGTGTTTCCTTTTCTTAGAAGGAGAGGATTGTGTGGTCGGGGCATCAGCGATGGGTATTGTCGCTGAAGGAGCCACAGAAGTCGAAGAATTGGGGTTAAGAAGAGAGAGAAGGGTAGAGAGACGTACCTCATTGTCGACAGGTTTGAAATCGAGCACCTTAGGGCCAACCTGAGAAAGTTTCAGGTCCCCCTCTTGAGGATAG
This sequence comes from Saussurea involucrata, assembly GCA_033807775.1. Taxonomy (NCBI): domain Eukaryota; kingdom Viridiplantae; phylum Streptophyta; class Magnoliopsida; order Asterales; family Asteraceae; genus Saussurea; species Saussurea involucrata. Next base: position 41,998,143 of record CM066325.1, on the reverse strand, counting down.
CTGTCCTTCAGGCCATATTGGAAGATGGCGCTGATGAATCGGGGGTAGGGAACCCATGCAGGTCTGTCAGCAGCAGAATCTACTCTTTGTACTAGGTCATCATATGATAGATGCCCAGTCAATATGTAGACCTTTCAGCAGTGCGTATCCCATAGCCTGCTGAGGTTGAGCGGCTTGATCAGAGGAGCCGATCTTTGCTGTCATGCAGCTGATCAGGTGTGCGAAGATGAAATTCATCTTGCTGGGCAATTTGGACTTCTTTATCAGCGTCAGCTTCTTCTCGGGCTTCTTGTCCCTTCCAGTTTCCCAGACATAGCCCATTGCATCAAAAAATGCAATAAGAGCTTCTTTGTCAGCGTGCCTTTTATGGTCAGGGAATGGAACAAACGGTTTTTCTTTGGTAGCATTGGGAAAGTTTAGAGCTTTTCGAATGATTGCGGGGGTTATCTTAATTGTGCCATACTCAGTATCGCTGAGTATGCAATCGATGGTTTTGGAGGGATCTTTGGCGGATGGTAGCTGAGAGTGTCTGGCAGAGTACCAGAACTGGGATAGTAGCAGCTGACTTGCGGGAGGTGTGATGGTCAGGGCTGTTGAAATGCAGCAGTTTTTTAGGAAATTCACAGCATCATCCAGATGTGTGACTTGCTTTCGAGGAGAAAACTCGAGAAGCGCAGAGAGGTTGTTGACCTTGGTCCAATCTAGCTGATCCAGCTTGAACTTAACCTGAGGGGCTTTGATGATATCCACTTCCTCAGAGTCAGCGGAGATGGACTCAGCGGTAACATTGATCTTTGAAGATGCCATTTCTCTGTATTATCAGTTCAACCAAAGATGTTAACAAATAAGAATTGTCTTGATATGGAAAGAATTTCCATTAAGATGGTTCGAATTTTGTCCATTTCATTCAGACAAAAAATGTCTTAATGAAGATTAGGGTTTTTCATGATTTTGAAACGAAATGTAAAACCCATAAAGTCTTGTATTCCAGTTTTAAAAAAATGGATACGAATGAAGAACAAGTTTAAGATTTAGATTTAAAACTTGAAGAACAGCCATGAAATGGTTGTGTTCATAAAACCATGAAAGAAATGATTTTATTTTTAAGTTCTTTTGTTTGATCTTGTTTAAAACAATGATAAGATCAGAAACAAGTTAAGCATTTGGTAAAAAAATAAGAACATATTAACCTTGAAGTTTTGATGAAGAAGATGATGAACAGTTCTTTGAAGATTTGAGAGCACAAATGCAACAGTAATTCTTTTCTTGCGGAGGAAGATTGATCGCGTAAAAGACAAATATAAACCAAGAGATTGTTTATATAGGGAGTTTTAGAGAGAGAAAACCTTGAGCAGGAAAAGGTTTTCATCATGACACGGACACGTGTTTGCATTTGATTGAAAGTTTGAACGAAACGTGCAAACGTGTGTCAGAAAGAAATCGTGCCTGGTGTTATCCGTTGCAATGACGTCACAACTGTCATTTCATATTCTTGGTTGTCTCTGAGGTTTTGAAAAAAAACTCAGGGACTCTTTGAAAACATGAAGCACTGAATAGAAATATCAGTGAAGGTTTTAAGAAATTTCAAAAAGTCGCTGTTAAGAAAGAGATATTCAGCGATGCAATTTATTTTGAAATCTTGCATTTACATGCGATATGTCAGAGAGAGAAAACTTACCTTGATATCAGCGAATCAAGTTTATTCAGAGAGAAGACGATGAAATGGATTATATAAGTTGATTTTATTCTATCGCTGATCAATGTAAACCGCTGAAGGTTTTATCCTTCAAAGTTCAGCATTCCAAGCTCGCTGATGAGAAAGTTGAATCTTGTCTCATTAAGAGGTTTGGTAAATAGATCAGCTAACTGATAATCAGTTGGAATAAAATGAAGTTCTATATCACCATTCATCACATGATCTCTGATAAAATGATATCTGATTTCGATGTGTTTTGTCTTTGAGTGTAGCACTGGGTTGTTGGCTATAGTGATGGCACTAGTGCTGTCGCAATAGATTCAAATTTTGGAGAGCTGAAGATCATAGTCTAGTAGCTGATTTCTCATCCACAAGACTTGAGAACAACATCTTCCAGCGGCTACATATTCAGCTTCAGCTGTGGAAGTGGACACTGAGTTTTGCTTCTTACTTGTCCAACTTACCAGCTTTCCACCCAGGAGCTGACATCCTCCTGTGGTGCTTTTCCTATCCATTTTGCATCCTGAAAAATCACTGTCTGAATAGGCGGTTAGATCGAATCCTGAGTCTTTGGGATACCAAAGGCCTAGATTCGTTGTACCCTTAAGATATCGAAAGATTCGCTTTACAGCTTTCATATGAGATATCTTAGGTTCAGCTTGATATCGTGCACACAAGCATGTTGCAAACATAATATCGGGTCGGCTAGTTGTAAGATACAATAGTGAGCCGATCATCCTACGGTACAGCGTGACATTGACAGGAACACCCTTAGTGTCCTTATCAAGTGTCAGTGGTGGTGCCATAGGGGTTTTCATAGCTGAACTTTCAGTTAAGTCGAATTTCTTCAGCATATCTTTAACAAAATTTCCCTGATTAATGAAAGTTCCTTTTTCATTTTGTTTTATCTGTAGACCAAGGAAATATGTTAGTTCACCCATCATGCTCTTTTTATACTCATCTTTCATTCTATCAGCGAAACGAGTACAGAGATCAGGGTTAGTCGAGCCAAATATAATATCATCAACATATATTTGAACAAGAATGATATGAGCTTTTACTTTCCTAAAAAATAGAGTTTTGTCTATTTTGCCTCGCTCAAAATGTTCAATATGGAGATAAGTAGAGAGAGTATCATACCATGCACGAGGAGCTTGCTTTAAGCCATAAAGTGCCTTATCCAGTTTATAAACATAACCTGGACGCTTAGGATCTGAGAATCCTGAAGGTTGTTCCACATAAACTTCTTCATTTAGCTTTCCATTCAGAAACACTGACTTAACATCCATCTGATGTACTTTGAAGTTTTTGTGTACAACATATGCTAAGAATAGACGAATAGATTCAAGTCTTGCTACTGGAGCAAATGTTTCGTCATAATCCATGCCTTCCTCTTGTCTGTATCCCTGAGCAACAAGACGAGCTTTGTTGCGAGTTACAGTACCATGTTCGTCCAACTTGTTTCGATAGACCCATTTAGTGCCTATCACCGTTTTGTCAGTTGGTCTACGAACGAGTTTCCAAACTTTGTTTCTTTCGAATTCAGTCAGCTCTTCTTGCATAGCGCTGACCCAGTTTGGATCTCTGAGGGCATCATCTATTTTCTTTGGTTCAGTTAGAGAAATAAAGTTAACAAATAAACAAATATTACCTGCACTTCTACGAGTCTGAATACCAGCGTTTGGATCACCAAGAATTTGATCGATTGGGTGATTTACAGTCCATCGCTGAGCCGGGGCATACGTCGCTGACTCAGTCTGAACTGGAGAAACTGAAGATGAGGCTTCAGCTACTTCTGGATTATCAGCTAAGAGAGGAATGTTTGCACTTGTCACTTCATTCACTGATTGCTGAGAAATAGATGGAATTTCTGAGATATTTGGATCAACTGCAGGTATAGTGTTTATAGGAACAGCTGAGACCCAAGATGTTTCAGTTTCACTATTCTGCATATCTGGAATGATAGTAGGACCATCATTTTCTACGGTGTGAGCATGAGGAGTGGGAACTTCTTCTGAATCACCAAGATGAGAAAACATCCATTGATTCAGTTCTTCAGTATCAGCGGACGGTTTAGAGTTCGCTGAACGGGATTCGTCAAACGTGACGTGAATAGTTTCTTCTACAGTTTGTCTTCTACGGTTGAAGACTCTAAAGGCTTTGGAGACTGAGGAGTATCCAAGAAAGATTCCATCATCAGCCTTAGGATCAAACTTTCCAAGGGCATCTCTGTTGTTCAGTATAAAACACTGACATCCAAAGATGTGAAGAAAGCTGATTGAAGGCTTTCTCCCATGAAAGAGTTCATAGGCTGTCTTTTTGAATCTTTTAACTATCAGCGACCTGTTTTGCGTAAAACAAGCAGTGTTGACCGCTTCTGCCCAAAACTGAGTAGGCAGGTGAGAATCGCTGAGCATTGAACGTGCAACTTCAATAATTGTTCTATTTCTTCTTTCAGCGACTCCATTTTGTTGCGGTGTTCTCACTGATGAAAAGTTGTGAGAAATACCCTTACTCTCAAGGAAGGAATCAAGAGAACTGTTTTTGAATTCAGTTCCATGATCACTCCTTATTGAGCGAACAGTCATATTGTTCAGAGTTTCCATCTTCCGAACAAAGGTGATGAGTTCTTCAGGGGTGTCACTCTTAGAACAGAGAAACATTACCCATGTGTAACGAGAGAATTCATCAACTATGACCAGCGTATATTTCTTTCCAGCGATAGATTGTTTGTTAACAGGGCCAAACAGATCCATATGGAGTAGTTGTAGAGGAGATGACACTGAGGAGACTTGCTTTGACTTGAAGCTTGCCTTGGTCTGCTTCCCTTTTTCATACGCTGAACATAAAGATTCTTTGGCGTATGAATGCTGAGGTAGACCAGTGACTAACTCTTTGGAGGAAAGAGTATTCAGTGTCTTGAAATTTAGATGCGAGAGCCTCTTGTGCCATAGCCAGTTAACATCAGATGAGGCCTTTGAGAAGAAACAGGAGTTCTCAGTGGTTGTTGAGTCCATGTTTATTACATAAACATTTTCCAAACGATAACCGCTTAGAGCTATCTTCTCCTTTTTGTCAGTGACAAAGCAGGATTCCTTAGTGAAAATCACTTTGTTATCCATGTCGCAAAGCTGACTGATGCTCAGAAGATTATGCTTCAGCCCTTCAACATATGCGACTCTTCTGAAGGAGGTTGTACCATTTGAAAGTACACCATACCCTCGGGTGTGTCCTTTTCCATTTCCACCGAAAGTCACAGAGGGACCCTTCTCTTCCTTGTATTCAGCGAGCAGGTTTTTCTTTCCAGTCATGTGTCTAGAGCATCCGCTATCGAGATACCAGATACCCTTCTTAACCTGCATTTACAAAGGAAGATTAGTTTTGCTTGGGTACCCACTTAACCATGTATACACGTTTGTCAGTGGAGCTAGTTGGAATAGAAGGTTCAACGGTCTTCGCAGCATTTGAAGATTCAGCTTTGTCTTTCTTCACTTTGGTTAATTTCTTAACTTCAGTGGTAGGAGTCACCTTGACCTGATATGCATCGGGGTTGGTCTTCTTTGCCTTGGGGGCAATCTTCACCTTAGCTATCTTTTCAGCTTTGGTGGCTGTGGGGCACTTACTAGCAATATGATCGGTAAGTCCACAGTGATAACATTTCCTATAACTAAAAGTAGTTCTAGGACCACTTGTATGCTGAGCTTTTAATTTCGAATTAGAAGTGCCAGCACCAAGTAAACTATTGGCTTTAGAAATGGGACGAACATTCAGTTCTTCAGATTTCTTACCAAGGACATCCACTCTGAGTCTAGGAGTAGATCGCTGAATAGATCCAGAGATCAGCTTTCTAGATCCAGAGGGGTAGGTCACTGAGGCTTTAAAAGCATTCAGCTTTGGTACTAAGGTACCCTTCGGAGGATTTTGATAAATAACAATTCCTTTACCTTTGTCTTTAGAGACAGAGGTAGGTTTTGAATAAACCATTTTCTCCTTACCTTTTAAGGAGGTAGGAGTTTCCTCAGGGATTGGTGTAATGGACGAGGAGCACCGAGATGATGAAGTGTCAGCGACTGAGGATACGAACGTTCCAAATTTAAGCATTGAACGTTCAGTGGTTGGTTTTGGAGTATCATATTTATAACCCAGACCACGTTTATCACTCAGAGGAATCTGAGCCTTAATTATCTCAGTGATCTTTGTTGAAGAATTACACCATCCTTCAACAGTAGCTTTTTCAGCCTCTAATGCAGCGATAGCTTCTGCTCGTTCGATTTTGACTAGCTGATTTAAATAGACTTGATCTTTAAAATCTTCTTCAATTTGAAGGTGGCAGTTTTTAAGCTTTTCAGCGAGATCAAGATTGTGGTTTTCAACCACAGTTTTGCCGTTCATGGCTTCGTATAAACTTCTAGTCAAGAGATCGATCTTACGAAGACTATCAGCTTCATCAATATTTGCAATATTGGTAAAGAAAGAAGGTGATACCTGAATGACAGATGTTGAAGTGGAGGGAATGTCTGAACTTTCTTCCTCTTCTTCAATCTTGGCCCTGAGACATTGATTTGCTTCATCATCTTCAGAGTCAGATGATGATGCTTCTTCATCAGAAGCAGCCCAATCATAGTCAGCCATCAGGCCTTTTCCTTTCTTCTTAAAGCTTTTCAGCTTTGCGTACTTCTCCTTCAGCTTTGAGTATTTGTCATCTTTATTCCTTGGAACAAAGTTTTTCTTTGAGAAAGCTGAAGGTCTCATGATTTTCTTTGACCTGCACTCATTAGCGAAATGACCTGTCTTTTCGCAATTGAAACAAGTAGTAGTAGCCTTATCAACAAAAGCTGATGATTTAGGCTTGTCAGTTATGGAAAGAGGTTTGTTCTTTCTAAACATTTTCTTCTTGGCGAATCTCCTGAACTTTTTAGTTAGGAGAGCCAAGGATTCATCATCATCTGAAGAATCAGAGTCTGATGACCTTTCAGAGTTACTTTCTAACTCAGTGATAGTGACCGAGGGTCGCTGAGTAGAAGGTTCCTCTGAGATTAAAGCAACAGGGGTGCTTTTGGAATCTTTTACAAGATTCTTCTTAAGATGGCTAGATTGCTCATGATTCAGCAATGTACCATATAAGGTAGCAAGGGTCATTGATCTAAGATCCTTTGATAGCTTGAGACACATGGAATAATTGTCCCAGCTTTCAGGTAAACATTCTAGAAACTTTGTCAGCACTTCAAAGTTAGAATATTCCTTACCAACAGTTTTCAGATCTATAATTAAGCAATTAAAACGTTGGTGAACTTCAGAGAGAGTTTCATTCTTACCAGAAATGAAGCTTTCGTATTGTCTTACCAGGTTGATCTTTCTTGAGTCCTGGACTTCAGACGTTCCTTCATACTGAACACATATTGTGTCCCACATGGCTTTTGATGATTTCAAGTTCATGACGGAATGGTAGACTTCGTCAGGAAGGGCCATGGATAGTATGGATCTGGCTTTTGTATCTATAGCCACTTTCTTCTTATCTTCGTCGGTCCACTGATGGATTTCTTTAGGAATCAGCCTTTCTGGAATAGCAGGTCTATTTGCAGTGGCTGGAACTAAAGGATCAATTGTTACAGGGATGTGTGGGCCGTTCTCAAGATAGTAAGGTATAGTAGGGTCTACACCTTCTAAGAAGAGTGTCATCCTATTTTTCCACAAGTTGAAGTTGACTCTGGAAAATCTAGGGGGTTTTGCAAGAGAACCATTGTCTATATAATGTGTGTTTGAGTTGGTGGCCATTTTCAGATAATAGCAAGGAAGAGAAATATCTTAGATTAGATCTTGTTTATGAGATTAAACAAATCCGCTCTGATACCACTTGTTGGTCCCGGAGGCCTATACAAGTTTGTAGAAGGGGGGGGGGGGGGGGGTTGAATACAAACACACAGATTTTACTTTTCTAAATTGTTTATTGATAAATCATTAACAATTTACAGCTTGTTGCGGAGACAAGATTAAGGATATGTAAAGCCCGTACCCCGGTACGTATTTTATTTGTTTATTTCTTGTGGGAAAAGCTTTTATGTTTAACGTGGGTTCCGTTAGCAGGGTTAGTCGAGTCGGACCAAAGGTTAGCATAGGTGTCTTGTGGTATAGATTGTGAGTTAGGGAATAGTTGAGGGACTAAAGTGGGGTAAACCCCAAACTTGCTTGGAGTAGACCCTTGGACCGTCCCCCCCCCCCTTCCTCTTCCCCTTCGGTTTCATGCTAGTAACTCCCCAAGAACCCTTTAGTCATCCCCCTCCCCCTTTTGGTGGTGTTCGGCCGAGAGAGAGGGAAACCGGAGAGAGAGAGAGAGAGGGAAATCGAGAGGGAAAGGGAGTGTGGTCGCCGGCGAGAGAAGAGAGATGGAGAGTGTTCGCCGGAGAGTGAGAGACGCCGGGAAGGAGAGGAACGCCGCCGCTTGCTACCGGAATCGAGAAGAAGGAGGAGTTGCAGCGAGGTAATCGTTCATTTTCCTTTCCGTGTCTTTTCGTTTTGTTCGTCGCGAGAATACCGCCAGCCACCACCACCGCCGGAGGCGGTAGTGGGTGGTGCATGGTTTGTTCAGCCCATGTTAACCCTAATTCAGTAAGTCATGTTTCTTCGTGGGTCTGTTTGGATTAAGATAACTTATTGGGTTCAAGTTCAAAAGTTATCATTTTATGTAAATCGTGCTATTTCTGCCCTGTTTTGTATAAGCTATATCTTCTGTTAGGAATGTCTGATTGGGATGGAACTGGTGCCAAAAGTTCCCAATCTGAGTCTAGTAACTTTTATATGTTTTGTGGAAAAACCAGTTCGGGCCATAGCTAGTGTCAAATTGCCATTTTATACGGACAGGTCCTGTTTTAGTGGCTCTGAGAGGTGTTTTTGTAAAATTCATATAGAGTGCTAGGAATATCGTTAGGACGCGTGCGATACGTCCCTGGAACCGTAAGACATTGAAATTCCTGAATGTGGAATTAGATTTTTGGTTTGATCAGTTTAGTAGGGGTAAAATGGGTCCCGAACAAACCTGCGTTTTTAGTATAAAAGCTGGAATTTTAGTTTTGTTAAACTAGTAAAAGTGTCGTGAGTTGGGACCTTCCGTTGACGTTCTTAGTGCGTATTTAGGTGGGAAAAAGTGAGGAAGGTTGACGTGCTGGTGTTGCGTCTCGGGAGCGCGTCGCATTGTTTTGAGGTGAGTTCTCTCACCGCGTAGTTAGGAATTTCATGCATATCGTTATTTTGTGCTACGTGTTATTATGTGTTATTACGTGTTTACGTGAATTAGTTGGGATGTGATATCTAGTTGTGATCTGTTGAATGTGTATGTGAATTATGTATGCTTGTGTACACCTCAGTGGGACTGGGGGGCTCGGTGGGACCGAGGGCTCAGTGGGACTGCGCTAGTACAATTGTATTATCTTTACTCGGTGGGACCGGGGGCTCGGTGGGACTGAGCTTGTATCAATGGCTTTACTTGGTGGGACCGAGGGCTCGGTGGGACTGAGCTTGTATCGATATATTTTTGGTGTGCTCGGTGGGACCGAGGTTCGTATTTATACGTTAATTATTATGTGGATTTATATCCGTGGTGATGGTGATGTTGCCTACTGTCGAGTAGGGGCGATATACGTGGGGTTGCTACCTGCGTGTGTGATAGGATTCACTAAGCGTTTAGCTTACCCTTTTCCCAATATGTTGTGATTTCAGGTGCGAGCGGCAGTCGGGCTTGACGGTACACACACTAGGCGCGGAGTGTCGAGAATTGTTTAAGTTTCACTTTCAAACATTTGGATTTTATTTTATGAAATTTCCGCTGCATAAACTTTATTGACTGTTCGAGTTAACGACGTTAACTTCATTTGAGTTACGAATTATTAAATTGTGATTGTTTTATAATGAAATGCATGTTTTAAAATTTTAAATTCCTTGTAATTTTTGGGACGTTACAACTTGGTATCAGAGCACAGCTTGAGTGAATCAAACACATCTCGGTGTGTTTGGTCTCAAGTTGCGGCTATGAAGTTTTTTAAACTCTCTTATTAAAATCTTTGAAAATAAATGAACGGAGAAAGCCCGTTTGGGAAACGGTGATCGTGGGCGCAGTGTGTACAGTCAACCGACGCCAATTGGGAAGGTACAACACTTAGTGTATTTATTTCTTTCTAGGCATAGGGTATGCATGCTAGATTGCCTAGGTTGTTTACACTGTACTGTACGATGACTGCTTGCTAGTAGGAATCAATGCTAGTTATAGTAGGTTGTCAAGTGAAGGCCCTATAGGTTGCATGCAGTAAGAATCATATAGCCTTAGAATATTTGATTTAGTTCTATTGCGCAGCTCTTGTTTGAGTCCAACCGTTCTAGGATAGAATCTTGTATTCGAATGTCTATTTGATTCACGCTGCGTGCGACTGGGTATTCGCGAGGCAACTCGTTATGGCTAACAGGGATTCCGTTGTAGCAAGAGTAGTGGGATGAGATGAAATTCCTAGTGAGCTGGGAATAGCGTTTACATAGGAGTATGTATGCTAGATTGCTTACGTGGATTTTGTGGTACTGTATACTTGTTACTTGCTATTAGGAACTCATGCTAGCCTTGATAGGTTGTTATGTGAATGCACCTTAGGTTGTATGCAGTAGGAACTGAATAGCCTTAGAATGTTGGATTTAGTTCTATTGCGCAGCTCTTGTTTGAGTCCAACCGTTGTAGGATAGAATCTTATATTCGAATGTCTATTTGGTTTCACTGTATACGACTGTGCGTTTACGAGGCGACTCGTCAGGGCTAGTGGGGGTTCCGTTCTAGCAAGGGTGGTGGGGTATTATGACTTTTCTAGGGAGCTAGGAAAAGTGTTTGCATATTCCGGAATGGGCATATGTGTTTGTTTGTGGTAAGCAACTACTTGGACATCCCGGGACAGGACTCGAAACGAGTAAGGATAGGTGTGAAGGGTAGTAGCAGAGCTCCTACTATCTGAAGCACAGGATCCGTGCTCGAGTCGGGGAAAGTCACGGAGAATCCGAAGAGTTGAGTGTGAGCGTAGTTAGCAGGTTTTAATGTGTGCTAGTAGCTCAATAAGGAGGAACAATAATGTTGATCCAGATGCTGATGCTGGAATTATTGCTGATCAGATTCGTGAGATGTTTGCGGTCGAGGTGACACATGTTTTGAGGAGGCGATCCCCGAAATTATTACCGCCATTCGTGATGAGGTAATAATGCCGATGGAGGAGCGCATCGCGGCGACTCCACCCCCTGTGGGTGGGCAGCCCCGAACAAGAGAGTCGGGATCGGTTATGGAGTGCACATTCCTTACCGGTGGTTGTCCTGCGAACTAGAAGGTTCGCTTCGCGGTGAATCTGTTACGAGACGGAGCGAAAGACTGGTGTGCTTCTGCTTTGACGCTTAACGGGCGCACTACTTAACCTGGGAGGAGTTCGTCGTATGTTTCGTGTAGAGCATGTGCCTCTAGTGGAGATGGAGAGGAGTGCCAAAGAGTTCTTGGAGCTCTGTCAGACTGCGGAGGCCATAAAGGAGGTGAACCGAAAGTTCACGGAAATGACATTATTCTATCCTTAGCATGCTGCTTTGAGGACATGAAGAGGACACGATACAAGGATATGTTACGTACCAAGATCAGGGAGTTCGTGAGTACCGCGCAGTATGCTTCACTTGCTGTAGTGATGGAGGCGGCCTGAGGTAGAGTTCGTCAACTGGGAGTGGAGGAGGCACAAGCTACGTATAAAGTGGTGACAGGTACGTTCTTGGTTAACTCGGTGCTTGTTGTGGTGACGATTGATAGCGGGGCTACTCATCCTTCTGTGTCTCACATAGTCAGTGAGTGTTTGGGCTGAGTTGTAGGACGGTTAGGCTGTCCACTTGTGGTTGCAGTTGCTGAAGACAGGACCTTGACGGTTACTGACGTGTACCGGGGGTGCACTTTGGAGATCTCTGGTGTTTGTCGTCGCAAACAAGTACGAGTTCGAACCCCAAGCGGGGGAGAAATGCTAGTTCCGGGCGGCTTGCCCAGGCGGACCTCAGCGATATGTTCGGCTGCGAGGGCTCGGAGGTACTTGCAGCACAGTGGTCAGGGATTTTTGGCGTATGTGATCGACACGCGCGTCGACGGAGAGAAGAAGTCTGCGGAGGATGTGCCAGTTGTACGGGAGTTTGCCGATGTATTTTCCCGAGGAGTTACCGGGGATACCTCCCGAGCGACAGGTAGAGTTCCGCATTGATTTGATTCCGGATGCTGCTCCGGTGGCCAATGCACCTTATCGCCTGGCTCCACCGGAAATGAAGGAGTTGTACACTCGTTGCAGGAACTTATCGAAAAGGAGTTCATCAAGCCGAGTTGTCCACCGTGGGGAGCCCCGATTCTGTTTGTGAAAAAGAAGGACGGGTCCCAACGGATGTGTATAGACTACCGTGAGTTGAATAAGTTTACGGTGAAGAATCGTTATCCTCCGCCAAGGATCGATGACTTGTTCGATCAGCTTCAGGGAGCCTCGTGTTCTCTAAGGTTGATTTGAGATCGGGGTATCATCGGATGCGGGTGAGGAGAGAGGATACGGAGTAGACGGCCTTTCGTTCGCATTATGGCCATTTACAAGTTGGTGGTGATGCCTCTCGAGCTCACCAATGCACCCGCAGCGTTCATGGACCTCATGAACCGGGGATGTAGCCCTATGTGGGATCGATCGGTGATCGTGTTAATCGACGATATTCTTGTGTAATCGAAGTCGAAGGAAGAGCATGAGATGCATTTGCGAGAAGTTTTGGAAGTTTTGAGGCGGGAGAAGCTGTATACTAAGCTCTCCAAGTGTGAGTTCTGGTTACGAGAGGTCCACTTTCGAGGGCATGTCGTGAACCAGAATGGTATTATGGTGGATCCGGCCAAGATTACGGTTGTGATGCGGTGGGACGTGCCAAAGACTCTCACTGAAGTACGGAGTTTTCTTGGGTTAGCAGGGTACTTCCGGAGATCCATTCAGGATTTCTCCAAGATTGCTTTACCGATGACCCGATTGACGAAGAAATCTGCGGCTTTTAGTTGGGGTGAAGAGCAGCAGAGGGCTTTGAGGAGCTACGCAGGCGTTATGCGAGGCTCCGATGTTGACTTTGAGCGAGGTTATGTAAGATTTGGTGGTGTTTGCTCTCAAGATTTGGAGGCACTATTTGTATGGCGTCAAGTGTATACACTAACCATAAAAGCCTCCAGTACTTGATGACCGGCAAAACCTCAACATGCGTCAGAGGAGGTGGCTTGACGTGGTCAAGGATTAGGATGGTGAGATACTTTACCACCCCGGTAAAGCGGATGTTGTTACGGACGCACTTAGTCGACATCTGGATGGTGAGCCACCGTGGGGCTTGTGTCAACGGTTAACAGTGGTTGCACCTCTTCTCGTGTCGATAGGTAGTGCTCAGGAGGTGGCAGTTTTGGAGGAAAATGCCAAACGCGAGAGAGTTTCGGGGGAAATTCCGAATTTTGTCCGTGATAGTCATGGGTCAATTGCTCGGTCTTAATGGTCGGTTGGGTATCTCGGGGTGGGACTCCGGTATTCATGTGTTATGACCTTGACTTTCCAGTAGGCACTAAGAGGATACAGTCTTGGGCACTTACCTGAGAGGTAGCTCTGATGTGCCGGGACTTGAGACGTACCTGAGAGGTAGGCGTTGGGGTGTAACTAGGCTTCGTAGAGCTAGTGTGGAAGATACGTCGATGGTGGAAGGTTGGGTATCCCACGCGTGTGGGTACTGTAGGCCGAATAGTATCGGTTAGGGAATGATGCCCTTTGTAATAAAGAGGATAAATGCGTAGAATTTTTGAGGTAAATAGTATACTTAGGTGTCGACTTTTGGGCTTGAGGCCAAATGCCTTAGTGTAATTGGGGAATTGTAGCCGATTTTAAGGAAATTATGTTGATGGTAGTAGAAATCCTGAGATGTTTGCTTGTGGTGAATGGTTGTGGTGGAATGACCTTCGTGGATGATTATAAATTTACTGGTTTGATAATTCATGTGAAATAAATTGTGGGAGTCTATTAGAACTCGTGAAAGTTAATCGACAGTTAATGATAGGAATGATCGAATTCGAGTATCTTGTAGGGTATATTGGTGAGCAACTTTAGAATGGTTAGAGCTTGAAATTTGAATCGGGATGTTTGGATTATCTATGGTTGGGAGACAACCGAAGTCGTTTGACTAGGAATGAATCCAGTTGTTGGAGTGTTCCTCCAATCATACTTGCGGTGTACTTGAAGGAGTTTTGTGGTAAGAAAAGTATTCGAGAGATTTTTAGGCGGTGTGGAAAATCTTAAATTCCAGTTAGTGAAGGTCCAGTGGAAACACCGAAAGGGTTCCGAGTGAACTTGGGAACCTGAGGTTGAGATGTGGGAGACCTATCTATAGCTATTCACGGGCATAGACTTCGAGGACGAAGTCTAATTCAAGCGGGGGAGAGTTGTAAAGCCCGTACCCCGGTACGTATTTTATTTGTTTATTTCTTGTGGGAAAAGCTTTTATGTTTAACGTGGGTTCCGTTAGCAGGGTTAGTCGAGTCGGACCAAAGGTTAGCATAGGTGTCTTGTGGTATAGATTGTGAGTTAGGGAATAGTTGAGGGACTAAAGTGGGGTAAACCCCAAACTTTCTTGGAGTAGACCCTTGGACCGTCCCCCCCCACTTCCTCTTCCCCTTCGGTTTCATGCTAGTAACTCCCCAAGAACCCTTTAGTCATCCCCCTCCCCCTTTTGGTGGTGTTCGGCCGAGAGAGAGGGAAACCGGAGAGAGAGAGAGAGGGAAATCGAGAGGGAAAGGGAGTGTGGTCGCCGGCGAGAGAAGAGAGAGGGAGAGTGTTCGCCGGAGAGTGAGAGACGCCGGGAAGGAGAGGAACGCCGCCGCTTGCTACCGGAATCGAGAAGAAGGAGGAGTTGCAGCGAGGTAATCGTTCGTTTTCCTTTCCGTGTCTTTTCGTTTTGTTCGTCGCGAGAATACCGCCAGCCACCACCACCGCCGGAGGCGGTAGTGGGTGGTGCATGGTTTGTTCATCCCATGTTAACCCTAATTCAGTAAGTCATGTTTCTTCGTGGGTCTGTTTGGATTAAGATAACTTATTGGGTTCAAGTTCAAAAGTTATCATTTTATGTAAATCGTGCTGTTTCTGCCCTGTTTTGTATAAGCTATATCTTCTGTTAGGAATGTCTGATTGGGATGGAACTGGTGCCAAAAGTTCCCAATCTGAGTCTAGTAACTTTTATATGTTTTGTGGAAAAACCAGTTCGGGCCATAGCTAGTGTCAAATTGCCATTTTATACGGACAGGTCCTGTTTTAGTGGCTCTGAGAGGTGTTTTTGTAAAATTCATATAGAGTGCTAGGAATATCGTTAGGACGCGTGCGATACGTCCCTGGAACCGTAAGACATTGAACTTCCTGAATGTGGAATTAGATTTTTGGTTTGATCAGTTTAGCAGGGGTAAAATGGGTCCCGAACAGACCTGCGTTTTTAGTATAAAAGCTGGAATTTTAGTTTTGTTAAACTAGTAAAAGTGTCGTGAGTTGGGACCTTCCGTTGACGTTCTTAGTGCGTATTTAGGTGGGAAAAAGTGAGGAAGGTTGACGTGCTGGTGTTGCGTCTCGGGAGCGTGTCGCGTTGTTTTGAGGTGAGTTCTCTCACCGCGTAGTTAGGAATTTCATGCATATCGTTATTTTGTGCTACGTGTTATTATGTGTTATTACGTGTTTACGTGAATTAGTTGGGATGTGATATCTAGTTGTGATCTGTTGAATGTGTATGTGAATTATGTATGCTTGTGTACACCTCAGTGGGACTGGGGGGCTCGGTGGGACCGAGGGCTCAGTGGGACTGCGCTAGTACAATTGTATTATCTTTACTCGGTGGGACCGGGGGCTCGGTGGGACTGAGCTTGTATCAATGGCTTTACTTGGTGGGACCGAGGGCTCGGTGGGACTGAGCTTGTATCAATGTCTTTACTCGGTGGGACCGAGGACTCGGTGGGACTGAGCTTGTATCGATATATTTTTGGTGTGCTCGGTGGGACCGAGGTTCGTATTTATACGTTAATTATTATGTGGATTTATATCCGTGGTGATGGTGATGTTGCCTACTATCGAGTAGGGGCGATATACGTGGGGTTGCTACCTGCGTGTGTGATAGGATTCACTAAGCGTTTAGCTTACCCTTTTCCCAATATGTTGTGATTTCAGGTGCGAGCGGCAGTCGGGCTTGACGGTACACACACTAGGCGCGGAGTGTCGAGAATTGTTTAAGTTTCACTTTCAAACCTTTGGATTTTATTTTATGAAATTTCCGCTGCATAAACTTTATTGACTGTTCGAGTTAACGACGTTAACTTCATTTGAGTTACGAATTATTAAATTGTGATTGTTTTATAATGAAATGCATGTTTTAAAATTTTAAATTCCTTGTAATTTTTGGGACGTTACAGGATAAACCTAAATCTAAACAAGTTGGAACACAAAGGTTTCTTGCACTAAGAGAGATAAGGAAATTACTAATAATAACCTATCTTGAGATAAGAGATATGAACTTGTCCAGAGTTAGCAAGTTACTTCAAATGAAGTGAGTTCATCTCTTTATATACTGCATGCATTTAATGCAAGTCAGTATATACTTTACACGTGTCATCAGCTGGTTGGTTGCATGTCATTGACCTTGGTTGACAACATTAGTAGCCGTATGGATGAATAGTGTAGTATCAGAGTGGTTGTACGATTTCAGATATTCGGAGGTTCTTTTCTGACAATTCGTACGGAGTCGTGCAAGGGTGGTTAAGACAAAAGTACTTTGTATGGAGGACTTCATGATCAGCTTTCGTTGATTCAGCGATTATCATTTTCTATTCAACGAATGATAAAGTTCAGCGTTAGCTGAAGTCTTGTACTTGATACTTCACGTTGAGTGGACAAATCTGAGTCTTCGCTGATCCGCATCAGTTCATTTGGAGACTTGTCGCTGGTTCTTGAGCTTGATCTTCGACTTCAGCGTAAAACCTTTGTTGACGTGAAACTTGTCTTCAGGGATCATAAGTAAACAACTAACTTATCAGCGATCATCATAATGACTGAACAGACTCAGCACATTAATGGTGAACAGTGTTCGCTGAATGTTTAATTTAAAAGAGCGAGAGTTCCTATCAGCGGTACTGTAAGATCTTAGTGCTTATCAGCGATAGTGAAACTCTGATACATATTGTTTACTTACAATTTTCACTAAGTATATAAGAGAGGGTCATTATCAAATCACTGAGGGTTTGGATCAACATGAAAAGGTTGTGTTCATAAAACCATGAAAAAAACGATTTCATTTTAGAAAGGTTTCTTTTGTTTGATCTGTTAAAAGCAACAAGAAGATCAGAAACAAGTTAAAACAGGTAAATAATGTGAATATTAACCTGGTTGTCGAAGATGAACAGTTTTCTGGAAAAACTCGAGTTCAATAAGCAACAGTAAATCTTTTCTTTCTTGGATGAGAAGTATTGTTTGCGTAAAGGAAAAATATAAACTCGAAATAGTTTATATAGGGAGATTTGAGAGATAGAAAAACTAGAGCGGGAAGTTTTTCATCATGACACGGACACGTGTTTGCATTTGATTGGATGGAAAACGAAACATGCAAACGTCCTTTCATATTTTAGGATTTCTCTGAGGTTTTGAAAGCTCAGGGACTATTTTGAAAAACATGAAGCACTGAATAGAAATGTCAGTGTTAGTTTTAGAAATTTCAAAGTATCGCTGTTAAGGAAGAGATATTCAGCGATGTTATTTGTTTTGAAATCTTGCATTTACATGCGAATGTCAGCGAGTAAAGAGAGAACATACCTTGATATCAGCAAATCAACTTTGTTCAGAGAGAAGATGATAAAATGGGGTATATAAGTTGGTTTTATCCTATCGCTGATCAAATGTGAACCACTGAAGATTTTATTCTTCAAAGTTCAGCATTCCAAGCTCGCTGATGAGAAAGTTGAATCTTGTCTCATCAAGAGGTTTGGTGAACAGATCAGCTAACTGATAGTCAGTTGGAATAAAATGAAGTTCTATATCACCATTCATCACATGATCTCTGATAAAATGATACTAGATTTCGATATGTTTGGTCTTTGAGTGTAGTACTGGATTGTTGGCTATAGCGATGGTACTTGTGCTGTCGCAATAGATTGGAATTTTGGAGAGCTGAAGGTCATAGTCTAGTAGTTGATTTCTCATCCACAAGACCTGAGAACAACAGCTTCCAGTGGCTACATACTCAGCTTCAGCAGTTGAGGTGGACACTGAGTTTTGCTTTTTACTTGTCCAACTCACCAGCTTTCCTCCTGTGGTGCTTTTCCTATCCAATTTGCAACCTGCAAAATCACTATCTGAATAGGCGATTAGATCAAACCCTGAATCTTTGGGATACCAAAGACCTAGGTTCATAGTACCCTGAAGGTTGAGTACAGCTTGATATCGTGCACACAAATAGGTTGAGTATGAGCTTCCTTAGGTTCAGCTTGATATCGTGCACACAAATAGGTTGAGTACATAATATCGGGTCGACTAGCTGTAAGATATAAGAGAGAGCCGATCATCCCACGGTACAATGTGAAATTAACAGGTATTCCATTTGAATCCTTGTTTAGTGTCAGCGGTGGTGCCATAGGGGTTTTCTTAGCTGCACTCTGAGTTAAATCGAATTTCTTTAGCATATCTTTAACATACTTTCCCTGATTAATGAAAGTTCCTTTTTCATTTTGTTTTATCTGAAGACCAAGGAAATATGTCAGCTCACCCATCATACTCATTTTATACTCTTCTTTCATTCTATCAGTGAAACGAGTACAAAGGTCAGGTTTAGTAGAACCAAATATAATGTCATCAACATATATATGAACAAGTATGATATGACCTTTCACTATTCTGAAAAATAGAGTTTTGTCGATTTTACCTCGCTCAAAATTTTCAATTAGGAGATAAGAGGATAAAGTGCCATACCATGCACGTGGAGCTTGCTTTAAGCCATAAAGTGCCTTATCCAGTTTATAAACATAACCTGGACGCTTAGGATATGAGAATCCTGGAGGTTGTTCCACATACACTTCTTCATTCAACTTTCCATTGAGAAATGCTGACTTAACATCCATTTGATATACTTTGAAGTCTTTGTGTACAGCGTAGGATAAGAATAGACGAATAGATTCTAGTCTTGGTACTGGAGCAAATGTTTTGTCATAGTGTATACCTTCCTCTTGTCTGTATCCCTGAGCAACAAGTCGAGCCTTGTTGCGGGTTACAGTTCCATGTTCGACCAACTTGTTTCGATAGACCCATTTAGTGTCTATCACTGTCTTGTCAGTTGGTCTTCGAACAAGATTCCAAACTTTGTTTCTTTCGAATTCAGTCAGCTCTTTTTGCATAGCGCTGACCCAGTTTGGATCTTTGAGGGCATCATCTATTTTCTTTGGTTCAATTAGAGAAATAAAGATAACAAATAAACAAATATTACCTGCACTTCGTCGAGTCTGAACACCAGCGTTTGGATCAACAAGAATTTGATCAGCAAGAATTTGATCAATTGGGTGATTGGCAGTCCATCGCTGAGCCGGAGCATAAGTCGCTGACTCAAATTGAACTAGAGGAGATGAAGAAGAAGCTTCAGCAACTTCTGGAATATCAGCCAAGAGAGGAGTAGGTGCAGATGTTATCACATTCACTGATTGCTGAGAAGTAGATGGAACGTCTGAGACATTTGGTTTAGAAGTAGGCATAGTGTTTAGAGGAACAGCTGAGACCCATGAAGTTTCAGCTTCACTATTCTGCATGTTTGGGATGATAGTAGGACCATCATCTTCAACAGTATGAGGGTGAGAAGTGGGAATATCTTCTGAATCACCAAGATGAGAAAACATCCATTGATTCAGTTCTTCAGTATCAGCAGAAGGTCGAGAATTCGCTGAACGGGATTCGTCAAAGGTGACGTGAATAGTTTCTTCAACAGTTTGTCTTCTTCGATTGAAGACTCTGAAGGCTTTGGAGACTGAGTAGTATCCAAGAAAAATTCCATCATCAGCCTTAGGATCAAACTTTCCAAGGGCATCTCTGTTGTTCAGTATGAAACACTGACATCCAAAGATGTGAAGAAAGCTAATTGAAGGCTTTCTCCCATGAAAAAGTGTAACGTCCCAAAAATTACAATAAATTTGAACTTTTAAAATACCATTTTTAATAGATTAAATCACAAGCGTTTAACTCCAAATAAACGTTTAAACAAAACCTCGTTAAGTTAAACGATCATCTTAAATTAAATAGCGGAACTGTACTAAGTTTAAAAATAAATAATTATGAAGGTCTTCTCAACGCGCCAGTGTGTACCGTCACGCCTTACTGCCACACGCACCTGAAACAGTAATTTTATAGGGAAAAGGGTAAGCACGAAGCTTAGTGAATTCAAACACTAACATAGGATAGCAATCATATGAACACTACCCCTAACCACAGATAAATACAATTAATCCACACATGCCAGTTCAAGAACATATCCTAAACAGGCAACTCATACAACAACAACTGTACATATATAAAACCATCGGTCTCCCCGATCATACAACAACAACTGTATATATATAAAACCATCGGTCTCCCCTATTATACAACACTCGTGTAGGCATCCCTCGGTCTCCCCGAGTTCATCCCACACTTGTACACCATCCCTCGGTCCCACCGAGTACTCGGTCTCCCCGAGTTCACACAATACTTGTACACGATTCCTCGGTCCCACCGAGATGTATATAACACTCATTTACTTGTACACAATTCTTCCGTCCCACCGAGATGTATATAACACTCATTTATACTAGGAATTAATTCAACCTAGTACTACGCACCACAATTCAGCTAGCACACACAACAATTCAGCTAATACACACAAACTACCGTAATGTACATATAATCCCTATTCTACGCAGTGAGAGAACTCACCTCGATAAGCAACGCATATATCCACAAACAGAAATACGAGCCCGCCACTCCAACTTATTTCTTTCCACCTAAAGAAGTGCTACCAAGTGTCAACACGAAGCCCCAACCCTCAAAAATAAACATAAGACTAAAAGAGTGACATTTCAGCTTTTCGGTCTAAACTGCAGGTCTGTTCGGGACCTGCTTATCCCCCTCTAGACCCACTAATCCAGAGATTAAGTCCCCCAAACAGGAGGGTTTAGGTCCTAGCTTTCCAAAGGCATATTATACGCGTTCTAACAATTTTCCTATAATTTTATACAATTATTCTAAGATTGAAACGTAAAGCTGGCAGATTCGGACCTGCTGCAAAAACGCCCACTTTGCACCTAGTTAGAGGCCTAACCAGGTTTTTGCCAAAACACGAAAAATGTGCCCGACACAGAATGTGAACTGTGGGCACCAGTTTAGCCTCAAACCGAGCTACGACGGAAAGGTTATGGACGATGCAAAACAGGGACAGAATGGGATTTTTCCCATAAAATGATAACTTTATTTTCGTTTCGGGTTTACGCGATCGGGTCACGGATCAGGGTTAGCAATTTGGGTTTTATGGTTACAAGGGGCTGGACTCTATCGCGCACCACCCACTGCCACCTCCGGCAGTGGTGGTCACCGCCGGCGGCGGCGGCGATGGTGGTTTCACGGCGACGGGACGACGAAACGAAACAAAAGAACGAGACGAGAAGGGCTTGCCATCCTACTCCATCTCAACACACACACACACACCAACACCACCACTGGGCTGGTAGTTTCCCGGCGGCAACAGCCTACAGCCGCCATGGCCGCCAGTGGCGGCGGCGGTGGTGGTGGTTTTCCGGTGACAAAACAGCAAATCAAAAAAGAAAAGAAGAGGAGAGACTTACCTCACGACGACGACGCCGCAGCAACACGACAGCCCGATGCCCTCTCTCTCTTGCTGCACCTCTCTCTCTCTCTCGCTGCACCTCTCTCTCTCGCCGCACCTCTCTCTCTTCGCTGCTCCTCTCTCTCTCTTCGCCGACAAGACCAGCGGCGGTGCTGGTGGTGGGGATCGCACGGCGGTGACGGCAGCAGGGAAGGGAATGGCGTAGGGTTTTTGGGGATGGTCGATGGCAGTGGCAAGGAGAGAATGGAATAGGGTTTTTGGTGGATGTTGTTTGTTTGCGTCGAAGAAGAACAAAACGAGAAGGAAAAAGGGGTCGGTCCCTATATGGGCCGATCCCATGCACTCTTATACAAGAATGACACTTCTAGTCCCTCACTTTCAAACCCTTACACAACAAGTTAAGGTTTTTACCTATTTTACCATTTTCGGTCATCCCTGCTAAACCCCGTCAAAATATTCGTTAAGAGAAATTATTGAAACAATAAATAAACCAAAATAAATCCATAACGGGACACGGGCTTTACAACTCTCCCCCGCTTGAATTAGACTTCGTCCTCGAAGTCTACGTCCGCATATAGCTCTGGATAATTCTCCCGCATCTCAACCTCGGGTTCCCAAGTCCACTCAGAACCCTTTCGGTGTTGCCACTGGACTTTCACTAACTGGAATCTAAATTTCTCTGTACGCTTGGCGACATCCCTAACTGGAATCTAAATTTCTCACACCGACTAGAAAAAAAAATTCGAATACTTTTCTTACCAATAAAACTCCTTCAAGAACACTGAAATTATGATCGGAAGAACACTCCAACAACTGGAATCATTCCTAGTCAAACGACTTCGGTTGTCTCCCAACCTTAGGTATGCTATACATCCCGATTCAAGTTTCAAGCTCTAACCATTCTAAAGTTGCTCACCAATATACCCTACAGGATACTCGAATCCGATCATTCCTACCATTAATTGTCGATTAACTTCCACGAGTTCTAAAAGACTCCCAAAATTTATTTCACACGAATCATCGAACCAGTAAATTTATAATCACCCACGAAGGTCATTCCACCATAGCCATTCATCACAAGTGAGCATTCCAGGGTTACTACTACCATCTCTATAATTATTTTAAAATCGGCTAAAATTTTCCGATTACACTAAAGGTGTTTGGCCTTAAGCCCAAAAGTCGACACCTAACTATACCACTTACCTCAAAAAGGTTACTGTGCATTTATTCTCTTAATTACAAAGAGCATCATTCCCTTAACCGATACTATTCGGCCTACAGTACCAACACGCGTGGAATACCCAACCT